>LR749883.1:1237186-1404245 GCA_902729485.2 Mus minutoides
ATATATATATATATATATATATATATATATATATATATATATATATATATCTTAAGAGCCTCCACTGCTATTGACAGTTGGTGGCTTCTGGGGAAGGGAGAACCAGTTTTCTTTAGAAGTGTGGCCCCTGAGATGCTAACAGACCACTCACGGATAGTCCCATACCCATGAGTATATACCCATGAGTATATACAGGCAGCACAAAAAGTCACAATATTGGGAGGTGTGGAGAGGTGGATGGAGAGGGTGAATAGGATCAAAATACATTTTATAAAATTCTCAAATAATTCATAAAATGTTATATTAAAATTACAATTGCCCCAAAGCAAAATTCTGGAATCTTATTAAAGAGGAAGATTGTAGAATATAAATCTCCTCTTTAATGTTGTACTGGCTAGTTTTATGTCAACTTGGTACAAGCTGGAGTCATCAGAGAGGGAGCCTCAACTGAGAAAATGCCTCCTGAAGATCCTGCTGTAGGCCAGCTTGTGGGGCATTTTCTTAATTGGTGATCAATATGAGAAGGCCCAGCCCATTGTGGGTGGTGCCATCCCTAGGCTAGTGGTCCTGAGTTCTATAAAAAAGCACATGGCTGAACAGACCATAAGGAGCAAGCCAGTAAGCAACACCCCTCAATGGCCTCTGCATCAGCTCCTGCCTCCAAGTTCCTGGTCTGTTTTGAGTTCCTTCCTTGGCGTCCCTCAGTGGTGGGCTGCCACCTGAAAGCGCAAACAGAAATAAACCCTTTCCTTCCCAAGTCGCCTTAGTATGGTGTCTCGTCATAGTAATAGTAACCCTAACTGTACTGGCTGGTTTTGAGTGTCAACTTGACACAGGCTGGAGTTATCACAAAGAAAGGAGCTTCAGTTGGGGAAGTGCCTCCATGAGATCTAGCTGTGGAGCATTTTCTCAATTAGTGATCAAGGGGGAGGGCCCCTTGTGGGTGGGACCATCTCTGGGCTGGTAGTCTTGGGTTCTATAAGAGAACAGGCTGAGCAAGCCAGGGGAAGCAAGCCAGTAAAGAACATCCCTCCCTGGCCTCTGCTTCAGCTCCTGCTTTCAGACCTGCTTGAGTTCCAGTCCTGACTTCCTTTGGTGATAGACAGCTGTATGGAAGTGTAAGCTGAATAAACCCTTTCCTCCCCAACTTGCTTCTTGGTCATGATGTTTTGTCCAGGAATAGAAACCCTGACTAAGACACTAACATAGGCAAATATCAAACAACATCTTTCAAGGCCTTCACATATGTGGAGCCATCTCTATAGGAAACATTCGAACACCTGTCGATTGGGACCAGGGGGAGTAGATATGGATTAAAGTGCTAATGTGGGCAACACAGTATCAGCATGTAGAAGCTTCCAGAAACCAGTTTTATCTTAGAGAAGACCAACCCCAAGCTGAGGACTAAAGCCTGTGTCTGGTGAGAAGAGGGTGAGAGTAAAGGCAGGTCCACCACCAGGATATGCAGTGCTTAGCTTTAAACCTGCCCTCCGTGCCCTCACCCACCCTCCCCAGATAGCCATCCTAAATGAGCTCAAGTCTAGAATAGGTTTGCCACCACAGAACAGTGGGTAATGATGTTCCCAGTGACTGGGAACACAGTTGTGTAAAGATGACGTGACAGCTGTGACAGCCTGGAAACACCACTCAAATGCCTGTCTGTCCTCATCTCTAGCCCAGTTACAAGTTGTCACTTCCTGGTTTTCTATCTTTCGCTCCTATAGCCTCAGACCGTGAAGTTTGGTTTTGGTTTTTTTGGGTTTTTCCTCCATCCTTAGTTCCCATAAGGCTACTCTTCTCTGCCATTTTAAAACAGCCTGCCTAGAAGCTCACAGGGTTAAATGGTCCTAAGGAAAAGTAGCGTTGGTGGAAAGAGCAATAGAAAATAATTAAATCAAGGCCAAATTTCTAGATGGGTATGTTCTGTAATTCCAACACTGAGGGGGTTTAGGGGAGAGACTGAGGCATTGGGACACCCTCAGTGACATGGGAATTAGGAGTCTATAACAGTAACTCATATTCTCCTGCTATTATTGTCTCCGAGGCTTACTGCCTCCATCTGCTAACCTAGGCCTAGAAGCTTCTAGCTACTCTAGGCTTAGAATGCTTTCAGCCTCTGAGACTTGCTGCTAAACAAGCTCACACCTTTCTAGTTCTTTCTGAACTCTGATTGGCTGGCTCAACTCAGCTGTTCTGGCTCAAACTTCTCTCTAGGCTGACTGGTTCCATCCAGCTTCTCAGTTTCTCCTTAATTACTCTGCTAGGCCTGCAACTAACTCAAGCCGTATGCTCTAATCTTCTGGCTCATTCTGTCTTCACCAGTGTCTACCTTGTTCCCCAACTTTCTTCTTTAAAACTCTCCCTGTAAAACTGTCCCTCTCTCTCTGCGCCATCTCTACAGTAGCTTCCTTTTCCTTTCTCTTCTCAGGAGAATGGGATGTATCCTTGTCTGTCAGATCTTTCTCTGGATCATCATTCTGTCTGCCACTCAACTAGACACCACTTTCAAACATGGGCGCCTCCTTGTACAAACTACTTTACCTTCGTTGTTTGGGTTTAAAGGTGTGTAGTAAAGGCGTGTCTGTATTCCAGCCAGAGGGATTAAAGGTGTGTGCTAAGGCTGAGCCACACCACAACTAGAAACAGCTTTTTCTTCAGTAAATAACACAATCTTGGCGTTCACAATAAGATTAAATATCTTGAAACAGATTTCAGCTTGGGCTACATGAACCCTGCCCCACACACACACACACACACACACTACACACACTTACAGTGAGCCAGTAATCTGACACATATTCATAGTTCTGGCACTTTTAGAGGGCTGAAACAGGAGAACCAGGCCAGGCTAGGCTACATAGTAAGGTCCTAGATCAGATGGGGTAAAAATGACCTAGGGTATAGGTCAATAAGGAACTTACCTACATTTGCAGGGCCCTGAATTTAATCCCCACACTTCAAGTAAAAAGGGAAGAAAGGGAGGGAGGGAAGGAGTGAGAGGGAACAGGATAGAGGGATGGAAGAGGAAGAAACCCAGGGAGATGCCTGGGGTGTAAAGGTGTTTGCCATGGAAATCTAGGGACCTAATCTGAATTTGATCCCCAGGCCCCACATAAAGGTATGGAGAAAACCAACTCCACAAGGTTGTTTTTTTATCTCTACTCATACTACATATACCTACACACACACACAAATAAAATATTTTTTAAAACTTGTCTAACTTCTTTCAAAAGAAAGCAGTGAATTGCTGCCGGGTCTATTTCTATGTTGTTTTTGGTTTTGTTTGAGACTCTTGCCCAGGTTGGCCTGGAACTTGAGATCCTCCCATCTCCACCTCCCTAGGATTACAGGTGTGCAGGTGAGCAGGAGCACAGCCTCGCCAAGCTCTTCATCCAGGTGTTAAGGAATTGAGTTACATTCTGGGCACCACCAGTTAAACAGATATTCCCATGAGTCACCCATGGGGCCCTGAAAGATAGAGACAGTCAGTGATAGGACAGAAATAAAGTTGATAGAGATGAGATAGATGGTAGAAGATAGGTAGTAGATATAATATAGATAGATGATTGACTGACAGCTGGATAAGCAAATGAGAAAGAAGGACAGGATGAGGGAGTAAGCAGAAGACAGAATTTTCGCATTAGGAGTCAATAGCTCAGGCCATCCTGTGGTCCTTAAGATGTCCCGGCCCCCTTCTAGTTCCTATTCATGAGCTCAGAAATAACTGACTGTTGAGTCTCTCCTTGGGAGTCTATGAACCACCCACAGCCAGGCGAATGCAAAACCCAGTCAAAACCCCACGTGACACCTGTCAGGTGCAGGCAGAGATCTACTTCCCAACAGAGACCTGCAGAAATCTAGCCCGTGACACTCCAGTGGCTCTCATAGAAGGCAAGGCAGCACAATTCACCACAAGAGCAAAGTGCACTTTCTTGATATTTCTTGAAACAGGCAACCACGGGAAAGAACAAAGGTACAGTTAATTCCACAGTTCTGTAAGAGAGAAAATAGCAACAGCATTCTGACACCTCCCTCCAAAGGACTCTCCAAGGAAATAGCCTGAACTTAGGACTGGTCTGCAGGCAGAACAACACCAACCAATACTAGTTATTATGTGTTGCTACACGTTGATAGACGACTGTCAGACAGCTAGGCAATGAAAGATATTCTAAGTGTTCTTATTTTTTAAAAAAGCAATAAGGAGAAAGAGGAATCATGAGAACAGAAATTGGTGTGTCAGATGAACTTGGGCTGTTAAAGTGACTCAGCCTCCTGCCTTGGGACACATATACACAGGAAAGCAGGGTGCCTTGACTGACAAGGTTTCTGCCTCCAGAGATTTAGCCTAGCCCAGTGGTGCATACAAACCAACCTCCTTGCCAACCCAGGCCAACAGTTACCCATTAGTTATTATCATCTTGGTAAATCTCTTGTCTGCGTTCTTAATAAGAATAAGCTGTTTTCACGCTGGGCGTGATGGCACACACCAGCAGGCTCAGTAATCTGGAGTATTTGGCAGGAGGATCAGGAGTTCAAGGATAGCCTCAGCTACCTAGAAACTTTGAGGCCAGGATGAGCTACATAAGACCTCGTCTCAAAAGCATAAGAACACAGTTTTCGCAGGGTCGTTGCTAGTATTCGTTTAGTACTTGATGCCAGGCACCTCTGGCCTGCGCTGACAAAAGTGACCCCGCACCGACTTAAGGCTCTCCTTACTGCTCCGCAAAGCCAAGACCACCACCTAGTCTACTGCCAGGCTAGCTCCGGAGCCCAAGTGCGAAGCGCCTGGAGGAGCGAGGTACAGCCTGACGACCACCCGAGGCACCCACGGCCGCCCGCGGGAGGTCCCGCGTTCCGGACGCTGCCAGGACGCCAGCCATTGCAGCTCGGCGCCACTGAGACCTTTACCTGCCTACGATCACCACCCCGCCCGCTGCTGGGGACGCCATGGCAGATCCGGGCCTGGCCGTACAGCTGCGTTAGCGGAGGGAGCGAGCAAAGCAGAGCGGGTCGCGCGCCAGAATAAGGCTGGGCGCCTGGGTGGGCGTGCCTAAACCTCATGAGGCCTAGCCCATTGGCTGACAAGCTCCGGGGAGGGGCCAAGGCGCAGGAGGGGCGGAGCCCTCGGGGAGAGACTCCAGGACGGCCACTGGGCTCTAGCACCAGGAGCGTGGGAAGGTGGATGCAAACAGGGAAGACCAGACACTTCTGAGCAATTTTTACTTTTCAATTTCTAACAGGAAACCATTAAACCAGGAGCGGATACTGCCAGGTTGGCTCAAAGGTTCACCCCAGAGACACTTTCAAGAACATGTTCCTTTAAAGACGTAGCACCAGTTTGTCACTTTAAGGACTTTTGTTCCACTGTTTACATTCTACTCTACACTGGAAATCCAGGTCTGGTGAGATACCTGCAGCCTGGCTTCACTGATGTGAACGAAGGCCCGGATACTTAAGGGACAGCTACAAAAGGAAACTCCGGATATGTTACTCTGAGAAACGGAAGGACGCGTTTGAATTCCTTGTAGCGTACCACAGCTTCTGTGTGCCTTACTTCCTCCTTCCAGAGGCGTGCAGTGCCAAGTGTGTTAAGAAAAGAAAAAGAAAGAAAAGCCAAGCAGGGCGTGATGGAACGCACCTGCTCTCCCAAAATCTGGGAGGCTGAACCGGGAGTTCTGAAACCACGCTACATTTAGAGACAGCAAGACCCTGTTGGGAAAAAAAAAAAAAAAAAAAAAAAAAAGCTAGTGCCCTGATGACACCTGGGTCTGAGACCAGAGCACGAGAGGAATTACACACTGCATGACACAAGTTTTGTGCCCACAGTCGGAAGTAAAAACATTTTAAGGCCAGGAGTTTGGGAAAAGCTGAAATCAGAACACACTGACACTAACAGAATCAGGAGCGTAGACACTTGCCTTATTCCTACCCCCTTGTCGGGGATACGGAAAGAGAAACCTCTAAGGTGGTCAGGTTTTTAAACAATTCCACAAATTATCAATAAACATTTGAAGATGCCAAGCCTTGTTTAAATGAGATGAAAAATAGCACAAGGAAAACACCTTTTACCCTTCAAATCGGCCAAATTATACTGATGACCAGTCCCTCTCTGCAAAGGAGATTGATTGTACTGACTGGTTTTGTGTCATCTTGACACAAGCTGGAGTCATCAGAGAGGAAGGCGGCTCAGTTGAGGAAATGCCTCCATGAGATCCAGCTTAAGGCATTTTCTCAACTAATGATCAAGAGGGGAGGGCCCAACCTATTTTGGGTGGTGCCATCCCGGGGCTGGTGGTCCTGGGTTCTATAAGAAAGCAGACTGAGCAAGCCATGGGGAGTAAGCCAGTAGTAGGCAGCTCCCTATGTAGCCCCTGCATCAGTTCCTGCCTTCAGGTTCCTGCCTTCAGGTTCCTGCCCTGCTTGAGTTCCTGGCCTGACTTCCTTCGGTGACAAACTGTAAGACTAAACCTTTTCCTCCCCAACTTGCTTTTTGGTCATGGTGTTTTGTTGAAGTAATAGAAATCCTAACTAAGACATATTTTCTTACAGACCTAAGGCAGCTTTAAACTGCCTCTTCCTTTCTGGAGAAGGTCAAGTGACTAAGGTTATGAATGCCACCTTGTCCTGTTTTGTGTCTGCCTAGACACGCCTCCATCTTCAATCCTACAAAAGCCATATCTGCCTTGGTGATGCTTTTTCTTCAGTCCATGATCCTGACCATGGCCCAGGCATATTAACCAAAATAATTAATGTCTGCACAAGCTAAAGCTAAAACAACTAAGAGGATGTATAAATAAAAAAGAAGTAGTGTCTGAAAAATACTGCTGAGTTTTACAAGAAAACTTAGATGTTACTAGGATACCCCAAATTCCTCACTGATGTGAACCCCACCTCTAGCACTAATGCATTGTGGGTTTTGTTTTTAAAAACGCCGTGCCCCTGAGCTTGAACATCAAGAGACATTTTGGAGTCATGAGTCCATGTCGGTCTAGCAATTAATAAAGGGCTCATGTACTTATAATAGGTTTAATTAGCATGGTTGCCAGTAGCTACCTCTTATGGATCATTTCAAGGTCACAGTAAGTCATTTGGGAGAGCATCTGCCACAGTTTAGACTCCAAAGCCTCCATCTCCTGATGATAACAGTTTCTGAAACAGATACAAAAGATTAGATGGGTCCGGGTACCAGAGTGAGAACTGGACACTCCTCACCACAGGGAACGGTACCCACCACAAAGTTTTCTGTTTGTGCAAATGTAAGTTCCAAGTCTTTCCCTACTGCAAACAGCGGGTCCTTCTTGTGCATGGGATTTGGGGCTTCGAAGAGCCCTATTAAAAAAATCTGTGCCTGGTGGTGCTCATTGCTAATCTCAGATAGGCAGGATGCTGGGGCAGGAGGATTGCTTGATCTCAGAAGTTCATGGTCAACCTAGACAACTAAGCAAGACCCTCTCTCTGATTAATTAATTAAAACTAAAAAAAAAAAAAAATTTAAAGAACCCCTTGCAAGTACCCTAACTGGATTGTCTCTCCTATCATTCTAAGAGGCTTTACCTCTTAATTTGTAGGTCTTTTCATTAATAAAATAATACCAAGTTCATTTGTTGGCTAGCACCTGGGTGAAAATCTTATACCCTTGGTTATTAATACATTACAGAATTTAAAATACAAGGGGGTTTTGTTGTTTGCTTGTTTGTTTGTTTGTTTGTTTTTGCCATGATGGAGGTCCAACCAAGGGCCCTGTGCCCTCCAGGCCAGTGCTATACCATGGGGCCACTACCTCCCCGCTTATAGCAACCTTTGGGCTTAATTCCAATTCTAAAATCCGCTTTTACAAAAATAGGGAGAGAAAGACAGGGAGATAGAGAAAGTAGTTTATTTAAGTGTGGTTTTTAAATGAAAAGTCACTGATTTAAAGTTGCTTTAAAGATAGCATGACTCTCAGAGAATTCTCATGATTCTTTAGAACGTGGAGTGACAGGACTCTAGCCATCCTAAGTGTGGCTAACATGGCTCTGGCAGGCCTTGCCTTTCTCCCTCATTCCCTCTGCCTTGCTAAACAATGTTAGATCATGTAGTACTGGCTAGTTTTGTGTCAACGTGACACAGCTGGAGTTATCACAGAGAAAGGAGCTTCTGTTGAGAAAATGCCTGCACGAGATCCAACTGTAAGGCATTTTCTCAATTAGTGATCAAGGGGGAAAGATCCCTTGTGGGTGGGACCATCTCTGGGCTGGTAGTCTTGGGTTCTATAAGAGAACAGGCTGAGCAAGCCAGGGGAAGCAAGCCAGTAAAGAACATCCCTCCATGGCTTCTGCATCAGCTCCTGCTTTCTGACCTGCTTGAGTTCCAGTCCTGACTTCCTTTGGTGAAAACAGCTGTATGGAAGTGTAAGCTGAATAAACCCTTTCCTCCCCAACTTGCTTCTTGGTCATGATGTTTGTGCAGGAATAAAAACCCTGACTAAGACAGATTACTTCCTTAAACCAGTGTCTATTCCCTGATTTGACCAATATTTCCTCCTGAGGCTGACCACCAAGGTCCAACTATCAAACAATCAAAAACCCCCTTTGGCTCACCTAATTAACATGCCCAATTAAAATTAAACTCCTCATCCTATGGCGTTTCCCATTTTACCTCTATAAACCACCATTTGCCTACAGGCCATGTCTGTCTCCTCTCTATCCAGAGGCAGTCCTTTGTCCCTCTGAGGCAAATATGCCCTCCACCTCCTCCCTTCTTCTGTTCCTCTTCCCCCTCATCCTCTAGCTCCTGTCTTTGTCTCTTAGTCCCTGTCCTCTGTGTCTCTGGGGTAAATAAATCCCCTTTGTGCTAAGAACTTGGTTTTGGAGGTCCTGAGTGGATACCTTTTCCTTTCCTGGTGAAGTTAGAGAAACAAGGGTGGAATTCGAGCATCTAAGTACCTTTAAGCACAACAGGAAGGCCACTCCAAACAGAGACTGTAGCTGTCTTAGACCCAAGAGTAGCTCAGTTGGTAGAGTATTTTCCTGGAGTGCACAAAGCTCTAGATTTCATCCTTAACACCACATAAAATGGAAGTAGAGGCGTGTATCTGGAATCCCAGCACTTTGAGAGGCAGAGGCAGAGGCAGAGGCAGAGGCAGAGGCAGAGGCAGAGGCAGAGGCAGAGGCAGAGGCAGAGGCAGAGGCAGAGGCAGAGGCAGAGGCAGAGGCAGAGGCAGAGGCAGAGGCAGAGGCAGAGGCAGCAGGATCAAAAGTACCAACTCAAGATTATTCTTAGTCAAATACTGAGCTGGAGACAACAGGGAAAGAGGCAGGGGGAAGGGTCCCAGGGGAGATGGAGAGACCTGATTAGGTCATTGGGCACATATTCCTCAATGTAATGTAGTTCTGGGGGACCCTAGTTAGCTGTCACTGAGCGAATATATAAGTATAAGTAAGGCTGACCCACCACATATGTCTCCACGCAGCTATTGTTAATTCCTTTTTCATTGTGTGGTGCAGCCAAGGAACACCCAGCAGTGGCCAAAATGGAGGTCACTGATCTTGGACTGGTAGCCTCCCATACTGTGAGGTCACACACATCTTCCGTAGTAAGCCTAGCTTCCAATGTGTGTTATAGCAAGAGAAAACTGACGAGCTCAGGGGGGCTGCTGCTGAGCTCCTAAAAGCCTCGATCTAACCTGAGCTCAGGAACTCTGGGTGAAAGGAACATCTTACGCTCTTCAGAGCACGGCCTTTTTGTCCACATCTGAGTTTAGCTAGTGACTTGGGAAGGCCTCCTCAGGGTAGGGACCACTGTCAGGGGAATGAATCTTAAAGCTAGAGAATAGGAACTTCATGAGGGTACAGGGGGCTTCAAGATCGACTTACCCATCAATAGCCAGTGATTTAATGAGTTATACCCGCGCAATGACGCTGCCATAAAACCCTAGAGGAGGGGGCTCAGCCAGCTTCCTAGTAGTGATCAATAATGTATACACTAAGTGAGAGAAACCCAGGCCCAGAAAGACCAACATTCTATGTTCTCTCTCGAATGTGGCTCTCAGCTTTGAATGTTTATATTTATGTGCTGAAGTAGGAGCAAGTGTCTCTAGGGGTCAGGGAACAAGGAAAGATCATAGGAGGTGGCAGGCCAGAGATTTGTGAAAGACAATAAAACCATCAGAGTAGAATGAGGGAATTACAGAGAAGGGTGATGGGATAGTGAAATGCAGGAATTATAAAGAGTTAGCCAGAACTCATGGCATCTGGAAAAGCCACAGAGAAACCTAGTACCTTGCAAGCTAACTCAACAATACAATTTAAAACAAAACTACCCTGCATAGCTGCACAGGCAGGCAACACTCCTCCTACATAGAAGTTATTAAACAAAAACTCCAGTGCTAGGTGTGGGGGACTCCTCATGAGTTCTTAGCCAGGAAGCTCCCAGAGGCTCAGGCTGTTGTTGTTGCTTTTGGTTTCCCACCAGAACTAGATGACAAGATCCTATAGCTGAAGATATCACACACTAGGACACAGAGAAACCAAGCCAGGACTTAGTTCTAAACGTCCTCCCTGCTGGCTAGCATTGGTAGTGATAGAAAGTGTAGGTTTCTGGGGACAGAAATTCCCCAGTGGCCTTACCAAGCTGTGAACTCCTCCCTTCTACACCACTGGCTGGTGAAGAAGAAAGGTATGCCCACTGAGGCAATAGTGGGATGACTGGGGAGCAACCAACTACTTTCTTTTTTTTTTTTTTTAAGATTTATTTATTATATGTAAGTACACTGTAGCTGTCTTCAGACACACCAGAGGAGGGCATCAGATCTCATTGCAGATGGTTGTAAGCCACCATGTGGTTGCTGAGATTTGAACTCAGGACCTTTGGAAGAGCAGTCAGTGCTCTTATCCGCTGAGCCATCTCACCAGCCCAACCAACTACTTTCTAATTAGTTATGAGGCCCCACAGAAGGCTCAGACTGTGAAGGGGTCAGCCCTGCAGAACCAAAGCTGCAGGATCTCCATGACACAAGGTAACAACAGGGTAGCAGAGAGGAGTCCCCATGAGGGTCCAGTATTGACCGTGTAGCAGAAGCCAGAAGCCTCAAATCTGACCAATGAGTCACTACAATGAACATTTGCAAGAAAAGCTGTTTGGGCAAAGTGATGCCCCACAGCTTTCACTGCGAGATTTTGTTTGTTTGCTTGCTTACTAGCTGGTTGTTTTTTGTTTGTTTTCTTTTAGGGGAGGTTGCAAGGGCAGAGGATGGATACAGAGGGACTGGGAGAAGAATGGGATTGGGGTGCATGATGCAAAATTCACAAAGAATCATTAAAAGGTTTTTTAAAAATCACTCACAGGTGTGCCCAGCTACTTACTTCCAAATATAGTCAACCACCAAGAAGAGCCATCAGATTTGGGGATATCTTTGAGGTAAAGAAGCTGGAAGCTGCCAGGCGTGGTGGTGCACACCTTTAATCCCAGCACTCGGGAGGCAGAGGCAGGCGGATTTCTGAGTTCGAGGCCAGCCTGGTCTACAAAGTGAGTTCCAGGACAGCCAGGGCTATACAGAGAAACCCTGTCTCAAAAAGAAAAAGAAAAGAAAAGAAAAGAAAAGAAGAGAAGAGAAGAGAAGAAGAAGAAGAAGAAGAAGAAGAAGAAGAAGAAGAAGAAGAAGAAGAAGAAGAAGAAGAAGCTGGAAGCTTCTGGGTCATCGACTGCTTACAGGATAAAAGAAATGCTGTGTCCAAACCATATGTGTGTCCTGAAGGAGACAGCTAGAAAAGGTCCTTGTAGCACAGTGGAGACTGAATTCTGCAGAGCCAGGCTACCTCCCAAGCTCCAACAGTCAGAGTGCATGGAGCCAGCTCTGCATCCTCCTGGTGGCACAATCTGTTACTGAAGCCCACTATTGGACTGTCTGATAAACTGACAGGGGCTATTCCCTATAAATACCAATGTCTGTAAACAATGTCATCACTCAAAGGGAACATTGAGGGTGTTTGAAGCAGGCCTCTTGAGTTACGAAGGTGGGGACATCAAGAATTCAGCCTGAGCAGGGCAGTGGTGGTAGATGCTCTTAATCCCAGCACTTGTGATTAAAGTGTTAGGTAATTTTGAGACTAGTCTAATCTACAGAGTGAGTTCTATGACATCCAGAGCTACATAGAGAAACCCTGACTTGAAAACAATAACAACGAAAACCATCACTCCCTGCCTCCTCAAATTCAACCTGGTGACCATTTTCCTTCCCTGACCTCTTGTGTGGCCTAAGTCTTAATGAGAGTTGTCATACACACACAGTTGATGAATGAGTGCTCTTGAGGAAATCCTCAAAGTGTGTGTATGTGTTTCTGTGTCTGTGTGTCTGTGTGTGTGTGTGTATGTCTGTGTGTGTCTGTGTCTGTTTATGTCTGTGTGTATGTGTCTGTATGTCTGTGTGTGTCTGTGTGTATCTGTGTATGTGTTTGTCTGTGTGTCTGTGTGTGTCTGTGTATGTGTGTGTCTGTCTGTTTGTATCTGTGTGTGTCTGTGTGTATGTGTCTATGTGTGTATATATGTGTCTGTGTGTGTATCTGTGTGCTGTGTGTATGTCTGTGTGTGTGTCTGTGTATGTTTCTGTGTGTGTGTGCCTGTGTGTCAGTATGTGTCTCTCTCTCTGTCAGTGTGTGTGTGTCAGTGTGTGTGTGTCTCTCTCTGTGTGTCTGTGTGTCTGTATGTGTTGCACTTGACCCTCTTAGTAAAGTAAGAAAGCGGACCTGGGAAGAGAAGTGCCCTGCCTCCATGAACACAGATTATCAAACAGTGTTCTGAGTTTCTAGAAACATAAATACTTTGATGGTGGTTGGATTTTTTAACCTGAAGGTTTCTATATAAATTATGAATTTGAATAATTTTGGATCTAATGATGGTTTAGTCATCAACATTGACAGGCTACTCTCTGGCAAGAGGGACCATATAGAACTCCCAAGATTAGAAAGAGTGGGTCTCTGTGTGTTATATGGGCCAGGGCAAGAGCTGGTGACATTTAAGCCATAGTTCCATGAGACCCAGTGAAACTTGACTTAGAACAATAATAATTCACACTAGTGTCAGGTTTTTGGTGTATGAAGTAATTTCATATCTAATTAAACCCCTACTGTTGTCTAACTCATTCTCCTCATTTTTACAGAACACAACACAAGCCTCAACAACATTCTTTGAACATTCCCTCATTCAATATGTGTTGAGTATATTATGTGTACAGTCACTACTCTAACTCAGTGTTAACGTCCAACTTCCACGGTGATGCTAAGGTTTGATGTCTACAGAGTCCGTTCTAGTCTAAGCTTTCCTCTTCTTTATTCTAATTTTCACAGAACTGAGGAAATAAATGTTAAATCAGTGTATTTGTACACGCACAGCAAGTCCTCTGACACTGAGTTTGGACCATAAGAATCTCTCATGTGCCCATGTGTTGGACACTTGGTCCCCAGTCTGCGGCACTTTTGAGAGGTGATGGAATTTTTAGGAGATGAGACTTGGAGGAAACTAGGTCATTGAATAAATAAACACTAACAATCACGGGTGGCACATGGGGACCCCAACCCTCGTTCTCTTTCCTTTTGCTTCTTGGCCACAATGAAGTATACCAATCTCCTTAATCATTGCTGCCTTCATAACGTGCTTTATTGCCACAGGCCCAAAGCAGTGGGGCCAAGTGATCATCAGTGAAATCATGAACTCGAATACAGCTGATCACCTCGGGTATTTGTCTAAGTGACTGAAAGCTGATCACCTCGGGTATTTGTCTAAGTGACTGAAAGCTGACTAATTTTTTTTTCAGTATGGTACACACAAGCCTCATGTATGGACTGACACTTTAAATATGACTGAAGTAGCTGAGAAAATCCATTATACTTCAGTTAATTCTACTTTCAGTCAAATAACTGTGTGCATCCAGTATTTGGATAGCTCAATTCTAGTCCTTAAGAACAGTGGTAACCAGGACCAATAAAGAAAGACCTTTAGTTTCACCAAGCTTCTTTTAATTAAAGACACAGAAACTAAACAAAGTTTAGATAAATATGGTTTGGGAATCAATGATTAGCAATGATTAGCAAAGGCCTCTTTGGGAAGATGAGATTTGAAGCAATGAAAAATGTCTAAGCAATTCTTAAGGGGATTGTTTCTGTTGTTGTTGTTGTTGTTGTTGTTGTTGTTGTTGTTGTTTTCTGTTTATTTTGGCTAGAGGAGGATACGGGGGTTGATCCTTGGGCCTAGTACGTAGTAGGCAAGCATTCTACCACTGAGCTATATTTTCACCCTGAGGTCTGGGGTGCTGAAATAGCTCTCTTTAGCCACAGCCTCTCCAACTCTCAGACTGTTTCTGCCAGAAATTACCTGAAACTTTCTCTCCTTTTAAGTAGCCCACTCCGTTTCCCCTGGCAGCTAGGACTACATCCATGACGGCTCCTTTCTTCTCTGAGCTGCTAAGATGCTGGTCACCAACACCACACAGTGTATAACCCAAAGCTCAAGTTGTCATTTGCTCAATCTTTTTTTGTTTCTTAAATTCAGGCCAGTTTGTTAACAAACAATGTTTGGTCTCCAACAAAATAATAAATGTTTTATTTTTTCCTAACTAGCACATTCTAGGCTGAACCTTCAATGATGCTTCTGAAAGCTTTTTTCTCTCATTTATTTCCAAAACCAAGGGAAGGGACACGGGGCTCGCCTGCTTTTGTTTCCTTTTCCAGTTTGACAGTGACACTGTGCAGGTGGGGACACCCATTCCCACCAGGAATCTGCATGGCTCCAAAGTGGTCTATTCTACTCACACCCTACAGAACGGAAAAATCAAAGCCCTGAACCCCAGAGCAAACAACAAAGATTACTTTCCAAACAAGTTGAGGTGAAATAAAATTCAACATAATAAGCAAGCCGGGAACATGAGCTGGAGCCTATGATGGCTGCCTCAGGAGGCTGAGGCAGGAGAGTCACCTGAGCCCAGGAGTTCCAGAGCAGCCTGAGCAACACAATGGGACAAAAAAAAAAAAAGAAGGCTTATCTTAAAGCCATAATAAAAAAATAAAAACATGTTCACAGCACTTTAGTTCTAGGTCAGCCTGGGCTTTTAAAGTAAGACCGACACGCCAGGGTAGGAAGCAGGAAAGAAGGAAGGGAGGGAACAGAATATAATTTTATTGATTACAGGGACTCTAAAAATATAGACTATATTAACAAAATAGTCCATCATTTTAGTGTATCATAGTATTATTAAAGTGATCAGAAAAAAAAATCAGATAAAAGTTAGATGTAGGATACGTGGTAAGGCTTTTTTAGGGGCTGGAGAGCTGGCGCATCTTGAGAGTACTGACTGCTCTCCCAGAACACACAGCGTCCACTTGTCAGCTCAAACTATCTGTAACTCCAGATGGCAACTAAGGTCACCTTAGATCTAAGGGATCCAGTGCTCTCTTCTGGCCTCTGTGGACACCAGCGCATTCATAGTACACAGACACGCACGTAGATGGAACACCCACACACTTACAATAAAAATGAATCAAATAAATAAACCTCAAAAGGGTTTTTCCCCCTGAAGCCTCATAAATGTCTGTTTCATAACAATAAAAAATTTACTTAAGAGAGTAAACTACAGCCAGGCAGTAGTGGGACACTCCTTTAATCCCAGCAAGCAGATCTGTGAGGTCAAGGCCAGCCTCGTCTATAGAGAAAGTTCCAGGGCAGCCAGAGCTATACAGAGAAATACTGAAGAGAGGAGGGGGGTGAGAAGGGGGAGAGAGGGAGAGGGAGAGAAAAAATAATCTAATAGATCTCATTTGTCAACATCTGCTGCTGACTATGTGACTGTGGTGTAAAGAACTCTGTACAACATGTTTGTCATACTTTGAAAGACAAGCTGTCAAGATTCAATTCTATTTTTGTCTGCCGATTTTCAAAAGGGAAGGCAGGAACCGATTCCCCTGACTTTAACTATGAAGAGCTGGGTGGGCTCCTGAGCATCCTGCTACACTTGAGAATAAACACGCCGCCTAAAGGGAATTTAATGTAAATACAGCCTCTGTTGCAAGGTTAAATCTCCTGCGCTCGCCTGGCAGCAGTTCAGGGAAAGAGAGGGTCGGTCGGGTGGCTTCAGGCCTTTTCTCTGTCACAGCACTTTCCTATGGCTTGGCTCTCTCTGTCTGACGTCAGACTGGAGGACAGGGAGGGGCTCTGGATGCTTTGTGATTTCCGGATCTCAAGGACATTCAAGTCTCACTTGGCCACTTGGACCAAACCTCCAGAAGGACTCTCGGGGCATTTAAACTAACTCCTGTGATGGGGAAGAGCCCTTTGCCCCTTTGCCTCCCTTCAGTCCGTCAGACTTCCCGGTAGTGGCCAGCTTTGCCACACTGTCCTGTGGGAGTCTTGCTGACCCAGGTGAACCTGTCCTCTTGGACTGGAGTCACATGATCCCAGTGGGCTCCTAAGCGTTCCTCATCTGGGTTCACTTTTAAAACTCTGAATTTTGCTGATCTCAGCATAGCAACATCCCCTGCTTTTGGTGTCTTTACTGAGCAAGCACTCAATCACTCACAGCCCCGCCCCCTGCACTACCACCCCCGCCCCCTGCTACTTTTTTTTTTTTAAGCCCTGCAGTTTTTTTCTGCTTTTTAGATTTTTCCAAAGTCAAATATGATCATCGCTCTGTGTCCCAAACCACAGCTCTGAGTGGTGGTGAAGCTCCTATTTCCCTATATAGTCAGCACTTCACAATTTCAGATCCAACCAAGCACAAGGACGCATATATTTTGAAGAAAAAAAAAAAAACATTTGTAAGGAACACATACAGACTTTTCTCTTGTAACTGTTCCCTCAACAATCAGTGTAACAACTATTCCCACAGCGTTGGCATTGTTGTGGGCACTGGAAATAACCGGAAGGATGGGCATAGGCTTTACAGAACTACTACTTGTTATATTTAAGAGCCTGTGCATCTGTGGATTTAGGCATTTGCACCCTGATCCACCACTACTTCCAAATCTATGTCAGAATCCTGACTAGAAAACCAGCTAGCTTTACATCCTCTCCAGTGGTCCCTGTGGCCTTAACCTGCATTCTGTCCTTCCTCATCAACCTAATATACACCCTTTTGTATTCTCCCTTCCACGTGTTATACTGGACCCAGGGTAAACGCCACACCTTCAGAATGGCTGTTTTAAATGTATAGAACAGTGGTTCTTAACCTGTGGGTCGTGACCCTTTGGTTTTAAATGACCTTTTTATTGACGTCAAATAGCAGATATCCAGCAGGTCAAATATTTCCAGTACAACTCACAGCAGTAAATACTACAGTTATGAAGTAGCAATGAATAATGTTATAGCTGGGGGTCACCACAACATGAAGAACTGTACCAATGGGTTGCAGCATTAGGAAGGTTGAAGACCACTGGTCTAGCTCATTAAGATGGATAAACTTTGATTCTGGCTGATCTCAATTTATGATATATTTTCATTATAATAATGTTTAGGGTTTTTTTTTTAAAAAGATACAAATCCTAATCAGCAAAAACTTGTCACAATTTTTGTGTGCACATGTTCAGGTATGTGTGTGTGTGTGTGCACATGCGTGTGGGTGTATAGCTGTGCACCTGAGTGTGGAGGTCAGAGGTATCTTCCCCAGTCACACTCTACCTTAGTTTTTCTAGTTTTCACCCCTGCCCCCAGCACCAGGAATACATACACATCCCTGATCTGGTCATTTATATATTTCTTGAGAACCCAAACTCAAATCCTCATGCTCATGCCTCAAGCACTTCACTTACTGAGCTACCTCCACAAATTCAATGTTTGGTGTTTTTCCCCCCCAAACAAAACCAAGATACTTTACTGCCATCTTCTGGACAATTTTTAGGACCACATTGTGTAGTTGTGTCCCTTTCAGGCAACACACAGCCTATCCAAACATGTGTAACAAACGCTGTGATCATCGTAATATTGTTTAGGGAACTTAATAAGATTGGCTGTAAGTACGTTCAGACAATGGTGGCTCTTTGTCAGACAGCCCTGTTTGTTACAACCATGTATAAGTCTTGTGAATTATTTCCAAGTAATCTCTAAAGTCACTAAAAGATGACATCACATATATTTTAAATGTGTGTGTGTGTGTGTGTGCGCACGCATTTGGGATGCTCTGAGTGGTGGGTGGATTGTCAAGAAGTGTTGGAGACGCCAAATGTGAAATCTATCCAAAGCAAGAAGCTAATTCAACAAGCACGCAGTCAAAGAAATAGACTGATTGCATCATGACCCAGGGTGACTTTTGATGCTTGTTTGTCTGTGCTAGAAATGGAAGCCAGGGTGAGAGAATTCTAACAAGCAGCTTTCTGTCGAGCTGCCCAACGCGTCCTTTGACTTTCTATCCTGGGGTTTCAGAGGACGCACTTACATGCTCCTTTCAGAGAGCTGTTAATGGGTGAAGACGTACTTGCAATGACAAAGATTTCCTTGTTTTTTTCTCACAGTTCTACACTTATACACACATATATCTAACTTGAATTTGAAAACAGAGAACAAGGACTTTTTATTATCAACGTTTTAGGTCAGCATATAAAATAATGGATTTCATCATGCCATCTTTATACATGAGCTACACTTTTTTTTACACTATACTTTTTCATTTGTTCCCCTCCCCCAACTGGTTTTCTCTGTACCTCATTCCCCATCCCAGCTGCTTCTGCCCCAAGTTAGGCCCCCTTTGCTTGTCTGTTACATGTGTCCCATTACTGTCACCATAAACAAGTAGAGAACAGCCAGGTGTGGAGGCTGATCACTGAGAAGGCTGAGGCAGGAGGATCTCTATGAGTTCAGGGACATCCTGTCTACATAGTGAATTCCAGGTCAGCAAAAACAAAACAATGATGACAGAAAATATAGAGCAAAGACTTTTGAGTCACCTGAAAAGGTGTACAGCTGTGATCTGTGCATCCTATGTTGTAGAAAATACTTCCCGTTACAACCGTGACATGGGGGGGGGGGGGCTGTAAGTGGTGACTGGACCACAAAAGCAGAGCCTTTAGGGACTGGAGAGATGGTAACATTTCAGGAGTGCATTCCTGACAAAAGAACGAGTTTAGCCCTCTTCCCTCCAACCCTGTTAGTGCTGATTGTAATGCACTACCAGGTACCGTATAGTGTGTAAAAAATAGAAGTCTGCCTGGCTCATGCGTCTCGAAATCTAAGATCAAGGCCTACATCCAGTAAGGCCTTCTGGCCGTGTCGTTCACTCCACAGTAGAAGAGTGTGTTCCAGCTGGTTCTTTCCCAGGTTAGGTCCCTCTTGCTTTTCTATTACATGTGGAGAAGCCCTTCCAGTGTTGATGCTCGGGCAGCTTTTGTAGCCCTGTGTCCAGCAACGGTGAGCAGAGGTGACAGACAGCAGGTGGCTTCCGACAGACAGCCGTGAGCATCACTAAGTAGCACGTCTAGCGTTAGCGCTCTCCGCAGACCTAGGGAGTAAGGACGTCCCAGTCTTGACATGGCTAGAGTTGCAGCCTTTAATGCACACAGCTCTTGGGACTGCTCCCAGTGAGCGAGGCCTGCAGTGTCTCTTCTCTGTGTCCTTCCAGCCTTCCGTACTTCCTCACCACCTCACTTCTGCTCACTCTCATTCTCCCCACGTGGACCCCTCTCTAGAACTTTCCAAGGCTTCTCATTGCTATTGCTGCTACCGAGCTTCTGCTGTCCGTGCTGCTGCTCCAACTTCTCTCACTGTCTCGATGAGGGACACAATAGAGATGAAGTGAGCCAAGCAGCCTACTTAGGTAGCCAGACAGGGTGCTTGCAATGAGCATAACCGTGGACTTCTGTAGCACATATAATCCTGAGGACTGCAAAGACAAAACAGGTTATACACGCTGCCATTGGGTAATTTAACATTCTCTCCATCCTTGTAGCAGGATCCAGGATCCAGTCTGTGATAGAAGTGTTCTGTTTTGTCCTCAACAATAGCCTCAGGGTGGCCTTGTTAAAGGAAGTGTGTCACTATGGGAGCAGGATTAAGGTCTCCTATACTCAAGCTACACCCAGTGTAGCACACAGTCTCCTTAGGCTGCCTGTGGATCAAGATATAGACCCTCAGCTCCTTCTCCAGCACCTGCATGCTGCCATGATAATAATGGACTAAACCTCTGAAACTGTAAGCCAGCCACAAATCAATGCTTTCCTTTATAAGAGTTGCGATGGTCATGGTGTCTCTTCACAGCAATAGAATCCTAATTAAGACAGACTGGAAGAATTTATTTCAGCTTGCAGTCTGAAGACCTGCAGTCTATCAAGGAGGAGATGGCATGAGGACAGGAGACTCCATGGCGTGGCTGTGGATCTGGGCTCATCACCTCACAGCCTGGAGCAACAGGGAACAGAGAACATGCAGAAGAACCAGCTCTAGTTGACAGTGGGACCTGGAAAAAATGGATCTAAAAAATGAGACAGACTAAAGTCTCATGCAGTAGTCAACTTTATTCAGAATATTAGAGAATTTATACTCTAAGAGTTAAGAAGAATCATATAAGTAAAGTGTAAAATCAAAAGCACGTTGCAGAAACATGTTTTTTTTTCCCATTGAGTCATATAACAACAAATCATATAACAATTGAGTCAATAACAAATAACAATAGCCAGCTGTAATGAATAAATCTGAAGAAATTGTTAATCCCACCAGGTGAGAATAAGACCACTACCACAATTTTGAGCCAAATGTTAAAGCAAGCTTGATTTTATTGGGGTAAACCCAAGAGCTAGCCAATGATTGACCCTTAAATCAGGATAAAAAGAACAAGCCCAGTCCATTTCGAGGGTTCCTTCTAAGGAGTAAAATCACAAGTAGTTGCAAAGCAGGTTTAGAGATAGAGACAGTGGGACAATAAGGAAGTACAGATAAATCTCAAAAAGAAAACAGAAAACAAACAAAAAAAAACCCCGAGTGGTTGCCATTCAATTAGGGAGGCTGATTATGGAGAGTAGGGGAAGGTTGGGATGTTCTGGAAAACAAGTCAAGGTCATGGGTCCGGGCAGGTCAGGCTCCAGGAAACAGACTGGAAACCAGCAACT
Organism: Mus minutoides; assembly: GCA_902729485.2. Classification (NCBI taxonomy): domain Eukaryota; kingdom Metazoa; phylum Chordata; class Mammalia; order Rodentia; family Muridae; genus Mus; species Mus minutoides. Next base: position 1,258,243 of record LR749883.1, read on the forward strand.
CAGTTCTGACAGTAAATGGAAACTTATTTCTAATAATACAGCATATAATGGCCTTGCCTTCAAAACGGAGTCAGGCACATTCTGCCTTAAACTTACTCCAATTCACTACACGTGGGAGAGACACAAAAACACATCCCCAAACAAGGTCATGTTTCTGAGGACATGAGACTCTTGTTTTGTCTTCTTGGAGTTCTCTCATGAACAGCCAGAATTCTCCTCACACGACTCCATTCTTGGACCATGTTACCACAAGTGTTTCAAGTTCTGGGTGCTGCAGCCCTTGGTGGGCCCAGAGGACAGGGAGGGAAGCTTCCACAAAGCCGTAATAATAATAGAAATACAAGTGCCCATGTCCACTGTCATACCACACAACACAAAGTAGAGGATCCTAGCAAACTTGTGTCACCTCAGAATGGGCCCAGAACAAGGCAGTGGCTGCGTCCTGATCCTTATGTAAGTCCCCACCAGTGCTGGCAGCCTCACCATAGTGCCAATGGGATGGTTGACTACTCCAGGGCTTGTATCGATTCCCTCATTGGTCCAAAGGCTGTATTTAAAACAAAAACAAACCAGAAAACCCTCTTGCTGCTGCTCTGCTCCTCAGGATGCTGGTCTCCAGAGTTTGTTTCCTGGGTTTGTGACGCCCTCTGCTCCCCTCCCAGTCGTGGTTCCCACATAAAGTGATGTCCTTTGAGCCACATTAAATTTAGTTTGAAGAAGTCACCAGCAGCACGTGGCTCTGGATCGGGCAGCACAGCTGTGCTGTGCTCTTCTATTTGCCAGGATTGCCTCCTTTCTGACATACACGTTTGTGGACTCCCCATAACGAAAGGTTGACTGAAGAATGAGCACGTTCTTTCTGCGAGGCCTTCAGGAACAGACAAGGATGACGAAAGCAGCACGTGGTAGTTTTTCTGTGTGTTTGTTTGCTTCCTTTCATTTTTGTTTGTTTTGTGAAACAAAATGGAAGCTAGGACTCGGGGCTTTGTGCTTGCTAGGCAAGCACTCAGCCACTGAGCTAGGGCCCGGTGCTCCACTGTTTCTTATCATCAAATATAATATTCCTTTGGAGACTCTAGTGTTCTCAGTTTGTTGGTGATTTTGGAGGCTGAACAAAGGGGAGTTTACTTTGGGTTGGAAAGGACATCTCTGTTCCTTTCCAAACCACATTCCAACCTTCACCGATGCCACTTTTAAGATGGAAGCTGAATTTCGATGAAATCAGCTCCGCTACTGATGCAGAAAAGCAGACACGGGGAGGGGGGAGGGGGACAGGCTATACTAGGCAATAAGGCTTTTTATAAGCAAGCACATTTGAAGTAGAAAAAGGGAACGCCCACAGGGAGGAAATTTACTTTGCACATAAGATACACAGACCATCCTTTCAGAAACTGGCTTCAGGAAGCCCGGGCATCAACAAGGCAGCAGTGTGGAAAGCCCATGAAAGGGACCTAGTGTGGGCTCTTCAGCCTGCTCCACTTTGCTCCAAGCATACTCAGGGTCTCCTGGACAGCAATGAGAGGGCACCAAAGACCCCACCCCCACCCCTACCCCCTTCTACCCATTTTCCATCTATAAAAGCAATTTGAACATTTAATATTTTTCCCTATGTCTCCTCCACCCTCCCCCCATCTGCAACACTCCCCTCTGTTTTAATCACCAATTGCCTTTACACTGAATACTGAGTGGTTGGCCTAACCCGAGAACATTCTGCTGGTTCTTATAGTGAGAAATCGGTGTTGGACTTGACCTAAGTTTCCTTCGGAAATTTTTGATTTTTTTTTTCCCCTCGTGAACAATGAGGCGGTAAAGGGCCAGGGTCAAACTGCTTCCCCAACAAGTCAGTAAAAGACAGATGAGATCAAAGACCCAAAAGCCATTAGGGTGCCAGGAAGTCAGTCTGACCCTTCCATGTTGAGGGTGAGAAGATGATTCTAGAACAAGAAAAGACTTAGCCAAAGATGCACAGTGCTGAAATGGAAGTGCTGAAGGGAGAACCAGGACCCTGCCTTAAACACTCTTTCTGTATTAGTCAGTGTTCTCTAGAGTCTCAGAACTTAGGGGATGCCTCTCTATATTAAGGGAAATTATTGGTATGACTTACAACCTGCAGACCAACTAATCTAACAATGGGCAGCTGTGAGTGAGAAGTCCAAGAGTCTAGTAGTTGCTCAGTCCCACGAGTCTGGGTGTTTCAGCTTGTCTGTATAAGCTGGAATTCTAAAGAGTTCTAAAGAAGTAGGTTCCAACAGATATGCTGGCAAGTAAGGGTGAGCAGGTAAAGAAAGAACCCTTCCTTTTTCCATTGTCCTTCTGTGGGCCTCCAGCAGAAGGTACGGCTCAGATTAAAGGTGTGCACCACCACACCTGGACCTAAGCTGTCCTTTACTTGGAACTTGTTCTGTCCCAGGCTGGCCTTGAACTCAGAGATCTGCTTGCCTCTGTCTCCTGGGATTAAAAGCATGTACCCACCTTGTCTGGGCCTAAGCTTTTCATAGCCTCTATGTCTCAAGATCGAAGTCAAAAGCCTGTGTCTTCCAGCCTCAAGATCTAGGCCACAGGTGTGCTCTCCATTTCCAGGTTGTAGTTCATTCCAGATGTGGTCAAGTTGATAACAGGGGATAGCCACCACACTTCCCAACACACTCTGGGTCGAGAATCAGTCCTCCTCTCAGCCTAACACTGTTCGGAGAAGTCTTTGTAAAAAACCTTCCTCAGTTGGTGGTGGAAGCACATATCCTGGGAGGCTGAGGCAGGAGGATCACAAGTTTGAGGGCAGCCTGAGTCATATAGGGCCCCTTTGTGATCTCTCGATATCTCTTTGTAGAAAAACTTTTCTCAACTAAATTGAATTATTTTTATCTCATTAGCTACTTTTTATTAATGTAACTACTGACAAAGTGTGTATTTAAAGCATCACTATACTTATTCTGAAGTCAGGAATTCAGGGTCTCTAGTGACCCAGGCTACAGTCTGTGGTGGGATAAAGACATGTGTAGGATAAGGATAGAGATGCATGGTAGAGCCCATGCCTAACATTTGCCAGTTTGGACCACTCCATCCCAAGACATTTTCTTAAAAAAAATAAATAAATGCACTAAAAGACATACAAAAAATATTATTCTACATAAAAGTTATAAACTTCTGGTGTCGTTTCTTTCTTCCTCAGCTCCGCAGTGATGGCTCTGGAAGGCACAGATGTCTGCAGCTCCACTAAACGATGCAAAGCTGATACAACAGTGACCTCTACAGTAGGCTGCATTCAAGATTGTCACACCAGGCCATTTCTTCCCTTGGCTTTGTACCTCTGTGGGAAATTTAGGTTACCACCTTCATCTTTTTCTATCTAGGTTTTTGGTTTTGTTTGTCTGGTCTTTTTTCAAACTTTCTCCCCACTCCCCTTTGCCTCTATGAGGGTGTTCCTCCACCCACTCACCCATTCCTGCCTCACTGATCTAGCATCCCCCTATGCTGGGGCATCAAGCCACCACAGGACCAAGGGCCTCCCCTCCCATTGATGTCAGATAAGGCCATCCTTTGCTACATATGTATCTGGAGCCATGGATCCCTCCCTGTATACTTTTCGGTTGGTGGTTTAGTCTCTGGGAGCTCTGGGTGGTTCAGTTAGTTGATATTGTTCTTCCTATGAAGTTGCAATTCCCTTCAGTCCTTCCCTTAGCTCTTCCATTGGGAGTCCCTGGGCTCAGTCTAATGGTTGGCAGTAAGTATCTGCATCTGTATTAGTCAGATGCTGGTAGAACCTCTCTAGGAACAGCCATAACAGGCCCCTGTCAGCAAACACTTTCTTGGCATCAGCAATAGTGTCTGAGTTTGGTGTCTGCAGATGGGATGGATCCCTAGGTGGGGCAGTCTCTAGATGGCCTTTCCTTCAGTCTCTATTCCATTTTTTGTCCTTGTCTTTCATTTGGACAGGAACATTTCTGGATTAAAAATTTCGAAATAGCCGGGCATGGTGGCACACGCCTTTAATCCCAGCACTTGGGAGGCAGAGACAGGCAGATTTCTGAGACCAGACTGGTCTACAAAGTGAGTTCCAGGACAGCCAGGGCTATACAGAGAAAGCCTGCCCCCCCCCCCAAAAAAAAAGCGAAATGGGTGAGTGGCACCATCTGAGAGCCTCTTGCTTCCCTGGCCTCTGGAACTTTCTAGTTGCTACCCACAGTCCCCCATCCCACACTGCTACGTGTTTCTTTTTGATTTCTTGGCCCTCTGCACTTCTCTCCTGTCCCTTCCAATACCTAATCTTGCCCTTCTTTTTTTTCCCTCCCCCTCCTCGCTCCCTCCCAGATGCCTCCTCCCTCTACCTCCTGTGATTATTTTATTCCCCCTTCTATGTAGAATTGAAGCATCCACACTTTGTTCTTCCTTTTTAAGCTTCATATGGTTTGTGGGTTGTATCGTGGGTATTCTGAGCTTTTGGACTAATATCCACTTATCTGTGAGTACATACCATGTATATTCTTTTGTGTCTGGGTTACCTCACACAAGATATTTTCTAGCTCCATCCGTTTACCTGCGAATTTCATGAAGTTCTTGTTTTTAATAGCTGAGTAGTACTCCATTGTGTAAATGTACCACATTTTCTGTATCCATTCTTCTGTTGAGGGACATCTGGGTTCTTTCCAGCTTCTGGTTATTATAAATAAGTCTGATATAAACATAGTGGAGCATGTGTCCTTGTAATAAGTTGGAACATCTTTTGAGTATATATACAGTAGAGGTATAGCTGGGTCTTCAGGTAAAACTATTTCCAATGTTCTGAGGAACCACCAAATTGATTTCCAAAGTAGTTTTACCAGCTTGCAATCCCACAAGCAATGGAGGAGTGTTTCTTTCTCCACATCCTTACCAGCATCTACTGTCACCTGTGTTTTTTTTTTTTTTTATCTTAGCCATTCTGATTGGTGTGAGATGGATTCTCAGGGTTGTTTTGATTTGCATTTCCCTGATGATCTTTTTAAATTTTATTAGAATAAATTAATTATATATAATAGTGATTTTTCACTAAGATTTATTTTACGTGCATGGTAACTATATAAGTTCTGGGAACAGAATCTGGATCCTGTAAGAGCAGCAAGTGCCCCAGCCCCAATAATGGGTCTTATTGTGACATCTTAGTATATTTTAATGATGACTTTTGATACCATCTGATACATTTCCTTGTTCTCCTTCCACTCCTGCTGATCCCCTCTTTCCAAACATTTTTCTTTGGCCTTCACATCCTTGTTTTGTGACCTGCAGAGTTTAATTGGAGCTGCTTATGTAAGCATGGGTGAGGGGTTATTTATGAGATCCTGGATACTTTACCAGTGACTACACCACTGAAGAAAATGTCTCCCTCTTCTCCAGGACCCATTAAGTGTCAATAGGTCAAGGATGCATGGATCTTTGTGAGCTCTGGTTTGTTTGTTTGTTTGTTTTTGAGCCAAGATTTTATGTATCCCATGCTGGTTAGTTTTTTGTGAACTTGAACAAGCTAGAGTCACTTGGAAAGAGGGAACATCAACTGAGAAAATATTGCCATCTGATTGGCCTATAGGCAAGTCTACTGAGGGCCCAGTGTGTGTGGTGCCATCCCTCAACAGGTGGCATTGGGTGCAGTAAAAGCAGGCTGAGCAAGTCATCGAGAACAACCCAATATGCAGCATTCTTCTATGACCTGCTTCACTTCCTGCCTCTAGGTCTGCCTTGAGGTCTTGCTTTCTTTCCCCAGCAGATTGTAATTCAGAATAAGCCAAATAAACCTCCTCAAGTTGCTCTTGGTCATGGTCTTTGTCACAACAATGAAAAGTAAACTAAGGGGCTGGTGAGATGGCTCAGCAGTTAGAGCACCAACTGCTCTTCCAGAGGTTAGGAGTTCAAATCCCAGGAACCACATGGTGGCTCACAACCATCTGTAATGAGAAACAAAGAACCTATGGAGCTGGGCAGTGGTGGTGCACGCCTTTAATCCCCGCACTTGGGAGGCAGAAACAGGCGGATTTCTGAGTTCCAGACCGGCCTGGTCTACAGAGTGAGTTTCAAGACATCCAGGACTACACAAAGAAACCTGTCTCGAAAAACCAAAAAGAAAAAAAAAAAAAAAAAAAGAGAGTTTAAGAACCTATGGGGCGGAGCGAGCAGGGCCAGAGCAAGAGGGAGAAAGGGAAGAGGGAAAAAGAGAAAGAAAAGTAAACCAAGATGTCCTCCAACACATTATAACCTTGAATTTCTTATCCCACTACCTATACCTTTCAAGTGCTGGGATAATAGGCATAAACAACTGAATGTGAGTCTTATTTATTTATTTATTTATTTATTTATTTGTTTATAATACAGAGTATGTCACCTCTCCCCAAAATTTCTCAGTACTAGTGATGACATCAGCAGAGCAGGCAAAGAGCAAATGAACTTTCCCTTCTGTCTGCCATTGTTCCCACAGAAGGTATGGCCCAGATTGACTCAAGTCTGGCAATTGATTCACTGGCTGAGATCACCTTTTGCCATGATCCAATATAAACTTTCTATTTTTGAGAATTTTTCTGCTTATACAGATCAAACAGATATGCAGTAGGCTTCCTATCTATTTCATGCCTGGAAACACCATGATTGATTAGCCAATACCAAAGGTCTCTACGAGTCATGCCATTATAAATTTCACCTTTCCTGTGCTGGCTGTTACAGGGTATGTCATTATAAACATTGTTTTGTCTATGCTGTCCATTGTAACTACAATCACCTTGCCTCCAGTGATTCAATGCTGCCACTTGGTCCTTATTACCTCGGGGCCCAGTTAAACCCATTGAGTTTAATTCATTCAACTGAGCAGCAGCATCTCCAACCCTAAGGCCTGGCACAAGGAAAAGGGCAAGAACAAAACTCTTCAAATGTGCTGGTGCCCCTCTCACCAGTTTGCGTCTTATAGGACTGGTGAAGGGCATATCTTCTGGACCTTCCCATTGTGGAGGATTAGGTTTTACACAACGTATCCACTCTAGCATTGCAATTTCCCTAAGCCTTAAAATCCCTTCATCAACACTAAGCCAAGGGATATCAGGCATCTCCAACTCCTCTTTAGTAGGCCATCTTTTGATAAACACTTCAGCCAACCACTCAAACAAACTTCTGACACCTTTCTTAACTGTGCGAGCTTCCTTATTAAACCTAAAATCTCTACTGAGAGGGCCCATGTCAATAAACTCAGCCTGATCTAGTTTTATGTCCCTTCCACCCTTATCCCACACCCTTAAAATCCATTCCCACACACATTCCCCAGACTCCTGCTTGAATGAATTAGCAAATTTATAAAGCTCCTTAGAAGTGTAGTGAGCTTCCTCATGGACTACACTTCCTACCTCCCCTCTAGGGGCCTGCTTTGCCTTGAGTCCGGTTATAAATATAATTGGTGAGTCTTGAGGAACATCAATCTTGTCTTGCCTGACATTTTTTTCAAAGACAGTCACTGCTGGTTTAGCAGACAATGAAGGATTAATTTCCTCAGCTGAAAAGGCTGACATTTCAAGGGGTGGGGCTGATGATACTACTTCCTCACGTAGGGCAAACCCTTGAGAATCTGAAGGTCCAAAGTTCTCAGCTTCAACAGCGTCTTCCCACACATCTCCATCCCAAGTTACAGGATCCCGTTCTTTGGCGATCAATGCCCTTCCTTTCACTGCTGATACTGTCTGAGGCTGAGACTTGATTTTTTGCTGTAACTCAGCCAACCTCATACGGAGGGCTTCCGTTTGGTTCTTTGCAACTTGAGCTCTCTGGCTACTGGAGAGAAGATTCTCTTCGAGGGCACGCTTAGAAGCCTTTAGGTTGTTTATTTGCATCTGGAACCGGTTTATTTTATCACACAGCTCATTCCTCTCCTTCATCCACTTATCCAGAAATGTTAAAAGCAACCAAGCAATGTCCTCATTTTCCTTATTTTCCACCAAACTGTCAAAAGCTTCATATACAAGGTCACCGGATCCATTGCCACGCACAACTGATGGGTTAAGATTATCAAAGGCATTTGCCTCTTTAAATTTGAAATATAGTTTCCACCATGGGCTTTCAATACTCTCTGAGCTCCCAGGAGAGAGAATGGCTGGAGAGGTTTCAGTAGCTGAAGGTAGTGGTGAATTTGAAGGTGCTATCAAATTATAAAGCCTATTCCAGATACTTAAAAGATTCATCCTTATACTTCTGTTCCTCTGGAACCACTTTTGGTGCTGAAATCTGTATTCGTCAGGGTTATCTAGAGTCAAAAAAATTACAGAATAAATCTCTCTCTCTTTCTCTCTCTCTCTCTCTCTCTCTCTCTCTCTCTCTTTCCCCTCCTCCACACCCTCTCTCTATATATATGTATATGGAATTTATCATAATAACTTACAGGCTGCAGTCCAACTAGTCCAACAACGGGCAACTGTGAATGGGAAGTCCAAGAATCTAGCAGTTGCTCGGTCCTAATGAAGCTTGACGTCTCAGCTGGTCTTCTGGATAAGCTGGAATCCTGCCTGAAGAAGTATGTCCCGATGGATATGTCCTGATAGATACGCTGGCACAGTGAGTACACACAGGAGAAATGAGCCCTTTCTTCTTCCGATGTCCTTATATAGGCCTCCAGCCAAAAGTGTAGCCCAGATTAAAGGTGTGCCTCAAGATCTGGATTATAGGCGTGTGTCATCTGGCCTCAGGATCTGGATGAAAGCCCTGTGTCTTCCAACCTCAGGATACAGATCAAAAGTCTGTGTCTTCCAGCCTCAAGATCTGGATCACAGGTGTGCCCTCCATTTCTGGATTATAGTCCATTCCAGATATAGTCAAGTTAAAAACCAAGAATAGCCGGGCGTGGTGGCGCACGCCTTTAATCCCAGCACTCGGGAGGCAGAGGCAGGCGGATTTCTGAGTTCGAGGCCAGCCTGGTCTACAAAGTGAGTTCCAGGACAGCCAGGGCTAAAGAGAAACCCTGTCTCGAAAAACCAAAAAAAAAAAAAAAAAAAAAAAAAAACCAAGAATAGCCATCACAGGTAGTAAACTCAAAATAACGTTACAAGTACCTTTGAAACTTTCAATGACATGACGCTTTTTCCTGAAAAATTACCATTTGGGATGAAAAAAGTCAGCGAAGTGCCTATGCTGCAGCTTGGTGGTAGAATGCTTGTTTAGCATGAATGAGACCCTGGGTTTAATTTCCAGCATCAAAAACAAACAAAAACAACCCCCCCCCCAGCATTTATAAGTATGTGGATAATTGTAGATATTTATGCAAATCAATTCAACTACTCGATTTTTGTGGTAAACATTAAAATTTTTCAGTGGTAATAATGCTGAGAGTATGAGTGTAGATTTTGGAAGAAGATTTAAATGGAAAGAATGATTCAGAACAAAACTCTGGATTAAAAACAGAGAGGGGCTGGAGAGATAGTTCAGTGGTTAAAAACACTGGATGTTTGACCCGGGGAATGCTGTTATATTTCTAGCCCCACATGGCAACTCACAACCATCTGCAACTCCAGTTTTCAGAGGCTCTCCCCCGCCCCTCTCTCTCTCTCTCTCTGTCTCTCTGTCTCTCTCTCTCTGTCTCTCTCTTGTCTTTCTCAGGTAACAGGCACACACATGATGCACAAACATACATGCAGGCAAAACATCCATACATATAAAATAAAATAATTTTTCTTTTAAAAAGTGAGAAATGAGCCGGGCGTGGTGGCACACGCCTTTAATCCCAGCACTCGGGAGGCAGAGGCAGGCGGATTTCTGAGTTCGAGGCCAGCCTGGTCTACAGAGTGAGCTTCAGGACAGCCAGGGCTATACAGATAAACCCTGTCTCAAAAAATAAAAAAAAAGTGAGAAATGAAGGAAGAGAAGGGGAAAAAAGAAAAGAGAAAGCAAGCATAATATACTGCTTTGTTGACTAGTATATGGAGTGAATAACTTTCTATTTGGGATCATTATTTTTCTTTTTTTCCTTTTTTTGGGGGGGGAGAAGTTGGTGGTGGTGGCAGCAATGAGACATGGTCTCACTCTTCATCTCAAGCTGGCCTCAAAGTCATAGCAATTCTCCTACCTCAATTTCCTGAGTCCTAGGATTAGAGAAGTGAGTCACTATACATAGCTTCTTTTCTTTTCTTTTCTTTTCTTTTCTTTTCTTTTCTTTTCTTTTCTTTTTTCGAGACAGGGTTTCTCTGTGTAGTCCTGGCTGTCCTGGAACTCACTCTGTAGACCAGGCTGGCCTTGAACTCAGAAATCCTCCTGCCTCTGCCTCCCAAGTGCTGGGATTAAAGGTGTGCGCCACCACTGCCCGGCTACTTATTTTCTTTTCACATATACCTTTGAATTGGATTACCTTGTAATCAGAAAGCTAAGATGGTGCCTTTTTCATCCTTTGAAAAATCATCAATACCGGGTGTAGCTCAGAGGCAGAGCACACACCCAGGATGTGTGAAGCACTGGGTTTGATGACCTGCATGTAAAAAAGTCAAGAAGTCAAGAGTGACCTTTAGTCATCCATCTTGATACGGTCTAGTTGGTCAGCAGTGTGCTATAAAATGAACACTGAACCCCTTTGATATACATTCTTTGAACAGAACTGTTATCTTTATCCACTGCCTTTGGGCCATGCAGTGTGGGTACAGCTTGCAGCACACCATGGCTCCTTGAATAGCTCATGTTAATTTCAGCAAGTTAGTGGCTGTGGTTTTAATGATGTGACTAGATCCTTTTGCTAAAGTAATTTACAGTCCGGTGTCTATTTATTTTAGAACAAATTGAAATTAACGGCAAGATTAATTTAATCTGTAGCTTAGAAGTAAGAAATTCTGCAAATCCGAGCTTTGGGTTAAAATACGAGTGCACTCTTTATTTCCAATACAGGATCTAAATATTTATCCAAAGGTCAGGAGATTTCTTTGAACTTTTATTTTTATTGGTTTCAGTAGCAAAAATAGTGTTTATCTTTTTAAAGAATTATTATTCTTTTTTTTTTTTTTTTTTTTGGTTTTTGAAACAGGGTTTCTCTGTGTAGCCCTGGCTGTCCTAGAACTCACTCTGTAGACCAGGCTGGCCTCCAACTCAGAAATCCACCTGCCTCTGCCTCAAGAATTATTATTCTTCTTTAGTGAGATCCTAAATTGGAGACAAAGTCTAAAAAAAGGTATTATGATCATTTAAAACATTTAACTGGACTTAATAGTATTTTCTGGATAGCATAGGTGACAGTTCCTCTAATGCTTACTAAATGTCTTATTAGAGTCACGTGTTTAAAGTGTTTATCCTGCAAGGCTGGTCTTGAACTCAGAGATCTGCTTGCCTCTGTCTCCTGGAATTAAAGGCATGTACCACCTTGCCTGGGCCTAGCTTTTCTTTAACTTAAACTTGTTCTGTAGCAGGCTGGCCTTGAACTAAGATATCTCCTTGCCTCTGTCTCCTGGGATTAAAGGTGTGTACCAACATGTCTAGGCTTAAGCTTTTTATGCTCACTATTCCTCAAGATCCAGACCAAAATACTGTGTCATCCCAGGCCAAGATTCAGATCAAAAGCCTGTGTCTTCCAGCTTCAAGGTCTGGATCACAGATGTACCCTCCATCTCTGGATTGTAGTTCATTCCAGAAATAGTTATGTTGACAACCACGGATAGTCATCACATGCATTTTGATGGTCCTTACCCACCCTCATTACTGTCTCTTGTCTTTTTTTTTTTTTTTTTTTTGCCTTTCTACATCCCCCATCCCAAAAATACATCTTGCTCATTCACTCACAATCCTACAAACTCTCTTTTTTTGTTGTTTTTAGGAATTACTGAATCCCAAGTGTGTATCTCTAGATGGGTATCTTTTCTGAGCTTTGATAATTATGATGATGCTGGGAATCCAAATTAGGGCCTTGAGCATGCCAAGCAAGTGTTCTAACACTAAGCTACATTCCTGGCCCTCTCCTCTGAGCTTTATATTGTTATATACAACTGCTTATTCAGTATCTCTTCTTGCACATTCTATAGGCATCTGACATCTGATGTGTTCTCCCTCAAACCTGCTTTTCCTTTAGTGTTCTTCATATTCACACATGGAACTCTCTTTCACTCCATTACCCGTGTCATGAGACTCAGGCTTGTCTGCCACCCATCCCACTTTATATGTAACTAATTACACATGTTGACAGTTTATTTGATAATTATTGTGGGAACAAAGAAAAAAATCTGTTGTCTGATGAACCTTTATTTTAACAAAAACATAATGTCTTCTTCTCAGACAAGGACTGGGTACCCTGATGTACAGTCATTAAGAAAAAAACAAAATAAGTTCAATGCTGGGCAATGGTGGCGCACACCTTTAATCTCAGCACTAAGGAGTTTGAGGCTAGGCTGGTCTACAGAGAGCTCCAGGACAACCAGGGCTACACAGAGGAACCCTGTCTCAAAAGAAAGACAAACAACAACAACAACAAAAAGAAACAAGATTGACTCTAGTATTTATCTTTCTTTATTGAAGTGCAGTAACTTAATAGTTCCCTATGATGTTCACTAGTTAACGTAACAACCACTTATTGACTATTTGCTCTGAGTGACTGACGCACAGTTTACAGATACTGTCAGTGACTGTAGGATATACCCCACTTGTAAGGTAACACATTAGCCTAACACGGTTGCCTTCTGAATGCTGATACAACACGCCTGGATCAGAGATAAATGGGTTTAGTCTCCAAAACACACCAAGTAGCCCGAAACCAATCAACCTGATCTTTGACAAGGGAGATAAAACCATCCAGTGGAAAAAAAGACAGCATTTTCAACAAATGGTGCTGGCATCAGAAATCTGCCTGCCTCTGCCTCCCAAATGCTGGGATTAAAGGTGTGTGCTACCACTGCCCGGCTTACTTTTTAACTTTTCAGATTACATTTATTTAGAGAGAAGTTATCATGTAGAAGAATGAGAATTGATCCATTCTTATCTCCTTGCACAAAGCTCAAGTCTAAGTGGATCAAAGAACTCTACATAAGACCAGAGACACTGAAATTTATAGAAGAGAAAGTGGGGAAAACCCTTGAAGATATGGGCACAGGGGAAAATTTCCTAAACAGCAATGGCCTGTGCTGTAAGATCAAGAATCGACAAATGGGACCTCATAAAATTGCAAAGCTTCTGTAGGGCAAAAGATACTGTCAGTAAGACAATAAGGCTACCAACAGATTGGGAAAGAATTTTTACCAATCCTAAATCTGATAGGGGACTAATATCCAATATATACAAAGAGCTCAAGAAGCTGAACTCCAGAAATTCAAATAACCCCATTTAAAAATGGGGTACAGAGCTAAACAAATTCTCAACTAAGGAATACTGAAGGGCTGAGAAGCACCTGAAAAAATGTCCAATATCCTTAATCATCAGGGAAATGCAAATCAAAACAATCCTGAGATTCTACCTCAGACCAGTCAGAGTAGCTAAGATTAAAAATTCAGGTGACAGCAGATGCTGGCAAGGATGTGGAAAAAGAGGAACACTACTCCATTGCTGGTGGGAACTCGATCAACCTAATAGTTTGTTCCCTACATCTACGTCCATGACCCCCATCCCAACCCCTGTGAGAGGCTAAGGTGGATGTTATATATGCAATGACTTTCTGACACAACTGAACAATAAGGTTGGTAAACTTCAGTGGGTTTTTTTGTTTGTTTTTTTCGAGACAGGGTTTCTCTTTATAGCCCTGGCTGTCCTGGAACTCACTTTGTAGACCAGGCTGGCCTCGAACTCAGAAATCCGCCTGCCTCTGCCTCCCAAGTGCTGGGATTAAAGGCGCGTGCGCCACCACGTCCGGCAAACTTCAGTTTTTTTATAATGGGCTTCAAGTCAACATGCCCAGCCTTTGCTCCGGAGGGAAATACTACTTTGTCTTTAAGACAGGGTCTCCTCTTGCTGGCTCTGCTGGTCTTGTACTCCTGAGTGTCATATCTACTTCCCAAGCGATAGGATGCAGATGTGCGCCATCACAGCTGGCACTACATTTACCTTTACTTTTTTTTTTTTTTTTTTTTTGGTTTTTCAAGACAGGGTTTCTCTGTGTAGCCTTGGCTATCCTGGAACTCACTCTGTAGTCCAGGCTGGCCTCAAACTCAGAAATCCGCCTGCCTCTGCCTCCCAAATGCTGGGATTAAAGGTGTGTGCTACCACTGCCCGGCTTACTTTTTAACTTTTCAGATTACATTTATTTAGAGAGAACCCAGACAGGATTAATATGACAAATTTATGGGGTGACGCGTACAATTCTACGCAATGTTCCACTGAAAACAGTCTTCCAAGGCTCCCAAGCTGCGTGGTGGCTCCGGGACACATTCCATTCACCCGGGCCATCTCGCTCTGGTCTCCAGCTCTGGGGATGCCTCGGGGTTCACTCGACCTTGTTTTCCTTCTTGTGATCACTCCTACGCCTGTAGCATCTCCAGGACCACCAAAAACATCGGGCCAGTCACGAGAATCACTCCACGTCGGCGGACCGCAGGTCCCAGCAGCCCTGCACTTCCGGTCCCGAGCTTCCGGCCTCGCCCACGCGGCGCGGAGGCCTGTGGGAGCGGCTTCCTTGGAGTCGCGCCTGGCAACGGCTGGGCGTCCCGCTCTGGCCTGCCGAGGCTCAGGCGTCGCTTCTTCCCTCGGCCCACTCGTGGTCAGCCCGCTCCCCCTCGGCGCGAGGTAGGAGAAGCGCCGTGCCCCTCGCGGCCACCCTCCCTGCTGCCCTCTACCTGCCCGGTGCGTGAGCGGCGGCGGGGTCGCGAGGGCAGGCGGGCTGGCGGCGCCCAAGCCCGGCTCTGGCGACTGCGCTTCTGTAGCCAACACTTGGTTGGTGCTCCTCTTGGGGGGTGGACTTCCCGTTCCACCTGGCACGGCGACCCAGGCTAATGTCACACGGCTTGGCGATGTCATGGCAGCAATGAAACTTTAAGAGTTTCACAGTGGGTTACAGCGAACATTTCTAATACTTGCATCTGGTGAAGCTTTGGTATTGCCTTGTAATCGGGAGTAAAGGCAAAAGTACAGAAAAGGATGAATAAATAAAGCACGTCTTACAAAGATAAAAACATATCTTCTGGGGATTGGTTCTAGGACACCCAGTTTCCCTGGATACCAAACTTCCTAGGTGCTCATTCACATACACAAGATGGTCTGATATTTGTATTGTATCTAAGCCATTTTCCCATTTTGTTATCTTAGACTGTTTATTGCTATGTAATTAATTGTTATGCCTAATTGTTCAGGGAATAATGAAAAGGGGGGGGCTGTGCATGTTCAGTTAAGATAAAAAAATTACCCCAAATGTTTTGAGTTTCTAGTTGGTTGAATCTGAGGATGCACAGACAAAGATATCTGACTACTGTTTTTCCCAAGCCTAAAATTCCACGTTTCCTTTTTATCTTCAACTCTGGTTGGGAACTTTGGAGAAACTACAATTTTGAGTGTGAACTATCAAGGTAGAAGTATATAAAAAGAAAGAACTTTCCCATGTAAAATAGTTTCACTGGCAATATTGAAGTGACAGCATCCCCAAATTATTTTCGAAACACCTTGGAGAATATAGAAATCCTGAGTTGTATTATTTCTTAGCTATTCATAGTTGTTAGTAAAAGAGTAATGAGTTTAATATTTCCTAGCCTTGCTTTCTACATCTTTAAAATTTTGTGTATTCCACTATTGGTCTTTTCAGCTATCTATAATGTCTCCCAGGTGTGTGTGTGTGTAAATCTGGTTAAAAGCCAGAAGAAAGGTCTAGTTCTAAAAGCTGATTGTTTCAATACCTTATGAATAAACAAAAGTGAGATCGGAAGAGTTTGTAAGAAGGGAGTTTTTGAGCATATGATTTAAAAGTGTGACTGCCAGAGCAGCAGCTTCAGCATCCCTTCAGCATCCCTTGGGAACCTGTTGATCAACATTCTGGGGCTGTGGAGATGCTCAGTTGGCAAAGTGCTTGCTGCAGAAGCCTGAGGACCCAAGTTGATCCCAAGTGGCCACTTAACCTAGTGTAGCTGGGGGAGGCGGGAAGATTTGTGCTGCTCACTGGTCAGCTAGCTTGGCTGAATCTGGCTCCAGGTCCCCCTTCCCAGGGGGAGATCTTGTCTCAAAAAACGAGACAGGCAGTGCCTAAAGAGGATGACCTCTGTTTACACATATACACACACACACATACACACACACACACAAAGAGAGAGAGAGAGAAAGAGAGAGAGAGAGAGAGAGAGAGAGAGAGAGAGAGAGAAGCTGTCATGCCCACACAAAGGAATTCACATCCTGACTAGGCAGAATAACTCATACCTGTTATCCCAGAGCTTGGGATGTAGAAGGAGGAGTTCAAGGCCAGCCTTGTCTACATGTTGAGTTCAAAGCCAGCCAAGGCCTCACAGACCCTATCTCAGAAGCAAAACAATCCTCTCCTGCAAAGAAATCCCAATACATTTGCTTTCTGAAGGATCAAGGGATCTCCTTCACTTAAGATTTTCTGAATCCGAAGCACTGGAGGCTGAGGAGCTGAAATGAAAAGCTGTACACTGCTGACTTGTTCTCAGGTTTGAGCCACTGGTTTAGCAGAGAATGTCCCTCTTATCTGTGAGGGATATAGTCAAAGGCCCCTAGTGGAGGTTTGAAACCTCATCACACACAACCTTTAGTACACTTTTTTATATATACATACATACGTATAATAACATTTAAACTATACAAGGCACTGTAAGACATTAACAGTAAGAGTAAAAGAAAAGTACTTATAATAGTATATTGAGATGCAAGTAATATAAATATGGTTTGTTGCTCTAACTTTTTTTTTTTTTTTTTTTTTTTGCTGTCCTGTTTTCCCAGTGCTTGGGATGTGATAAAGTGAGTTGACACTTAAAGGAAATACTTTATGGCTTCTTTTTGACATGCTTGATTGCTAACATCTCTGTTCTTATCCAGTGATTAGCAAGATAACAGTGATAACAAGATACCAGAGCAGTTAACCTGGTAACAGAGATAGCTGCTAAGTAACTTTTGAGCAGGTAGCCTATACAGTGTGTATACGCTGGAAAAGGGAATGGCTAACATCTCAAGAGGCTTTGATTAGGATGGTATGATATTTATCACTCTACTTAAAAAACGGGTAGCTGTTCCAGAAGCTAACACAGAGTTCCTGTTTGACCCAGACATTTCATACCTAGGTATATACCCAGTAGAACTGAGCGTATACTCACCTCTGGCTAGAGACATGGCTCAGCATTAAAGGCACTTGCTGCTTTTCCAAAGTTTCCAGTACCCATGTTGGCCAATTCCTAACACAGACACATACATTTTTAAAGATTTATTTTATTTATTATATGTAAATACACTGTAGCTGTCTTCAGACACTCCAGAAGAGGGCGCCAGGTCTTGTTATGGATGGTTGTGAGCCACCATGTGTTTGCTGGGATTTGAACTTATCACCTTCGGAAGAGCAGTCGGGTGCTCTTACCCGCTGAGCCATCTCACCAGCCCCACATACATTTTTAAAAGAAAACATATTCAGGTAAAAACTTGCATATAAACATTCATAAGAGGGTCATTCATAAAAGCCCAAGGTAGAATCAACCCAATATTCATCTCTTGAAGAATAAAGAAGTCAAATGTAATTTCATTATTCAGTCATGAAAAAGAATGCAGTATAATGAAACTGTATCACAAACCCTGAAAACATGCTAAATGAAAGAAGCCAGACATAAATGCCACATACTGTATGGTCTCTTGCACATGAAATCTTGGCTAATCTATAGAGGCAGGAAGTCATTTAGTGGCTTTCAGGCACTTGGGGAAAAGGAGGGATATGGAGTAACTGTCAAAGAGCCTCAGGTTTTTGTTTTTATAGGATGAAGAAAATGTAATGGTTGTACAGTTTGAATATACTGGATCCCAATGAATAACACATATTATTTTTTGAGACCTAAGCTGGCTGCTAACTTGCTGTGTAGCAGAGGCTGACTGAATTTCTGAGCCTTTTACATCTACTTCCTTAGAGTGCCACCACACCCTGAATGATAGTTGGAAAGGAAGTCTTGACCTTTTTACAACAGAGGTCCTCAAACTGTAGGTCTTGACCCCTTTGCCATTGAATGACCCTTTCACAGGGGTCATCTAAGAGCATCAGAAATATCAGATATTTACATTGTAACTCATAACAGTAGCAAAATTATAGTTATGAAGTAGCAATGAAAATAATTTTATGGTTAGGGTTCATCACCAATGAACAACTGTATTGAAGAGTTACAACATTGGAAATGTTGTGAACCACTGTTTTAAGAACTGAAGTAAATAGTGAACAAGGTTCACTATTATATTGACCCAGAAAATGCTGCATAACTATACAAACCAAGAGGTCCATATCTCAGTGTTCAGAAAACAAACAAACAAACAAACAAACACCCAAATCTCGGTGTTCTATTAGGTGTGGTAGCATATGTCTTTAATCTGAGCGCTAGGGAGTCAGAACAGGCAGATCTTGGCAAGTTGGATGCCAGTCTGCTGTATACAAATAGTTCCAGGCTAGCTAAGGTTACATAGTAAGGCCTTATCTCAATAAAATAATATAAAATAAAAAAGCAAACAAAAAACAATCCCCCAAAGCAGACAAACAAAACTACAAATCACTTGTGAAACTGGACAGGTCATCAAAGGTAAGCATATCAAAAAAGAAAAAAAGAAAAAAAAAGCCATTAAGTACTTGAAAGATGTCAGTTTAAAGAAGCAGTTTGCAGCACTCTGGGGAAATGATGGTAGAGCTAGTAGATGTGCCTAGGCCAAACAGTGGGCTTGGCCCCAGACTGGTGGCCCAAAAAGAGTGCTGGATTTTTATTTCACATGTTAAAGAATGGAAAGCAGTGTTGAAGCAAAGGGTGTGTGTGTTTGTTGTTATTGTGTGTGCATGATGAGGGTAAGGGGTGAGTCCATGCAAGAGCACCTGTGGTGGTCACAAGACAGCTTTGAGAAGTCTGTTCCCTCCATTCACTGTCATGGGCTCTGGGGATGGAACTCCGGTCACCAGGCATAGGTGCCAAGCACCTTTATCTGCTGAGCCATTTTACTGGCCCCTGAACCGAGGTTATTGTTTGAACTAAGAATTATTTCTTAGGTCTGGATGTGACTTGTAGCATGCTTGCGGCTCTGGATTCAATTCCTAGCATCAGAAAAATAAAATGTTATATCAGGAAAATTTTTATAGTGCTGATTTATTTTTAACAGGTACCAATGATGGAAAATGTTCATCTGGCACCAGAAACAGATGAGGACGACCTTTACTCTGGTTTCAATGACTACAACCCAGCCTATGATACTGAGGTAAAAACACTGTTCACATTGGTCTTCTGTTAACCAGTTCAGCTGGTTCCTGAGGACTTTGAGCTTAAGTGGTTCTTGCTTTTTATGTCCTTCAGACTAAGTAAAGTCTTAAAAACTAGAAAACTAATTATTGAAGATCCTCATAATTCCTACCATTGACAGTGGCTGCAGCAGAAGTGGCTGGAGCTCATGAGAAAGACTAACAGAATAGGACAGCTATGTCCCTGCACTTTTCTGCACTAGCTATAGACATAAAGACTTAGATAACCTGGAGTTACCGAAGATCAGATTATATATATGTGTTTTGCCTGCGTGTATTTATGTGTACCACATGCATACCTGGCCTGCAAAGGTCAGAAGAGGATGTCAGATCCCCTGGAACTGGAGCTACAGACAGTTGTGAGCCAAGGTGCTAGGAACCAAACTCAGGTCCTCTCCAAGAGCATCAAGTACTCTTAATCACTGAACCAGCTCTCCAGCCGAAGTTTGTTTTGGCTTTTCCAGTCTCTACTGTCTTCTTATTGGGGAGATGTTGACATACACCTGATCTGGATCATAGGCTGGGAATGCCGCTCAGTTAAAGGAGTATTTTCCTAGCATGCACAAGGCCTTAGCTTCAGCCTCCAGCGTGATCTTCAAGGATATTAAAGTAGAGACCACCTTTGTAGTGCTCTAATTTTTACCTGCCTTGGAGTTATTTTTCTCTTGTTAGGCATGTATTTTATAGAGAAATTGGGAAATAGAAATGAGCATAGAGGAAAAATTACAGTCATAGAAACTGTTACCTTGAAGACTAACTTAAGTGCTGGTCTTACCAAATATTGTTCCCTTAGTCTAATGTGTGTGTGTGTGTGTGTGTGTGTGTGATACAAGATCACATTGTATATTAATTTTTCTTTTTCATGAATTCCCACTTATGTAAGTTAATCTGTTTAATGTTTAATGTTATAATAATTACAAAGATTACATTCACATCTGTTATGGAAGTTTCAGTTTCTGAATTTTGTCAAAACAAAACAGAAAACTTTATAAAAGTTATCTTAACCTAATATGGGTAAAAGAATGAAAGCACAGTTGGGCAGAGATGTGTACACCTTTAATCCAGCACTCAGGAGGCAGGGCCAGGTGATCTCTGTGAGTATGAGGTCAGCTTGCTCTTAAAAAAAAAAAAAGACTAAAAATGTACGACACAGTGGTGCACAACTTTAATGCCAACACTTGAGAGGCAGAGCAAGCAGATCTCTGTGTGTTTGAGGTCAGCCTGGTCTGTATAGGGAGTTCCAGAACAGCAAGGGCTACATAGTGAGAACCTGTCTCAAAAAGGAAGGAAGGAAGGAAGGAAGGAAGGAAGGAAGGAAGGAAGGAAGGAAGGTTGGTTGGTTAAAAGTAATAACATGCTTATCTACCCTGAGTGCAAGCTCCAGAGACCATCCAAACCAAATAGCACATGCCCATTGTTGAAAACAAATTTGCTGATGACTCTGTCATTCAGAAACAACCACACGTGCGTGAGACAGATACAGTAGTGTCCACCTATAATCTTTGCACCTAAGAGGCTGAGGCAGGAAGATCATGGTTTGGAGGCCAGTTGTAGTTACATATTGAAACCCTGTCTCAAAAAATCCCATCCCCCAACATAGAAGTTATAATTACTATTAGTATTTTATTGTCTTTTATTTCTGCATATGTATACAATTTTTATCATATTTGGGATTGGCAATTTTGTTTTTTTTTCCACTTAATATCATGTCATGATATTACATGTATAAATAGAATTTTAAGGCTGCATAACTGAAAATGCTCATTTGTTTAGACATATTTTCTGTTGTAGATTTCTACCCCCAAGGTTTCTGCTATTATAAATAACATTACAATAAAAAATTTTATTTGTGAATAATTTCTGTATTTTGACAGCAATAGTGGAGAAGGGCCAGTCTTACTCTTCCAACATCCTATTCTCTTGGGACCAGCATGACCATGTCTAAGCACAGCAACCTCCACATTGTCTGTGTCACCATGCTGAGGACTCAGCCTCTGTCAACCATAGCAGCAAGTGTGTTTTTCAGGAAGCAGACTGAAATAGATGAAGGGAAAGTGTGAGGGTTGTGTTCAGTGTATCTGAAGGTAGTCCAGAAGCAGAAAGTGAGATGCACTTAGAAGATGGCCAGTTGGTGAGACAGGCTGCCACGTAGCTCAGGAACGTGCACATCCTGCCTTGACTAGCAAGCAGTCTTTCCCTCAGACTAATCAGGGGAAATTAAGTACAGGTCAAGAATCCGGAAAATTTATTTCAGTGGAGATGTCGGGTCCTGCCTGCAGTGAAGGTTTCTGGGGTTTCACTTGGTCAAACAGAAGAGGAACAGAGAAAATATTTACCTTCTTGCTTGTAGAGAATATGGCCTTTCTATCCTGCAGCTTCCTTAGATAGGCACAGTAGTGTGATCCTGGAATATTAGAGGAAGGTAGAAGGATAAGGGTAAGCAAAGAGAGAAAGGGAAAGATTTGAATCTCACTCCACCAGCTACTAGGGAAAAAGGGGAAAGGTCATATCCTTGAATATTTGACATTTAACCAAGTGATGGCACCACCCCCTTTTAGGGGTTTTGGTTATCTTAGCTGATGTTAAATAAGTACACAGTTCTCAGTCATAAAAACTGAGGACTTTTCTGTCAAGTGTGAAGTCAAAGGTACACACAGCATAACTAATTATCCTTCTACTTTGGAAGATCTTTGTGCAAAAAAAAAAAAAAAAAAAAAAAAATTCCAAAGATTCCAGAGGAGTAGAAGGAGACTTGATATTTGGGAGCTAGGGGTATAGAATTTGAAGACAGGAGTCTGTATTTTGGGTAAGGTGAATTAAAATCTTATTATAATCCAGATCTTACCTGGATCTTGACTATGAACCAGAAGAGTTTAACTTTTGTCATACTTATTTTGAATGTTAAATTTGCCTTTTTACTTTAGGAGTTGGAGAATGACACGGGTTTTCAACAAGCAGTGAGAACCAGTCATGGCAGAAGACCTCCAGTAAGCAAACTATAAATAAGCTTATAGAAACTGTGTCCTGAGCTTCCCCATCGTAGTGGTGTTTAAGTATACAGCCCAGTAATGCTCACTACATTTACATTGCTGTGAGGCAGAGCTTCAGAGTCCTCTTCTCTTGGGAATGTAAAACTCTTGTCCATTAAGGCAGATTGGTGACAAAAGCCTTTAATTACAGCACTTGGAAGGCAGAGGCAGGGGCGATCTCTGAGTCTACAGAGATCCAGGACAGCCAAGGCTACACATAGAAACCTGTCTCAAAAACCAAAGCAACCCCAAACCAAACAAAAAACCTCTTGTCTGTTAAATGACTCCTGTGCTTCTCCTTCCCTGACATTCTGGTAGCTACCACTCAGGTTTCTGCTACTAAGACTGACTCCTGCGCCCTCACACAGTGCGATCATGGGTGCTGGAACATTGTCCTTCATCAATGTTCTTGAGGTTCATCATTATATGCTTGGTGTTGTCCTCATTCAGATCCATGATCAAGGATTTCCCTCCCATCCTGTGGCTCACCTGATTCCTCTTGTTGTTGGCATTCTCTGGTACTCAGAAGTTTCTGGCTCAGTGCAGTCCTGTTGGTCTGGCTTGGTGTCCTGTCCTAGAAATCATTGTGAAGGCTAAGGCTGTCAGCTTTTCTTCTGTTATTTTCTCCCAGGAGATTTATAGCTTTTGTCTTCAGTATTTATGTGTGTGGTGTAAGATTAAGGATCAACTTCTTCCCTCTGAATGTTGAAAGGATGCTCTTTCCTTCTTGGTCTGTTTTAATTTATGAATGCTCACATAAACCAGTTTTTTAAAATTTTGTAATTAAATTTATATACAGAAAACTAAGCGTACATTTAACCCAGTTTAGTGGCGAGTTCCTTAGCTTTTGCTTTTTCCAGCTTGGCAATGCAAGCCATAGACTTAGGATCCAGGACGTTGCCTCCCCAGTGGTGGCAGATCTTGTCATATCTGTCATTATACTTGGTCCTAATAGCTTCCACCAGCTTAGCCAGAGCACCCTTGTCTTCCGAGTTAACCTGTGTGAAGGCGACAGTGGTGCATGTCTTCCTGTGGACCAGGCACCCCAGCCTGGCCTTTCCCTTGATGATGCAGTAGGGGACCCCTATCTTTTAACACAGGGCAGGCAGGAAAACCACCAGCTCAATGGGGTCTACATCACGGGCAATCACCACCAGCTGAGCCTTCTTATTCCCCACCATTGTGGTGTCTGTATTGACTCCTGCTCGGAGGACAGGTGTTCTCTTAGTTGGAATGTCCCCTATGCCATCAGCTTTCTTCTGAGCATGGGCCAGTAGCCTTTGCTTCTTCACTAGCTTTCTCCCTGGCCTGTACTTGTGGGCAAGCTTAAGCAGCTGAGTAGCTATTTGCCTGTCCAGGGCCCTGGTGAACTGGTTAGTGGCGGGAGGTACTTTGAGCCGCTTATAGAGGTTGACTCTTTGCCACTGCAGCCTGTTGTAGTGAGGCCATTTGATGAAGCGTGTTAGATCTCTTTTGGGCTGGATGTCCTACCCAGTGCCAAAGTTCTTGGGCCTTTTTTCAAACAAAGGATTGACCACTTTTTTTGGCCTCCTGTTTTTTGACAACAGTGGGGGCTGGGCCACCTTCTTCCCCTTGGCCTTCCTTTGGGCACCTTCCTAACAATACCAGAATTCTGGATTGTTTTCAGAGCCAGAATTGCCACTATTTTTGTGGGATTTCTTAGTTTGGTTTGGTTTGGTGTTTTGTTTTGTTGTGGAGATAAGTGGATACAAGCGTGAACACTGGGCTTACTTGTTAGGACCTCAAGTCATTCCTAAGTCCCTTTCCTTTAAAATGAATTTCAAACTGAGTTTCCGCCTCAGCACTTTCAATAACTGAACTCCCTAGTATTTAAGCAATCATTCTAAGTATGACATATATCTTTCTTTCTTTGAGATTATAATTACATTTCTCTGTTCCCTTCCCTTCAAACCCTCCTATATACCCTTCCCTACTCTCCTTCAAATTCATGGGCTCTTTTTTATTAGTTGTTATTGCGTGCATATATATGTATATAAATATGTATTTCTACATATAATCTGCTCAGTCTATATAATGCTATTTGTGTGTGTGTCCATTTGGCATTGGACAACCAATTAGTGTGCTCTTCTCTGGGGAGGATCACCAAATACAGCATACTTCTTTAGTGATGAGTCTCTGCATTTTCTAGTATGTAGCATGATCTGAGTCCTGTTAAGCATGCTCTTTTTCCTCCCCAGGTAACTGCTAAAATACCAAGCACAGCAGTCAGCAGACCCATAGCTACTGGATATGGGGTAGGTTCTTAAATATATGTAAGTTCATTCAAGACAGTTCTGAATAATTTGTGCTTGGTCAATTCATAATCCAGATGTATACCTATATATATTAAAAAGTCTAATTTGAGCAATAGCTTTGGATAATTCAGTAAGTTTGATTTATGCATAGCTATATCTTATTATTCTTTTTTATTTGTAGACCTTATTTGCTGATTGATTTCTGTTTTCTACATAATATAACCAACTCTGATGTATATCTCATTCTTGAGTTCTTCATGGACTAGATGTTATATAAGCATAATAGTGTTTATAAGAACTTAACCATTTAATAGATGAAAGTATGAAATTTAAGAAAATCGGGGTTGGGGGTTTAGCTCAGTGGTAGAGCACTTGGCTAGCAAGCACAAGGCCCTGAGTTCGGTCCTCAGCTCTGGGAAGAAAAAAAAAATAACAAAAAGACCAAAAAACAAGGTAACTGAAATTTAAGAAAATGTTTCAGGGATGTATATTTGAGTTTTATCTTATTGACCTTTTGGGGAAAATAGTCTCTAAATCCCCTAGAGTAATTGTCCTTTGACCTTATTTAATATTCCTAAATATGTTTTAGCTTACATAAAATAAGAAAGAAACGGTAGAAGAATGAAAGACTGAAGTGGAGTAACTTTTAGAATCTTTGTGATTGTGCACTCTACTGCGGTCAGCAAAATGGCTTCAGAGCCCAGAGGCCCAGGAGATGAGCCTGAGGGTGTGTTTGCATTGGTCTTTCTCCATGGTAAGAAGCAGTGAAGGGACAGATATTTCCAGTTTGCAGATCAAATGGTTTTTGTCACAACTATCCATGCAACGGTGTTTGTTTGTCATAAAGCCACAGGCCATGTATATATAGATATTGTAGTCCAGGAAAACTTTATTTACAAAGGTGGATTGTTACTTGCCTACCCTTGATAAGAGTTTTGTAAATTGATACCAAACAATTAGGTAACAAATGGAAAATTTTTGTTTGTGCTTATGGGTAGATAGAAGAAAAAAAAAAATCAAGAGATGCCTACAGTTTTACCTGTAAAGTTGCAGGAGCTATTTTAAGACTGTGTTTAACTTGTGTTTCTGTTTATTAGTCCAAGACATCCCTGACATCATCAATGGGAAGGCCGATGACAGGGACTATTCAGGTCTGTCTGCTTCTGTGGTTTACTTCTGCCTGTCTTGTGACATAGAGTTTATTACCAAAGATTTTTCCTCTTCTTGTATTTTAACAATTCTAACAAAGTTGTTATGTATGTAGTAACACCTTTTCATTATAAGTTAATATTTGGGTGTTTTGAGTTTTTTCAGAAGTATGCTTTCTTGGATTTGTATGCTTCACTCTCAAGTGAGAGGCTGTTGAAGTTGGCATAGACTGACTGATGCTTTGCACTTCTGGAGTAGCTGGAACTTGCTCTCCTGTGCTACCACTTACAATCTCTATGGCTTCTCTTGTGGCATATGGGAGACCAGCCAAAAGTGCAGTAGTAGCTGACAAATAAGCTAATTAATTTATTCTTTTCAAACCAAAAGAATAACTGTTAGTTCCAGCATTTAAATGTTACAGGGGAAAGAGGAAGAGTCGGGTTGTTTAATGAGGATACAGAAGTAAGGCATGAGGCAATGGTTATTAATCAGGGCTAGAGTAGGATGTGTGTAATGTGCAGAGCTGTCAGTAGGAATAGTTCTTATTCAAGAGTAAGTTTGAAATGCTTCTTGCTCTTTGAAGGATGGAGTTGCTCGACCGATGACAGCAGTGAGAGCAGCTGGCTTTTCCAAGGCAGCTTTGCGAGGTTGGTGCATTCCTACCACACTCACCCCCATTTCTGTATATGCAGACCATTTACATTTTAAATATAATCAAACATGCCATTGATTATAAGGCACGCCATGATCTTAGAGAACTCTACTAAGAAAGAGAGGGGTTAAGGTAGCTATGGTGGTTCACACCTGTAACCCCAGCACTTGTGAGGCTAAGAAAGGTATGCCACCTGTTCTCTAGCCTGGGCTACATATGGAGAGCCTGCTCTAATACATGACTTAGAGGAAATGGCTGGTGCAGTTGTGCTATAGCTCACTTGTGGTGGTGGTTACACTAGTGTGTAATGTGTCAAAATATGCTGAACTATGCACCTAAAATATGGTTTGTGTAAGTTAGAACTTGATCCTAAAAATAAGAGGTAAAAATACTATTTGAATATATAAGCTAAAAAACTGAAAATAAAACCAACAAAAATTAATGTTTATTATATGAGTAAAAATTATAAAGCTAATCCCAGATTATCCCTTACAGATGCTTGATAATTTTAGAGTTCACAGAAATACAGATCTTTAAAGGAAGAAAGTGTATACTGAGGGAGTAACTTATTTTGTTTCTGTTTGTTTATCTCTAAGTTTTGTTTATAGTTTCATGTTTGTTAAAAATCCTAACAATTCCCATGCAATATTTCTATAATTGAATAAGTACAGGTGTAATAGCTGTCTTAACTATTGGGCTTACACCATTTAATCAATGATAACTTACTATGTAAAAGATTCTCTTCAACTTTGCTGGATCATAAACCGAAACTCTTGAATTGTGTCTCAGGCTCTGCATTTGATCCCCTTGGTCAGTCCAGGGGCCCTGCTCCTCCTTTGGAAGCCAAAAACGAAGACAGGTATGCAAGGCCTTTGGCTACTGATGCTAAATGGTTTTGTTTGTTTCTTTTTTCTAGATACATAGTATTAGCTTGTGTGAGCAGTATACTGATGAATCTTCATTCCCAATTCTTGGACTTAGTAAAGGAATACAAATCTAGGAATAGTTATGTGAAGTCATGCAAATTCTTAACTGTTAGTTGACTGAAGTTGTAGTCTAATTTTCATGCGTAGTGATTCTCTTGAAGGCCAATAGGATTATAAATGTTATGTTATTTTGAAAGGGTATGTTTTCAAAGGAAAATTTAGTAGTGTAACTTCAGTGGGATTTTATTTAGTTACCAGTGTGCGTTAAGAGTGCACTATTTCCCTGGAAGAAAATAGTAGTAAAGCAACATTAACATTATTTTCAAATGTGACTACTTTGACAATTGTTTGTTTGTGTGCATACATGCATGGGTGCGTGTGTGTGCGTGTGTGTGTGTGTGTGTGTGTGTGTGTGTGTGTGTTTGAGGCAGGGCCTCACTATGAAGCCTTGTCTGGCCTGGAATGCTTTATGTACACCAGGCTGACTTCTAAATCAGAGATATGCTTCCTCTGCTGCCCAGGTTCTGGCAGTAAGGCCTATGCTACTATGTGGAGCCCTGGAGTCAAGTCTTTTTAAACTGGCTCTTGTTTAGAAATTTTCTTTACAACATTTTTATGTTTATAAATAATTTTAAATCTCTTATGATCTCTAGTTCTTCTAGCCATAGGGGAAGTTTTCATTTTTCATAGGATCTCAAAAATTATCCCCTTCTCTCTGGAGCAGTGATGTAGCTGTGGTGGTCCAGTGTGCATGACTGGTCTGCATCTGCCCTCCATCACTTACTAGGTGATCTTGTCAGAACTTTTTAAGCTAATTTATTTTTTCAGTAAAATATAATTACAGTTCTCACATCAAGTGTTTTATGAGAATTAAGTGGAGTTGTTAGGGCAGCACATTTAGATTATTATACTTGACACTAAATAAATGTTAAGTTTATTTTAATGTATATTTATTATGAATAATCCTCTAATGCAATTATTAAGCACAATATTGTGGATTTTTAAAACAATTCCACATATATCCTTATTTGAAATCTATTCTTAAAGTGTAACAGCATTTAATAGACAATGTTAAAAAGTAACTTGTGATATAGATTTTAGTGGTTGGATGATTTAAAAAATACTGTTTTTTTCAACAGTCCAGAAGAAAAGATTAGACAGTTGGAGAAGAAAGTAAATGAGTTGGTGGAAGAAAGCTGTATTGCCAACAGTTGTGGAGACTTAAAACTGGTAAGTTGGTAAACTAGGAGAACTCAGATTATAAGATATGTGCAGATGTCTGTATCTACTTTTAAATATGCATTTATTTTATTTATTTTTGCTGTTGACTGGCCTTAGGTTTTTTTTTTTTTTTTTTTTTCACTTTTTTATTTTTTTATTTTTTTCAACTTTTATTAGATATTTTCTTCATTTACATTTCAAGTGTTATCCAGAAAGTTCCCTATATCCTCCCCCCTCCCGGCCCTGCTACCCTACCCACCCGCTCCCACCCCCTGGCCCTGGCGTTCCCCTGTATTGGGGCATAAAAAGTCTGCATAACCAAGGGGCCTCTCTTCCCACTGATGGCCAACTAGGCCATCCTCTTCTATATATGCAGCTAGAGACACAAGCCCAGGGGGAACTAGTTAGTTCATGGTTGTTCTTCCACCTATAGGGTTGAAGACCCCTTTAGCTCCTTNTGTGTGTATGTTTATCCTATGTATGCAGTATCTGCGAAGGCCAGAAAAGCATGTTGGATCCCTTGGAACAGGAGTTACAGACTGTTTGAGCTGCCCTGTAGTTGCTGGGAACCAAACCCTAGTCCTTCACAGTAGCAGCAAGTGCTAAATCTTCTCTTCTTATTTGGTTTGTTACATTACTTTGGACCTCAGACCATGAAAGTACAATGTTCCATGACTTAAAAGATAAGTTTCTTATTATATTTCTTTGTGGAAATCAACAAAGGTCCATAGCACTGTGAGTATGCTGGGATCCAAGCTAAACATTTCTTGCAATATTAGGCTATAGTTATCTTTTAGCTTGTTAATTTTAAGCATTCCCAAAGCCAGACAAAATCTATCCAAATCCTCACATTTTAAGATTGAATAAAAGTATTCAAACATTCAGGAACTGGTAGGGACAAGAGTTATATAGGCATAATGAAGTCCAGAGGGTGGCAGGCAGTGTTTAGTACAGTGCTAACTTGTAGTAAATAAGCCCTTTCTCAGCAAGACCACATAGACAGTTCTGTGATGCAAAGCTCCAGTTTAAATAGCATTCTGGGGAATTTTGTGTGAGGCCACAGGGGCATTCAGAGTAGTCTGATGTGGGGTAAGCATTCAGTTGTACATCATATAGATGCATAAATGCTGCTAAATGTGAAGACCTATCTTACCAAGTGTAAGGTCTGATTTCAGGCCTTAGAGAAGGCAAAAGATGCAGGAAGAAAAGAGAGAGTCCTGGTGAGACAACGAGAGCAAGTCACAAGTCCAGAAAATATCAACTTGGACTTAACCTACTCCGTAAGTGTTGGTGTGCCTGCTGAGGGCAGTGTGCTTACCAGGGTCTCCTCCGCCCTTTTGTTTTGTTGTTGTTTCTTTCTCTAGTGTTAAGGATCAAACCCAGGTATTCATGCTAGTCATATGCTCTGTCACATACATCTCTAGCCCTCTTGTAGCATTTGGGAAAAGATTTTTATTTTCACCAAATCATAAAATTGATACAGATTTATGGGGTACTGTTTTAGTTACTTTTCTATTGCTGTGGCAAAACACCATGACCAAGGCAACTTATAAAAGGAAGGTCTTAGCCAGGCATGTTGGCGCACTCCTTTAATCCCAGCACTCGGGAGGCAGAGGCAGGTGAATTTCTGAGTTCGAGGCTAGCCTGGTCTACAAAGTGAGTTTCAGGACAGCCAGGGCTACACAGAGAAACCCTGTCTCAGAAAAACCAAAAAAACAAAAACAAAATAAAAAGAAAGGTCTTAATCTGGGCCAGTTTTAGAGGATGAGTCTGTGACTATCATTGTGGGGAGCATAGCAGCAATCAGTCAGGAATGGAACTGGAGAAGGAGCTGAAAGTTCATTTGTTGAGACAACAACTACTACAAAGGAGAGAGAGAGAGAGAGAGAGAGAGAGAGAGAGAGAGAGAGAGAGAGAGAGAGAGAGAGAGGAAGAAGAAGAAGAAGGAGGAGGAGGAGGAGGAGGAAGAGGAAGAAGAGGAGGAGGAGAAGAAGGGAGGGGGGAGAGGGGGCGGGGGAGGGAGCGAGAAAGGGAGAGAGAGGGAGAGAGGGAAAGGGGAGAGATTGATTAACCTTAAAACTTACTCCCAGTAACATACCTCTTTCAACAAAGCCATATCTCCTAATCCTTCCTAAACAGTTCCACCAATTGCTGACCAAGCATTCAAATGTATAAGGGCCATTCTTGTGTAAACTACCACAAGAACTGTGTGATTGTTTGACAAATGTATGTATTGCTTAATGCTTATGTCAGATTGAGTTTATCTATGTTCTCAAACATTAATCATTTCTTTATTATAAAAGCATTCAAATTCCTTTCTTGTAGCATTTAAAAATATATAGTATAGTATATTATCATTATTTTTGGTTCTCTTGATGCAAAATAACACACTGCAACTTTGTTTTGTTGAGACACTTATGACACTTTTTTTTTAGAATTATTTATTTTACTTATATGAGTACACTGTCACTGTCTTCAGACACACACCAGAATAGGGCATCAGATCCCATTACAGATGGTTGTGAGCCACCATGTGGTTGCTAGGAACTGAACTCAGGACCTCAGAAAGAGCAGCCAGTGCTCTTGACTGCTGAGCCATCTCTCTAGCCCGAAACGCTTTCTTAATACACAGCCTGAACTACCTCAAATTTAATCCTCCTGCCTCAGCCTCCTACATGATTATAGCATGTGCCATGATACCCAGCTACACCATAACTTCTCCCTGTAACTGTAACGTTGCACTCATTGGCCAGCCTTTCCTTTGCTTCTCCTGGTCTATTTGGTTTTGCCCAATTTTATTCTTTTAAAATTTGATTGTTTCTTCTGTTTTCAGAATATATTTAGTTTGTGAGACATTTTTTGTTTGTGGCTTGCATAAGATCTCTTTTGTTTTGCTATTTAGTTAATTGTTTTATTTCTGTGATGAGAACTGAGCCTAGGCCCCATGCATGCCAGGTAAGCACCTCATCATGACCTGCATTCTCAGCCATCAGTCGTCTTAGTAAATAATTGCAAGCTCGTGGTCTTACGCTGCTACTTGCAAGCATTGTTACTGCTTATGCTACACAGTGCTGTCTTAATGAGATGCAAATGTAGATTTTTTTTTTTGAGTCAGTGACTATGTGAAGATAGTGGGAAAAACCAAAGCCTTTGATTTCTACAAAATGTGCTTAATGCTGAAAAGATACTTGTTTGATATTTACATTGCTGTTAAGGAGTCTCATATGCTAAATAAATGGAAAAGGAAACATCTGAAATGTTAAAATGCCAGATAGGCGCATACTGTTAATTCCAGCACTCAGGAGGCCAAAGCAGGAGGATCTCTGGGAGCTGGAGGCTACTCTAGTCTATATATCAAGTTCCAGGCCAGCCTGGACTACATAGTGAGAGCCTGTCTCAGAAAAAGGTCATGTTATACGAAGTCTCTGATTCACTTTACTGTTTAGGCTACTTTAAATGATACTTCATTTCTATTTATAAGGAGAACGAAGTAGTCCTTTTCTTAATTATGCTTTTTCTCCCAGTAACTAGCAATGCACATTCATTCTTTGTGGGCCTTCCCAAGATTGTTGAATGACAATTACTATGCAAATTAAATAAAATACATAGAAAATTGAGTGAAGTTTCCAGTCCAGCTCTCCATCATCTACAGTCTATTTACTTGGGGCAAGGTGGTAGTTGTACATGATTGGCTGAGTAGCTTGAGACAACAGCTTCGTTCAAATAGGGTTTTTATTGTTGTTGTTACTCTGTTTTGTTTTGTTTTTTTGTCTTTGAGACAGGGATTCTCTGTATAACTCTGGCTGTCCTGGAACTTTCTCTGTAGATCAGGCTGGCCTCAAAGTCACAGAGATCCTGCTTCTGCTTCCTATGCTATGTATGATTGAAGGTGTGCACCACCACTGCCCAGCAAGTGTGCTAACCTTTAGAATGACTGCAGCTGAATGGTCATTATGTGGCTTTTTATACTGTTTCTTTCCTAGGTTCTTTTCAACTTGGCCAGTCAGTATTCTGCTAATGAAATGTATGCAGAAGCACTAAACACATACCAAGTTATAGTGAAAAATAAGATGTTTAGCAATGCAGGTAGGTGTCTATAAATAAATATGTAGCTCTTTTATAGTGTTAATTACATTTCCTCACTTTATGCTTTTTTATAATAAAGTGATCTTTTCTTTAAGTAAATTTATATTTATGATGTGGTATCCTGTTTGAAGAAACTATGTGTGAAAATCCATATGAATCCAGGAGGAAATGCTGTTGCCGTGAGATAACTGCCTAATGCTAAACAAAAAATATATTCCAAGCTAGGAGAGGTGGCTCATGCCTTTAATCCCAGCACTGGAGGCAGAAGCAGGTGGATCTCTGAGTTCACCTGGACTACATAGGGAGCTCCAGGACAGCCAGAGCTACATAGTGAGACCCTGTCTCAAAACAAATAATAATAATAATAAATTTTTTTATTCCATCATCATAGGAAGAAAGAAGCGTGGTAATAATGTTTCTTTCCTTATGTGACTGTTCTCAAGAGATGAGTGTACATTTATAGTGTATAATTTTTGTTATAATATTAAGATTTCTTAGTTTCCCTTGGTAACATTAAAATTATGTAGTATTATTGAGTAATTTACAAATGTCTCATATTTCTTTTGAAAAGTGTATGGTGTATGTATGTGTAAATACAAATGCATGTATGTGATGCTGTACTTGTAGAGAGAGAGGACAGCTCGTAGAGTCTCTTCTTTTCTTCCCCTATACATCTAAGTTGGAATCAGCCCCTCATGCTTGCACAGTAAGTGCTTTTAGCAGTGTCTCTCCTGTCTCATGGTTTCCTTAGCACAGTGCACTTGAGTCTGTAATACAAATGGTTGTCTAGCCATCTTAAGTCTCATGCATGAACATGTGACACTGGTGTACTGTTTTGATGTTAGAATTTTATGTATAAAACTTCATAACAAGACCTGTGAGATGGCTCAGTAGGTAAACACTCTCTTTTTTATTAGATATTTTCTTTATTTACATTTCAAATGCTATCCCAAAAGTTCCCTATATCCTCCCCCCCCCCCCGCTCCCCTACCCACCCACTCCCACTTCTTGGCCCTGGCATTCCCCTGTACTGGGGCATATAAAGTTTGCAATTCCAAGGGGCCTCACTTCCCAGTGATGGCCTACTAGGCCATCTTTTGCTACATATGCAGCTAGAGACATGAGCTCTGGGGGTACTGGTTAATTCATATTGTTGTTCCACCTATCAGGTTGCAGACCCCTTCAGCTCCTTGGGTGCTTTCTCTAGCTTCTCCATTGGGGGCCCCGTGTTCCATCTTATAGATGACTGTGAGCATCCACTTCTATATTTGCCAGGCACTGGCATAGCCTCATACGAGACAGCTATATCAGGGTCCCTTCAGCAAAATCTTGCTGGCATATGCTATAGTGTCTGGGTTTGGTGGCTGATTATGGGATGGATCCTTAGGTGGGGTGGTCTCTGGATAGTTCATCCTTTCGTCTTAGCTCCAAACTTTGTCTCTGTAACTCCTTTCATGGGTATTTTGTTCCCTATTCTAAGGAGGAATGAAGTATCCACATGTTGGTCTTCCTTCTTCTTGATTTTCTTGTGTTTTGCAAATTGTATCTTGGGTATTCTAAGTTTCTGGGCTAATATCCACTTATCAGTGAGTGCATACCAAGTGACTTTTTTGTGATTGGGTTACCTCACTCAGGATGATATCTTCCAGATACATTCATTTGCCCAAGAATTTAATAAATTCATTGTTTTTAATAGCTAAGTAGTACTCCATTGTGTAAATATACCACAT
The DNA here is from genome assembly GCA_902729485.2 of Mus minutoides. Lineage (NCBI taxonomy): Eukaryota > Metazoa > Chordata > Mammalia > Rodentia > Muridae > Mus > Mus minutoides. Next base: position 1,292,660 of record LR749883.1, read on the forward strand.
TTTCTGTATCCATTCCTCTGTTGAGGGACATCTGGGTTCTTCCCAGCTTCTGGCTACTATAAATAAGGCTGCTATGAACATAGTGGAGCATGTGTCCTTATTACCAGTTGGAACTTCTTCTGGGTATATGCCCAGGAGAAGTATTGCTGGATCTTCCGGTAGTACTATGTCAAATTTTCTGAGGAACTGCCAGACTGACTTCCAGAGTGGTTGTACAAGCTTGCAATTCCACCAGCAATGGAGGAGTGTTCCTCTTTCTCCACATCCTCGCCAGCATCTGCTGTCATCTGAATTTTTTATCTTAGCCATTCTGACTAGTGTGAGGTGGAATCTCAAGGTTGGGGTAAACACTCTTGTACATATGGCTTATGACCTAAGTTTAGTCCCCAGATCCTAGAAAGTGGTAGGAGAGAACCAACTCCCATGCATTTTCCTCTGACCTATACATGTGTGCTATACCTGTACACACTTAAAAACATTTAAAGCTTCCTAACTTGAAAAAAAGTTTTAGAGAATATAGGCTTAAGACTGTCTGTAATATCATAGGAAAAGTACAAACCTGAAAATATTTTATACTCATTTTTTTAATTAGGAAGACTGAAAGTGAATATGGGAAATATTTATTTAAAACAGAGGAATTATTCCAAAGCCATTAAGTTCTACCGAATGGCCTTAGATCAGATCCCAAGTGTCCATAAAGAAATGAGGTAAGTGTGAAATATAGTGTCTAAATTTTAAGTGTCTCTTCATAAATAAGATGACTTGTGATTTGCTATCATTGGGCTGAGCATTTTGAAGTGTATAGATTGGAGGTGTTAGATTCATGTTTCAGATGTGGTATCTCTGTTCACCTGTGACTGTTTGCACACGTCTCTGAAATGGCAAAATTAAGGCTAAAGGAATAGTGTATGGTCAAGTAAAATAAAACTAAGCTAACAGTGCAGCCGTTAGTAACGTTATACAGCTTAACACCAACACAGCCATGACAACAGCGCTGACAGTGTGGCAGACTACAGTGCACCCATGGGTGTCTCCTCCTGCTGTGTGAGACACGGGAACCACACAGTGTGTGATCACTGTGGAATATAAAAGGTGGAGAAGTTGGGATGTTTTCTACTCCTGCAATATTCAAGAACAAAACTTGTATTTATTGGCTTAATGTTCCCTGGGACATTTCATTTGTGATGGTCCCTTTAAATGCTACTTTTCAGCAAGTGCCACCTAACTTACATAATACTCTAGAAATACCTTCAACTCAGATAAGATCAAGAATTTGAGCATGCTTAATAATGACTGAGGCAATGAGTGCAGTAGTAATTTAGCCAAGGCAGTGACTACTGAGGACTACTCCGAGTTCTTTAAGGAAGGGAACTGAGGTAGGTTACATTCATGGAATGAGTGACCCTGATCCAATCTGCTAATTATGAATAAACAATGAGATTATATTCAGATATACTCAGGATCACATCCGCTAGAATGACCCAAAAGGACAGGTATTGATGGAGATGCTGATAAGTTAGAAATTTTATGCATTGGATATGTGAAATGCTACAGTTACTTTGGAAGACAGGCTAATCTTAAAAGTTGTCCAGGCAGTGGTAGCGCATGCCTTTAATCCTAGCACTTAGGAGGCAGAGGCAGGTGGATTTCTGAGTTCGAGGCCAGCCTGGTCTACAGAGTGAGTCCAGGATAGCCAGGACTACACAGAGAAACAAGAAATTTACACTATTTCAAAGGTTTATATGTGAATATTCATAGTAGCATTAATCATAGTATCAAGATGTGGAACTAATCTAAAATTCCACCAGGGAGGCAGTAAATAAGAAAATATGGTAAGGCCAGGTATGATGGCACACATCTTTCATTCCAGTACTCTGGAAGCAGAGGCAGGCAGATCTCTGAGTTCAAGGCCAGCCCAGTGTACATAGAGTCCCAAGCCACCAAGCCAGCCAGGGCTACATAGTTGAGACCCTGTCTCAAAAAATAAAATAAAATATAGTATATCTATGGTATAGAATACCACTTAGTAATTTTAAAAAGTGGTGAATCCCCAACACTACAGTATAGGGGAACCTCAGGATTGTGTCAGGGAATAAAACCTGACTCTTCATAGGATTCTACTTAGAAATAACTAGGAAAGGCTGAGACAGAAAGTCAACTCGTGGCTGCCTAGTGCTCATTGAGGATGGGGAGCAAAGGTTTTCTTTTCATGGTGTATGTGGTTATTGTCCTGCATATGTAAATACAGCAGTAACCACTAAATGTTGTGATCTCCCGCTACACTATTTAAAAGCTTTTTTAAATTAGTAAGATGAGAACGAGGCAGGGAGGTGCCGCACCTCACGTCAGAGCAGGATTCACACTGTTTGGGCTGATGGGTGTCCCTCTTTGTTTAGGATTAAAATAATGCAGAACATTGGAATCACGTTTATAAAAACTGGTCAGTACTCAGATGCCATCAACTCCTTTGAGCACATCATGAGCATGGCCCCGAGCCTGAAGGCAGGCTTCAACCTCATCCTCAGCTGTTTTGCCATTGGAGATCGGGAGAAAATGAAGAAGGCATTCCAGAAATTAATTGCTGTTCCCTTAGAAATTGATGAAGATGATAAATATATCTCCCCAAGTGTGAGTATGCAAATGAGAGTTAACAGCATTTCCTGCTTGTCTGTCTTTCTGTTTCTGTAAATGAACTGATTGGAATTTCTCAAGGGGCAGTTGATATATTTCATTTGCTATTTAAATTGAGTTGAGAATGGAACTCTTGAATTAGGGCTAGAAATATGGTTAAAACAGACCATGCAATTTTAGTCAAAACTTTAAAAAAGGAATCATTAAAAATAAGATTTGAACAGCCAAGACTATACAGAGAAACCCTGTCTCAAAAAAAAAAAAAAAAAGATTTGACTATACCTAGACCATGTGACCTGGTTAGTTTTTGTCAGCTTGACACAAACCAGAGGCCCCTGAGAAGAGGGAGCCTCATCTGAGGAGCTGCTTCCATCAGGTTGGCCTGTAGATGGGTCTGTGGGGCATTTTCTTGATTCAGGTTTGATGTGGGAGGACCCAGATCGCTGTGGGCAATGCCACCCCTGGGCAAGCGGCCCTAGGTTGTATGAAAGAAGAGGCTGAGCAAGGCATGAAGAACACTTTGATGGTCTCTGCTTCTGTTCCTTGGTGCCAGGCTCCTGCCTGAGGGTCATGCCCTGGATTCCATCGATGGTGGACTGAAACCTTCAAGCTAAATCAAACTTTCCATACCTAAGTTGGTTTGGTTACTGTTTTTATCAGAACAGTAAGAACAAACTAGAACAGTAGTACTGAGGGTTGATGCTAAGGCCTTGCACATGTTCTACCACTGAGCCATATACCCTGCCCATCTACCATGGAACTGCTAATTCTTGTTTTGTTTTGTTTGACATAGGATCTTATTAGCCCAGGCTAGCCTCAAACTTGCTATGTAGTTAAGGGTGATTTTGAATTTCTGATACTGCCTTCACTTTCTGAATGCTATGATTACAAGAATATGCCTCCTATGCTTATACAGTCTTGGGGATTAAACTCAGGGCTTCATGGATCACAGGCAAACATTCTATCACCGGAACTACATCCTCTATACCCTCAGCCTCTGAAAAGTCTATTTTCAAAGAATTTAAAGAGGGAATATTATATAATATTAAGAGGTATAGGACTGTATTTTACACATGAGAAACTGGTAGAAAATACACCAAAATAGAAATAATAGTTCCTAGCAGTTGGATGCTGTTGCTTCTTCCTATTCTTTCTCCTCTTCCTCTTCTTTTTTCTTAATACTTGAAGAAATTTCCCAAATATTTATGCATAAGTTGTTAGCATTCTATTACATTAAGTCAAACCACATGAAATTTCCTGTATTTATAGGTCAAAGCAGTATTTTTTTAACTTAATAGAATTGAACTCCATTGTTTATTCTTTGAGGGTCTCTTAAATTTGGGTGGCCTGGAACTCATCATTTGGCCCAGGCTAGCCTCCAAATTCTGAATCCTCCTGTCTCATCTCAACCTTTAAGTGCTGGGATTGTAGGTTCACCATGCACCATGCCCAATAGTAGATTCATTCATATTCTCTCTCTCTCTCTCTCTCTCTCTCTCTCTCTCTCTCTCTCTCTCTCTCTGCCCCCCCCCGTGTGTGTGAGTGTGTGTATGTATGTATGTATGTATGTATGTATGCATGCATGCATGCATGTGTGTACCTATGATATGAAAGCCAGAAGTTAGTAATGGGTATCTTCCCCAGTAGCTCACCACCATATTTTTTGAGACAGAGTCTCAAAACCTAGAATTTACTGATATAGCAAGATTGGCTGGCCAGAAAGCCTCAAGGTCCATTCCTGGCTCTGCTTTTCCAACACTGTGATTCTTACATGGGTGTTGGGAATCTGACCTGGACCCTCAAACTTGCACAGCAAATTCTTGAGTGTCCCTCCTCCCACCTCTCTCCCCCAGAAATAGATTTTTCCCGATACAATATAGGGGTTCTATTGTTCCTAGAAAATAGCAAGTGTAGGCTATGAAGCCTGATGCCTGGCCCGCCACTCAGAACTTACTCTCCTTGCTGCTCAGTTCCTTTATAATGGGACAATTATGACATGCCATATAGGGTTGTGAGGGCTGAATGACCAGTAAATGTAAGGTGTTGAAAGTATATGTGGGGCATAATGCTGGATAAATATGGATTTTTTTTTTTTTTTGGTTTTTCGAGACAGGGTTTCTCTGTATAGCCCTGGCTGTCCTGGAACTCACTTTGTAGACCAGGCTGGCCTCGAACTCAGAAATTCGCCTGCCTCTGCCTCCCGAGTGCTGGGATTAAAGGCGTGCGCCACCACGCCAGGCAATATGGATTATTATGTATTATTTTCATACTGAAAAAAAAATGGTGTGTGTGATTTAAGAACCATGAGTGTTTGTCTGGGTGGTGCTGACAACCCCAAGCCTCCAATGCTCAGGTTGGTAGTGTGCTGGTAGGCTGTGTCATGCCCAGCCTCATTCTTACTCTCAGTAGGGAGTCATGGGGGCTTACACTAAGCAGCGAATAACCATGAACAGACTTGGAATTGAATTTAGAATGTATAGTATCGCATATTTATACACACAACCACAGTGTTTGTATATTTGGTACTATTCTCTCTAGCCTGGCCCTTTTATCTGCCTTTGAGAATATATATTATTCCATGAAGAGTGTGATAGGCAATTATCAAAACCACAAAACCAAATTCTGCCCTATGTAAGGAAAATAGATTAATGTATACACTGTTTCATACATCTAGTTGTTGGGTTTTGACTAGAAATCTTAAGTTTTTTATTTTTATTTCGGACTTACTTTTCAATTTTCTTTTCCTAGGATGATCCCCATACTAACTTACTGATTGAAGCTATAAAAAATGACCATCTTAGGCAAATGGAACGTGAAAGGTAACATTTTGGCCACTAATATGACTTTAGACTTTAGAAAAAGACTGCCTTCTTATTGATTCTTATAAAACTTGTCAGTAAGCAGGAGTGATGTTAAGCACCTTTAATCCCTGCACTCAGAATGCAGAGGCAGGAGGATCTCTTAGTTCTAGCCTGCTCTACAAAGCAAGTTCCAGGACAGCCAAGCTACATAGAGAAACCCTGTTTCAAAAAATTGAAAACCGAACCAAATCAAAGGTCAGTTGCATCTGTTTCCTGAGCTAAGCTGTTACTCACTACTTCTCTACCGCTCCTCTTGTTTCTCCTCTAATCCTGGACTCCCACAGCCCAGTTATCCTTATTAAGTTGTATGTTTAGCAGTAGGAGGGTTAAACCCAGGTCCCCTGCTCTACCACGGATTACATCTCTAGCCTTTTCTTTGCTTTTTATTTTGAGGAGGGTTCACTAAGTTCTCTAAATTACCCTTGGGTTTATTCAGCAACCCAGGCTAGCTTTGAACTTGTGATCTTTTTTCTTCAAACTGGGATTACAAGCCTACTTTACCAGGCCTGGTCTTATTTAGCTATTCTTAACCATTTTTCTGTAATTCTCTCCCTATCCATTTGGTATCACATTACAATTTAGTTACCTTTATTTTGTTTAAAAAAAAATTGTCTAATGCATTTTTGTCTTGCCTTCCAATTAAATATCGAATTTAAGGAAAACATGTATTTATTTTGTTGTTTTCTGTTCTTTATTTTTATTTTTCACACATGTACATGATGAATTTTGATTATATTAACACCTTTATCTTCGTCTCAATAAGTTCTCCTCCTCCTGTCATGACATGTGTGTCTGTGCAAGTGCATGTGTGCACATGCATGTGCATGTTTGTGTGTATGTGCTGTTTCTAACCCAGATGTCCCTCAACAGAGGAATGGATACAGAAAATGTACATTTACACAATGGAGTTCTACTCAGCAATTAAAAACAATGAATTTATGAAATTCTTGGGCAAATGGATGTATCTGGAAGATATCATCCTGAGTGAGGTAACCCAATCACAAAAGAAGTCACTTGGTATGCACTCACTGATAAGTGGATATTAGCCCAGAAACTTAGAATACCCAAGATACAATTTGCAAAACACAAGAAAATCAAGAAGAAGGAAGACCAACATGTGGATACTTCATTCCTCCTTAGAATAGGGAACAAAACACCCATGAAAGGAGTTACAGAGACAAAGTTTGGAGCTAAGACAAAAGGATAGACCATCCAGAGACTACCCCCACCCAGGGATCGATCCATCCCATAATCAGCCACCAAACCCAGACACTATTGCATATGCCAGCAAGATTTTGCTGAAAGGACCCTGATATAGCTGTCTCGTATGAGGCTATGCCAGTGCCTGGCAAATACAGAAGGGGATGTTCATAGTCATCTATAGGATAGAACACAGGGCCCCCAATGGAGGAGCTAGAGAAATTACCCAAGGAACTGAAGGGGTCTACAACCCTTTAGGTGGAACAACAATATGAACTAACCAGTACTCCCAGAGCTCGTGTCTCTAGATGCATATTGCATATGTAGCAGAAGATGGCCTAGTCGGCCGTCATTGGGAAGAGAGGTCCCTTGGTCTTAGAAACTTTATATGCTCCAGTATAGGGGAACGCCAGGGCCAAGAAGTGGGAGTGGGCAGGTGGGGGAGCAGGGTGGGGAGGGGGGTTTAGGGAACTTTTGGGATAGCATTTGAAATGTAAATAAAGAAAATGTCTAATAAAAAAAATTAGTTCTAACACCAAATATGAGCCTTTCCAAACTAAGATTATCCAAGTCTCTGGAAATTAAGTGGGTGGCCAAAAATTCATTTTTCTTACCACCTAAGTTCATGCAGAGCCCACAGGTTATGGACTCAGTTGCTCAAGCCTCTTCATCCCCTAATAGTCAGCAGCAATAAGCAAGGCCTTCTGTTCTGACTGATTTCCTAGGAGACAGGTTGGTTTGTTTGTTTGTTTTAAACCAACCCTTCTTAGGATCTATAATTCGCTAGGAGCGCACAGAACTTGGGGGAACCCTTTGTTTGTATGTGCTAGTTTGTTGTAAAGGATACAGCTGAGAAACAAGCAAGAGGCAAGGTACACAGCATGAGCTCCTTGGGAGACTTGTAAGGTTCCATGTCCTTTCCATCTGCCTCCTCCTTACCACCTCTGTGTTCATCAGCCTGATCCTCCCTAAGCCAGGCTCTGCATTAGAGACATGATTCTGTCGCTGCCATTGCTGATGGCTCTGCCTGTTCCGTTCCTTTCTATGCACTGGAATGTATCTTAGTCACTGTTCTATTGCATGACCATGACAGCTCTTATAAGAAGAGGGTTTAATTAGGGCTTGCTAACAGTTTCAGGGATTTAGGCCATTATCATTGTGAGGGGAGCATGGCAGCAGGCATAGCAGGCATGGTGCTGAAGAAGTAGCTGAGAGTGAGATCCTGATCCATGGGCAGAAAGAGAGAGCCTGGGCCTGGCATGGGTTTTTGAAACCTCAGAGCTTCCTCCAACAAGTCCACACCCCCTAATTCTTTCAAAGAGTTCCACTCTCTGTTGACTAAGCATCCAAATATATGTGCCTCTTAGGAGCACTCTTATTCAAACCACCACAGGATGAGAAACTGAAAGTTCTAGACATCTGATCACATGTGTTGATTCCTGTCAATCCAGCTCCATTTTTATCCTCCTTGAGACAGTGTCTCATGTAATCTATGCTGTTTTTCAAACTTGTTCTTTTAGTAAGGATGGCCTTGAACCCTAGTCCTTCTGAACCCACCTGCTAAGTAATCATGTTCATCTTTGAACCTTTTTAGGGACCATGAGACATCATCTCATTAGCATAACTCATGGTAAGAAAAAAAGCATACTTTTAGCATGGAGGAAATTCCAAAAGTTTTGGGACTGACTGACTTACTTTCTTTCTCTCTCTCTCTCTCTCTCTCTCTCTCTCTCTCTCTCTCTCTCTCTCTTCCTCCCTCCCTCCCTCCCTCTTGATTTCTTCCTTTCTCCCCCCCCCTCTCTTTCTCTTTCTTCTTTTGAGGGTTTACTGTCTCCTGCCTAGTACTATGACTTTGTTTCTTATTCTAATGCATTTCCTCACACAGCCATCCTCCATCAAACATGACTGGAAGGTCTAAGTCTAAGGTCTAAGAGTTATTGAGCATGTAATATGTATATTACATGGTAGAGGCCAACCTTTGGTTTTCTTAATTGTGGCAAAATAGATACAATGTAAAATATACCATCCTACGATGTATTTACTTAGACAGGTCTTACCATGGAGCCCAGGCTGGCCTGGAGTTTATGGTCTTCCTGCCTTCCAGGATTTCCATGTGAGTCACTGTGCCTGACACTGAAACATTTACTTCCCCCCCCCCCTCAAAACAGAGACTCGCCGGGCTGTGGTGGTGCACGCCTTTAATCCTAGCACTTGGGAGGCAGAGACAGGTGGATTTCTAAGTTCGAGGCCAGCCTGGTCTACAAAGTGAGTTCCAGGACAGCCAGGGCTACACAGAGAAACCCTGTCTCGGAAAAAAAAAAAAAAAACAGGGACTCTGTGTAGCCCTGGCTGTCCTGGAACTTGCCTGCCTCTGCCTCTGAGGGCTGGGATTAAAGGGATGAGCCACCTCAATTGGCTCATTTAGTCATTTTTCAACTATACAGATCAGTAGTATTAAGTACATTTACATTATCATGTAACTAATCTCCAGCCCTCATTTTCAAAAACTAAAGCTCAATACTCGTCATATTTATTAAACAGTAGCTCCCAGTGTATACTCAAATACTACTCTCTGGAAACCATTCTTCTACATTCTTTCTCTGTGATTTACAGTAGTATAGGTACCTTACATAAATGGAATAATAGACTGCTTTTCTTTTTTTTTGTTTGTTTGGGTTTTTTGTTGTTGTTGTTGTTGTTTTGAGGCAAGGTTTCTCTGTGTAGCTCTGACTGTCCTGGAACTCACTTTATAGACCAGGGTGGCCTCAAACTTAGAAATCCGCCTGCCTCTGCCTCCCAAGTACTGGGATTAAAGGTGTGCACCACCACCTGGCAGACTGGTTTTCTTTTTTAAGATGTTTTAAAATTTTATGTGGATCATTGTTTACCTGCATGCATATGTATATAACACACACATGCCCACTGCCAGTGGAGGCCAGAAAAGAGCACCAGATCCCCCCAGGACTGTAGTTAAAAGCCACCATGTGGGTGCTGGAAACTGAAAGCAAGTCTTCCAGAAGAACTAATGCTCTTTAACCACTGAACCCTTGAGTCCATTTTAAAAACTGCTATGTCCATAAATCTAAGAAAAGTAGACTAAAATAAATATCAGCTATTATTTTAAATTGGTATATCCCCAAGGATAAATGCAATTTGGCATTTTCCAGTGATGATGACAATGTGCATCTTATAATATGCAAATATGTTGCATACACACACATATACATATATACTTTGAAAAGTAACATGCAGCTGACAGTGGTGTCCTACTCCATGTCTTTAATACCATCATTTAAGAGATAAAGGCAGGTGGGTCTCTGTGAGTTTGAGACCAGCCTAGTTTACATAGTAGGTGCAAAGACAGCCAGGGGTAGGTACACAGGGAAACTTTTTCTCATAAAACAATACAAAACAGAGGCTGGTGAGATGGCTCAGCGGGTAAGAGCACCTGACTGCTCTTCCGAAGGTGATGAGTTCAAATCCCAGCAACCACATGGTGGCTTACAACCACCTGTAATGAGATCTGACGCCCTCCTCTGGTGCGTCTGAAGTCAGCTATAGTGTACTTATGAATAATAATAAATGAATCCTTGGACCGGAGAGAGCAGGGACTGAGCGAGCAAGCGGGGCCGACCAGAGCTAGCGGGGCCGGCCGGAGCGACCAGAGCGAGCAGGGTTGACCAGAACAAGGGAAAAAAGAAAAACCAATACAAAACAGAACAACAACAAGAATCACAGTTTCTTTTGGGGGGTTGTGTGCATGTGTGGCTTATGTGTGTGTGCATGATCATGTGTGTGCTGTACACATATATGTCTGGATATGCAAATGTAGAAGCCAGAAGTCAATGTTGCTTGTCCCCTATCACTCCACCTTTTGCTAACCGAGTCTAGAGCTCAGCCAGTGGCTGGAGTGACCACTCAGTAAAGCCCTAAGGATCCTCATCTCTCTGCATCCCAGTGCTAGATTACAGGCACATGCCCCTTGGCTTTTTATCTAGGTGCTAGGGAACCCAACTCAGGTCCTCCCTGTGCTTGCTAAGCAAACAGTAACCCGCTGAGCCATCTGCCCAGTCCCAATCACTATTTCCTTAATAGTTGTACAGCTCGCTTTCATGTCCATAGGTAAGTTATGTAATATAGCTATGGAGCTTCGTCTGTTTCATTCTTTCTTTCCCTTGTCAGAGGCATCATCTTGAAAGCAGGAGAAGAAAGGCACACAGGTATCCCAGGAGGACTCACATGGCGAGTTGTGTTTGCTAGTTGTTTTAGTCTAACTTACAAGCATGTCTCTCAGGATGTGTCAGTGGTAGTACTGGGATTGAACCAGGTTTAGTCATGATGGGCAAAGAGCTCTAATCCTGAGCTGCAGCCCTAGCCCTTGCTTGGGGGAACAGGGCTTTACTGTGTAATCCGAGTGGCCTGTGACTCATGATCCTCCTGCCTCTACAACGCTTGTGTTAAAATTATATACACCACCACTCTTTGCCTTATTATTTGGGGGGGGAGGGCGGCGGATCATTTTAGTTTAAGTTTTTGGATGTTTAGTTTGCTTGTCTGTTAGTTATTGTTTTTTTGAGACAGGGTTTCTCAATATAGTCCAGTCTGTCCTGAACTCCGATCCATCTGCCTTTCCCTTCTCAGTGCAAGGAGGCAGGCCCTGCTCACTCCTAGCCTTTATGAACACATATCTTATGTGGCTGTCTGTCCTCTACTAAGCTTCTGTGGTGTGTTAGTTTTTATAGATAATCTTTATACTTAAATTTTGAGAATTAAATATAAATTACTTTTATGTCACATCTAAATATAACTCCTTTGTTTTTATAATACAGGAAAGCCATGGCAGAAAAATACATCATGACAGCTGCAAAACTCATTGCTCCTGTGATTGAAGCATCTTTTGCTGTGGGTTATAACTGGTAAGAGTGAAATTCGTTTGAGAGTCTAGGCTATGCCTTTGTTCTGAGCTTTGGGCACTGGTGTCTCTTGCTAAGTAGGTTTGCTGGTGACTAGGAGCCTATTGCATATAACCTGCATTTTTTTCTAAAGGTTTTAATAATTTTTCCCCTATCTTTCTTTTAAATTCTTGAACCATATGTTTAAATTTGTCTTTCCCCTCCTGTCTTTGATTCAAGATCTCCATAGATACCTACATAGTCTTGTTTCTCTTCAACTTGGGGAAACATCATATAATACTCCTTATAACTTGCCCCCTTCACATCTGTTTATTAATTTCCATCAGACTTTAGACTTCCATGTCACTTTCCTTCTATGATTTGGTATTTTCTCTCTGGTGATTCTTTGATTTCTAAGACTTCATTGGACTTCTCATGTAAACTTCCTCTGTGTGCTTGCGTGTGTGTGTGTGTGTGTGTGTGTGTGTGTGTGTGTGTGTGTGTATGCGTGCGTGTGCATGTGCATGTGTATTTTTCCAAGAGCACAGTTTTTCTCTGGTTGTTTCTTTTGGAACTATGGAGGATGGGGTAGCCTTTAGTATTTTATTTTTTTAATGATTATTATAAAGTTGTCTTAGCCTTCTCACTGCTAGTTCACAAGTGATGTACTGAGGGTTTATCTAACTCACAACTGGTGCAACTGCAGTTTTCCTCTAAAGTTTCAAATTTTACTGTGTAACTGCTTTTGTTATGTTAGACTTAGGTCATGCTAGGCTAGGAGATGCTCTTCCTTCTTTGTGTGTTTTAGACAAGGTCTCTTGTACCTCGGCCACCTTTGAATTCTCTGAGTAGCTTGGAATGACCTTGCATGATCTTCTTTCCTCCATCTCCTCAGATTCTGATCACAGGTGTGTACCACGCTTGCCTGCCCCCTTCCCTCTTCCTTTTAAGATAGGTTCTCATTCTGTGGTTATATTAATAGGGCTCTCTAAAGGAACAGAAGTGATAGAATGGAAAAAGAATATAGAGAGATGGAGAGATGGCTCAGCAGCTAAGAGCACTGTCTGCTCTTCCATAAGTCCAGAGTTCAGTTCCCAGCAGCCACTTGGTAGCTCACAGCTGTATAAAGCTGCAGTCTATTAATCGTTCCTGGGATCCTGGGCCACCTTCTGGTATGCAAACATACATGCAGACAAAATATCCATATATAAAAATGCATATTTAAATAAGTCTTTAATATATATTACTAATATATATAATTGATTTGAGGGACCCAGGGTATCGTCTGTGTAGACAACAGTGGCTGTCTTGTGATTGAAAGGCTGAGAATCCAAAATCCAGTTGTTGTTCAGTCCATGGGGCTGAATATCTCATGGTCCCAGTCTGGCACTAGAGTCCTGAGGATTTCAGCAGAGCTGATGATCTTCAGTATCCATTGGCATCTCAAAATTAATTTTAATGCAGGTGAAGCAAGATAAATGAATGTGCCAGAGGCAGTGAGAGCTATCAGTCAAAAAGCAAAAGGTCTCTTTTCCCATCTCAATTAATGAGAGCTGCCACTAAAAACATGTTCTCAAATAATCCAGTCAGGGAAATCTCTTACAGTAGTGCCTAGTAGCCTGGACTTCAGTTCATTTCAAGATAGTCACATTGACAACCAAGATTGGCCATTACAGTGGTTCAGTCTGGAACTCACTTGATCCTTCTACTTCAACCTCCCAAGTACTAGGATCACAGGCATAGGAGACAATATACCCAACTCCCATGTGTCATCTTTCTCTTAACTTTTCAGATCATTCAAGCCAGACATGCAACCTAAGGACCCTTGCTTCAAGCCAAGGTGAATACTTTTGCTTGAATATATTTCAGCAAATTGTTAAATGATAACCATCTACTTAAAGGAAAGATAGGTTTGCTTAAGAAATGTTGATAAAGCTGGGCAGTGGTGGTGCACACCTTTAATCCCAGCACTTGGGAGGCAGAGGCAGGTGGACTTTGAGGCCAGCCTGGTCTACAGAGTGAGTTCCAGGACATCCAGGGCTACACAGAGAAACCCTGTCTCAAAAAGAAAGAAAGAAAGAAAGAAAGAAAGAAAGAAAGAAAGAAAGAAAGAAAGAAAGAAAGAAAGAAAGAAAGAAAGAGAGAGAGAGGTTGGTTGGTAAACAGCTACACATAGGGAAATGAGCATATCAATACTGGAACCTATCTAAAAAGATACATGTCAGGCTATATGTGGTATAGACCAACCTAATGAAGGAGGAATCTAGGCAGAACACTTAGTCAACAGGTTCTGTCACTTGAGTTCCAGATGTAACCTCATATAGTTTTATCTTGGACTAACATTTTAAAAGATAAAATATAAAATCTGTTCTAACCAAAGAGCATAGTATCCTATTATATTTCTTTCTTAATTTTTTATTATTATTTTATTTTATGTGTATGAGTGTTTTGCCAGCATGTATGTCTGTGTACTGTGTGTGTGCCTGGTGCCTAGAAGAGTCAGAAGAGGGCATCAGATCCCCTCAAGCTGGAGTTATAGAAGTGAGCCACCATGTAGATGTTGGAAATCAAACCCAGGTCCTCTGCAAGAACAGCCAGTACTCTTACCCAGATCCATCTCTTTGGTTCCTTATGTATTTTTTATCATAACAGAACTTCTAAGAATTTTTTTATTTTTTTGGTTTTTCAAGACAGGGTTTCTCTGTGTAGTCCTGGCTGTTCTGGACTCACTCTGTAGACCAGGCTGGCCTTGAACTCAGAAATCCGCCTGCCTCTGCCTCCCAAGTGCTGGGATTAAAGGCGTGTGCCACCACTGCCTGGCTAACTTCTAAGATTTTATTTTTAACCTAAAATATGTCTTATTTTCCTTTCGTTATCTGGATAGGAACCCAGTCCTTTATATGGGACCTGCTAATTTAAAAAGAAAAAAAAAAGCTATCTCAAGCATGGTGGTACATGCCTATAATCCTAGAATTTGGAAGGTGGAAATTAGGAGTGAGGCCATTCTTAGCTGCATGACAGGTTTAACAAGTTTGTGGCCAGCCTGCGCTACATGAGAGCCTATCTCAGAAAGCCTTTTTTTCTCTTTTCTTTTTTTTTGGCTAGATTTCAGATAACAAGAAAGTCAAGTACAAATTTGATTTTAGTGGCTTGAAAGGTACCTTATATATCTGTAATGTGTAGGGATCAGGGGAAGAACTGAAGTCCTCAGTGAATGTGGATTGTTCATATGGGCACATTTTGAGGGCTCTAGTGCCTTGGACCTTTGGGACAGTTGACAAACTGTCTCATTGATAACAACCCATCTGGCCAGGCTGAAGGGCGTGGTAAAGCTTTCCTTGGGAATCAGTGGTTGATCAGTGTGTGAAGACAAGCAACTGCAGTTTTCTTCTCTGATGCTGACTGCCTGAGACTGGACGCCCACAGAGACTTCCTACTGAGACACGCTGTACTGTACTTCCTAAGTGTGTGACTGTCCTTTATTCATATCCTTACCACCTCTGTCAGGGTTCCAGGACTCAAGCCTCACAGGATCTGGCAGTAATTGACATGAACATATATACAAATATGTGTGTATAGGTGATTATTTTGTATCCATGGTATAATATATATACATACATACATGCATACATTATACACATATATACACATACTTCATAGTAGATAACACTCTTTGGAGACAACCTTATAGTTTACAATTGAGATTAAAGACTGTTTTGGGCCTATATCTCTGAACCTGCAATCTGCCCACCATCTTGGGGATCCATTGTTGTGTTCTGTCCCTATTCAAGAGGTCCAGGAGGCTCTGGTGCAGTCTCTGTCACCCTGTGAATATGCTGTTATGAAAAGAACCATGAGGAAGACAGTGGGTATCCAGAAGCCAGAAATGGAGTTGCTTATCCTTTGAGGACATAGCTGTGGATTTCACCTGCTAGGAGTGGCAGGATCTGGGTGCTGCTCAGAGGACCCTCTGAGGGATGTGATGCTGGATGTCCACAGCAGCCTGTGTCCTAGAGGCACTGCATGCCAAGCTGAATTGCTCTCCAAGTTGGAGTGTGAATTTGGGCCATGGGATGTATCAGAAGTCTCAGTCCACAGCCTTCTAGAAAACACCTAGTTCCAGGAGGTGAGTGGGATGTATAAATTAATGGAAGAATTTAGGTGAAGTCGTCTGCTAGTCTGAGAAGAAGATGGTTTGCACAAGAGTACTCAAGGAGGGTTCAGGGCAGTGACCAGATTTGAACATGTACAATGGAACCCTTTTCCTGTTTGCCCCTGCCTGCATGCTGAAAGTATCTGGAGGGAGAAAGGCTCCTCCTTGGCATACGAGAGAGGTGGGATGTCTGGCGGCATTCTTTATACACTTAATATAATAGAGAAATGGAACAAAAGGCAGAGGGCAGGCGAGACTTAACAGGGGCTGAGGAATGGGTGAGAGTGAAGAAAAGCGAGATTCTTTGGAGTGTGTATGCAGAGAAACATTCCATGTGAGTCATGGTTATCCTTCCTGCCTTTGCTCTTTTCCTGCATGTCACCAGCTGCCGATGAGTAAGCCGCAGGCTTTTCAAGACGTGACAGCTGTTCAGTGTTTGGAGAACTTTTAAGACTTGAAATTAAATAAAACATTTAAATTAAGCTATTTGATATCTGTTCTGTTTATATTATTTTAAACTGACATTTGTAAGAAAGATGCCAATCAAGTCGTCTGTTTAATTTAGCTTCTTGGGGAGTTCTGTGTTTGTATATATAAAATTATTCAGTTAAAGGGAAGTAATTTTGAGATTCAAAGACTACTTTCTGTTCATTCAAGCCAGTTCTTTCAATCTCATTTCCACTTAAAAGGTTTTCAGTGGCAGCACGGGTTGTTTTTAAGTCACTAGTTTTGCTGTGAAACATTCCTGCCCATTGAGATGTGCACTATACCAGTGCAGGAAGGGGAGATCGCTACGAGCTCTGCTGCTAACAGGGAAATGCTTCCTATGAAGTAAGAAGGAAAATGTGCTTCTGTTCCACTTAGTCAGGCTGGATCAAACTTCAGTAGTCAAATGCTAGACAGTTTATTGTTAGCATCTTTAAACACAGTACAATTCGGGGGAAAAAAAAGTTTCCAGGCAAGAATCATTCCAATTCTAGGCACACATTGGGTCTAGATCTGGTGTGGTCTCTGACCAAGAGAGCAGACAGGTCAGCAGCCTATAAAGTACATGTGACATCTCCCCTAAGAATGGGTTCAATTACTTCAGAGCAAAAGATAAAGGTCTAGGGAGGGAGATAAACATTCTGGGGCATTTGGGTAAGGTCTGGCTCTACAGATAGCACAGGTTACCAGGTCAATAATAACATCCAGCGTGGTGGCGCACACCTTTAATCCCAGCACTCGGGAGGCAAAGACAGGTGGATTTCTGAGTTCGAGGCCAGCCTGGTCTACAGAGTGAGTTCCAGGACAGCCAGGGCTATACAGAGAAACCCTGTCTCGAAAAACCAAAAATAATAATAATAATGATAACATCCACTCTCAGTTTTCTGAGCAGAAAACAGGCATCTCCTCCTTTAAAGAGATGCACTTGCGTGATTACAATTTCTGGTTCTCAAAGTGCTCAGTGGGCACGAGAACCTTTGTGCCTCCAGCATGCTGCTAGCTCAGCTTTCAACATTTTACTGATACTATAGAGGTATAAAACCACGAATGTTTTGTTTTGTTTTGTTTTGTTTCTCTAAAATAAACAAGGTTATTGACCCTTCTCTCCCTCCCCCGTATTTCTGAGCTAATTTTCAGTGAGCACCTAGCTCAGGCTTGATGCTGTTTGTGATTTAAACCGTGGCTCCCTAGAAAAGGTTAAGCTTAGGTTTATTGATGACAATTCAGTTTCACTTCCCTTTTTAAAGAGATTTTGTCTTTCTAATTATTTATATATGTGTGGGGAGTGGGGTGGTGTTGTCCACGGAGGTCAGAAGAGGAAGGCATCAGATCCCTTGGAGCTAGAGTTACAGGCGATTGTAAGCCTCCTGATGTGAGTGCTGAGAACTGAACTCGGATCCTCTAGAAAATCAGTACATGTTCCCCCAACCATTGAGCTTTCTCTCCAGCCTCTGGGATTCTTTGTACCTTGTTACCAAGGCAGAATCTCTTGTTTGCTGCTGCTACACTCTATCCCAGGCTGGGTAGGCCATGAGCCTCTAGGGAATTCTGACTCTGACTCTGACTCCATTCCTTCTAACCTTTTACATTTTGTATTATTTTGTCAGGTGTCTTAATACTGAAAAAAATTTTAATCCAACAAGAAATTATTACAAATTCTTTTCCAGGAGGAGTTTTAGAAATGAGATTAATCAGTCTTTTTTTTTTTAATCATTTATTATTTTAATGTCATGCTTAGAAAGCCAGTGGCCACAAAAAAGCAAATACTTGTTTATTGAGGCCAATGATAATTCAAAAAATTTTGAAGTATTTTTTAGTCAATAAGTTTCAGTTGAACTAAGGTGATATATTAACAATAACAAAGCAATCTAAGTGATCAGTACCCTGACATAAAGTAACACTTTATAAGGTACTATTACACACACCCCAAAATACTTAAACTTTAAGGTGGAAGACCCCAGATTCCTCCAGTTATACACTCCTTTGCTAAGGACCCTTCCAGATCGCAATCACATTCTCTTTATACCTGAATGTTTCTGTGAATGTCATGGTGTGCATAGAGAGGTCAGAGGACAGCTTTCTGGAGTCCATTCTGTTTTTCTTCCTTTAGGTTGGGTGTAGAGATCTGACTCAAATGGTCCGGTAGTAAGTGTTTTAACCACTGAACCATCCTCACATTCTTCATCTGTGTCCTTCAGAATGTTCTTTGTGATAAACGTGTACAGTTCTGAGTGCCGTGATAGCAAGGAACGGGACCTGAGGAGCTCACCAGAGCCTCTTCTCCGAGCAGCATCGGGCTGCAGTGTGAACCTCAGCCTACCCTCACAACAGGGATCTGAAGTAGGGCAGTCCTGTGCTCGTCAAGTCAGTGGCAGAACTGGGTTAAATTACACAATAGCTAGGTTTTGTGCTGAGGGAAACAGAAACTTGCTTTACGTAGAAGCCTCGCCATTCTGTGTTGGAAGTTTGGGTACAAAGTTCTCACCTCAGCACTTGTGCTTCTTACTGTCACTTGTATCTAGTCAGTTCCAAATGCTTTTTCTAAAACTCAGCATTGTCTTATAGGCCAGCTCAGTCTGCTCTCTCAATGTAATTCTGACTTTTCAGCCTTAAGCATAATCTCTCTTTTAACCCTGTTATCGTGTACTTACATGCCCCATCATGAATTGCACATCGGAGATGATGGGACCACTAGTTACCTGATTGCCTGAGCTAAATGTAGCTCCATGTCCTTTATCTCAGTGACGACCCACTAATTCTGCCTCCCTTTCTCTCAGAATGACTGCCTGTCTCCTCTTTCTACCTATATAGATGTAAACCTCATTTTGTTCAGGACTCGTCCATTCTGTCTACCTATCTTCTGACCTCCATGACGGTCAGTGCAAATTGGCATATTTGGTACCATCTCCAATCCTTGTCTGGGACTTTGAGGGTGCTGAGTACATTCTTTGTCTTGCCACAGAGGCTCTAAATGATGTAGCTTCTGCCTGCTTCCCAGGCCTTCTTTCTCTTCACGTTTTGAGTGCTTTCTGCTCCATGTAGCAGTTGCATCTTAAATAGGCCAAGCTCGCTGGCCTTACGCATCCTTAGAGTGTTGTTGATTCATCCTAGGAGACCTTTCTCTTTCTTAAGTCGTTGAGACTTGGCCTTCACACTGAGCTACAATATCTGTGGAATCCTCTTTCTGATCTTGACTTGGCCTTCACACTGAGCTACAATATCTGTGGACTCCTCTTTCTGATCTTAACTTGGCCTTCACACTGAGCTACAATATCTGTGGACTCCTCTTTCTGATCTTGCCTGATTGCTTTACTATTCTTTCCTCACAGATGAGACACAGGATTGTATCTACTCTTGCAGCCCCTGTACCAAAACATAATGTCTGACATGTAATAGACATTTTATAAATATTTGCTGTGTATACCTGGGTTCCCAGATTATTCTTTTGGAACTGAAATTTCATGAGCCATGTCTTCAGATGGGGACAGATGGTCATTGAGTGAGGTATATTGCGGGGGGCTCAAGTCCTCTGTCCCTATTTCAAACAGAAAGGCTCTTTTATATATGGGACTTTTCAGGAAAAGTTTCTGTTGGAGAAGGGGATTCTATGTTTTTAATTATGGTTTGGGCTGGTGAACTACACCTTCAGCGCCACATATTATTTTGTTTTATTCACTGAAACAAGTTTAATGAAATATCCATGACCTCATGTGTAATGCTCTGTTGTTTTTATCATTGTAAGATTGATATGTGTGGTGGTTTGAATAAGCATGGCCTCATAGGCTTGTCTATCTGAATGTTCAGTCACCATGGAGTGGCTCTCTTTGAAAAGCTAGAAGGGTTAGGATGTGCGCCTTGTTAGAGGAAGTGTGTCACTGGCAATGGGCTTGGAGGTCTTAAAAGCCCACGCCGTGCTCAGGTTTTCTCTCTCTAATCAGGATTAGCTCCCAGCTACTACACTCGGAGTGAGAAAGAACTGAAATAAAATAACTGAAATAAAGCAAGTACTGCTTTGTGTCTTGCCTTTCTTACAGGTGTGTGGAAGTAGTGAAAGCCTCTCAGTATGTGGAGCTGGCCAATGACCTGGAGATTAACAAAGCAATTACTTACTTGAGACAAAAGGACTTTAACCAAGTAAGTACCACCGCATTCTGTGTGTTAGCTGGTCCAGACAATGGATCCAGGGAAACTCCTTTCTAGAATTCTATTAGAGTGCTCTACCCCTGAGCTCCACCCTCACTCATAACTCTGACAAGCTTCTACATGTTGGTTCTGTTTGTTAAAATGTAAATACCTTCCATATATAACATATTGTTAAGTTACAAAACCTTATTCTGGTCCAGGCCTAAAAATTTCAGACTGCTCTGCAAAGGGCCTGTAGAAGCCAGTGTATATAGGGATCCCGAATAGCAGTCTGATGAGCTTCCATTTTGTCCTGTGTGGAACAGCTTTTCTTGAGGATGTTTCAAATGTTTCTTATGACAGATGGGCTCCCCATGCTAGACTCTGGCTTAGAACTCTGGGATCCCTCACTGGCACCTGCCACCTGTGGTCTTGAGGATGGAGTGGGGCACTGTCAGCCTTTCAGAACCTGCTCAAGTAGAGCAGAGCTGAGACAAAAGTGAAGTCCACAGAGTTTTAAGAAAAAGAGAGGATGCCAAAGTAGAACAAGCAGAATACACTGGGTTCCTAGGTTATAAAACCGATGGCTAGTGTCCTAAGGACCTCAGATGACAAGGCCCAGAGAAAGCCACAGCATCCTTCCCACACACTGTCCAAACCTGTGCTTCTCTTCTCTTCCTAGTGAAGAACCTTCTTTCTGTCTGAAGACAACAGAAAGGAGTAGCAGCTCCTCAGAGACTGGGGAGAGCACCCCATACTCAGAATACAAGAGCAGAGTAAAGTGACCCTGTGTACTAATAAAATGATTGATAGGTTACAGTACCAAGGAGTGGGTGATTATATGCGTTAATTCTCCAAACTAGAGTTTGCTTCTTTTAGTATTTACAGAGCACTAAAACCTTGTAGAAACTCCTTATATCTGCTCTGTCATTTTACCACCATACCGTCACTCATTAAAACACCTGTTAGGGCTGCAGCCGTGGCTCAGAGGCTGGAGCATGCATTTCTTTGGCAGAGATTCTGAGTTTGGTTCCCTGTACTCACATCTGGAAGCTCACATAAATCCTGCTCCAGGGAATCTGACACTTCTCTGGACTCCTTGGTGACCTGCTCTCACATGCACATAGCCACTCTGCGACATACACACATTTGGAAAACTAATAAAAGCAAATCTTTTTTTAAAATGCCACGGTCAGCCTCAGTGGCTCATGCCTGTAATCCCACCACTGGAGAAATGAGGCAGGAGAATCAGAAATCCAGGGTCTCCTCAGCTACTGGTGAGTTTGAAGTCACCCTGAGCCCCATGAGACCCTTTATCAAACAAACAAACAAGCCAGCAAATAAATAAGTAAGCAGTTATTGTAAGTTCTGTTGCAATAGAATCATGTGATGTGAGACAAATAGATTGGTCTCTGTTTTCTTGCTGGTGTGATGTTGGGACCTGAAAAATAATTTATGAGTACGAAGGAGTATATACTGTTATAGATGACACAGTAGAAAAAATAGTATTTATCTATTTTCTCTTGGCATTTTATTTTTAAATTTTATTTTACTTTTAGAAAAGGTCAATAGTACATTGCCATAGTTCATGTTTTATAACTGTTCATCCAAAACTAAGCACTCTTGTGTGCACACGCACATGGGTTATTTTGTCTTTGAGACAGAATTTTGCTCTGAAGCTCAAGCTGGCCTCTAGCTCACTGTTATCTTCCTTCCTTAGCCTGAAAAGGTAGGATATGATGTTTGGATGTTTCCTATCCAGTGTTAGACTAGTCTAGAAATGCCTGACAGTTTTTAAGGCTATGAAAGCCCTTTAAAAGAGTACTAGCATACTCATATGGGAACCAAAATCATGACTTGTGAAGCTAGGCATCACACTGAGACCTTTATACATTCTAGATAGGCACTGTGCCTCTGATCCACACCTCTAGCCTTGGAATCTGGTTTTAAAACCTCGGATTCTTAACTAAACCTGACCCAGCATGCTGGCTGGTACTTCCTTGGAATCAAGCACTGCACGGCATGTTCTTCTGGCTAGTTGCAGCAGGTGTAGCTGATGGCAGCAGTAAAATGAGAAAGAGTGTTTGCTTGGACACAAGTGCTTGCCCTACATAGGAGATGCCCAGCATAAATGTATGCTTTTTTAAAGGATAAAAATAAAGCCCACTATCCCGTCCACCTTCTTCTTCTCATATCAACGGCATTTCTAAGTTGGATCTCCATGCACTGTTCATGTAAGGTGCTCATATTCTGCATGCCATTTGGGTAGCATTATATCAGACTTGGCAAGTGACCAAATATGTACTTTCATTTCTCAGGACTTGAAGATGGAGTTATATTTATCTACTTTAGATAGTATTTTGGTAACATTCCCAGAATTATTGTCTGTTACTGATTTTGAAAGCTGTTGAGCCATCATCCACTTTTCTTCTCTCTTAGCACCCCAGTTACATGGATAGAAAAGCCCCTATCCCTGTGTTTGCCTCTCTTCTGTGTTCATTTTAAAGAACATCTTTCTTAAAATATATGCATCCTTTATCTGTACCTTATTCAGAATGTTTTGTGGGATCTTGGTCCTCAAACTCTCCAGCGCCTTCCAAGTTGTTTATAGTGTTTTATATAAATTTTCTGGTTGTTCTCTATTGGAAATGGTCCATAGATTGGTGTGTAATAGCTGCAACCAGAAGCCCCAGCATATTCTGTCAGGAGGAAATTGGACTGTGCCAGGTAAAAGGTATGAGGTCCTCATCCCAGCCATTGTGCAGGACGAATAGGAAACTTCTCTCACTCACAGGGTTCAGTGTCCACAGCTGGCTTTTCCCAGTCATCTGTCCTTTCTTCAGCTATGTCTAATTCTCTGTTAAATCCATCTGTGTGCTCTTAAATTCAGTTATTTCTTGTTATAGAATGTCTGCCTTCTCTGTTTAGCGAGACCTTATCTTAAATGAAGTTCTCATCTTGCCAACTGTCTTCTTAAATTTCCTGCTGTTCCCTCCTCTGTCCTCTCTTCCTCCACACAGACCCTTCCCCAGCCACGGCTTTGCATACTACCGTATGGCAGTGGCAGTAATGTCAGACAATCTGTTTCTAGGCTGTGGACACATTGAAAATGTTTGAGAAGAAGGACAGTAGAGTGAAGAGCGCAGCTGCAACCAACCTCTCATTCCTGTATTACCTGGTAGGTTTTGGTGTTTACAGCTAAGGGTTGTTCATATGACAGTTTTGCATTACTAAAGCTGCCTAAGAAAAGGCTTCCAAAGAAGATTGGTGCAAACTGTAAGTGGACTGAGGTGCACCAAGGGCCTGACTGACAGTGAAGGGGCTGAAGAAGACTGTCCCTTAAAAAATGAGGGGAGACTGGTAGTGAGGAAGGCACCAGAGAATGACAGACTGACAGCTGCAAGCTGAACTAGAGACATTCGACCTATCGTGTTAGTGACAAAGGAAGTGCTGTCGACTTAGAGCTGCAGAGCACCATCTGTAACACAAATTCATTGAGTGCCTACTAGATGCCAGTCACTGGGACTCTTGAAAGTAGGTGGGCGCCACATATCCCAGTTGCCTTCCAACTACAGACTTGATTTGCCCCTTAGCCTCAGATAGCAGCTCCTTCCCACCTCTGCAGGCTCCACGGAGTTCCCCACCCCTGCAGCCCTCTCAGCAGCCCTCTTCTGAGTTCTGTTTGTCCAGAAGACAATGCTATACATTTTAGTTTTGTTCGCAGCTGCATTCTACTTGGTGGTACCAATTTCTGTGTAAGTTGTGGTTTGCACATAAAAACTCAGACATGAAATGCTCTCCACAGCAGCATTGTTCATAACAACCAAAAGGTGAATATAAGCAGCCTGAGGATGCACCAGCAACAAGGGGGAAACCAGATGTGGTAACCATCCACTGGACCTTAGTCAGCCATTAGCAGCAACAGATTGTTAATACACGGTACCTTACAAACACACCAAGTAGAAGTGGCCATACACAAAGATCCCACATACGAAGAGAAATAGAAAGAATACAGATTTCCAGAAACTGGGAGAAGAGAGAAGAGAGCGTTGCTGCTAATGGACACAGGATTTCTGTGCAGAGGAAGAAAGTATCCAGGAGGAAGGCAATCGTGGTAACTGCCCAATGCCGGGGAGCATTTGCCACTGAGTTGGGCATTTTAAAAGGGTTCTCAGTTTCACTGAGCTGACCTGGCCCTGCCACAATGAAATAAGGCATCCACAGGCCTCATATGAACAATAAGGTCCTTATCAAGCTTCTGGCTGAGAGAGAAAGAGAAGGCAGTACATAGGCGTAAGTGCAGGCTCCTAGTGGGTGATGCAGCAAGGTGCAAAGCAGGGGACAGCTGAGGCCCTCCCAGCTATTTCAGTGCCTCAGGTGGGAAGGCAGAGCACAGCAAATGAGGACACAGGCTTGGGCGTGGAACATGGCACCACCTACACATCAACGCTGTTGTTATCAAACCATGCGACTAGGAAAGCCAGCCGTAAGGAACTGGGCTGTCTGAACTTGACAGCTACACATAGCCTGGGAAAACCAAGATATTTAAAATAATTGTTTTGCTCATCATTGTTTATCATCTCAGAAAGTCATTTCAGTAATCTCTGAACATTTTGAAGAGACCTGAAGAAATGAAGTCTATCTTTTATATTTCATTTAGGAAAATGAATTTGCCCAAGCCAGCAGCTATGCAGATTTAGCTGTGAACTCTGATAGATATAACCCATCAGCTCTCACTAATAAAGGGAACACAGTTTTTGCAAATGGTGATTATGAGAAGGCAGCCGAGTTCTATAAAGAGGCCCTGAGAAACGATTCTTCCTGTACGGAAGCACTGTATAACATTGGTAAGTTCAACATGGAAGATTGCATTAAGGAATTGCCAGCCTTTTAAAAATAACAGATTATTCTAAATAATCTGTTGATAATTCACAAGCCATGCTATGTAAAATTTGGGTCAGTGTTATGTTGGTCTCCAAAAGTTTTCTAATGTCTATATCTATCACAGTTAGAACACTGTGCCCCCAAGTTTCTGATGATATTGGATAATGCTTTTAAACTTTTCCAAAATAGGTAGAAGGAAAAAATCCATCTTTCTTTTTAATTTAAAAAAAGTCAAATATACTAAGTGTTTAGTGCCACAGTTTGACACATTTTAACAATGCCAAATATGTCTCAGAATTTTTTTTTCTGTTTTATGCCTGTGGGTGTTTTGCCTGCATGCCTGTTTGTGCAACATGTGTCTGTGCCATTACAAGTCACAAAGGCCCATCCCCACCTCTTCCTCCTCCTGTCCTCCAGAGGTTGCTGGATATGGGCACTATTGCTTCCAAGCTGTTCCAAACAAATGCATGTCTTTAATACTGAACTCGTTTCTTTAGTGCTGATGTTTCTTTTAAATTATGCTTGTCTGTGCATGTGTTGTTGCTTGATTATGAACTTTGTGTTTTTCGCTTTTTTCTTGTCTTTTTTCTGTTGTTACTTGTCTTTGGATGTCTGGTTTTATAAACTATTTCCTGGTGTTTAGCAATTTGCAGGTAGAAGCTAGGGGAGAGGGTGCTGGGCAGATGGCTGCTGCCACACAAGTGAGAGAACCTGAGTTCTGATCCCCAGCGCCTACTTAAACAGCCTATAAGCCCTTTGATTGATAGACACAAAAAGGCAGAAAGAGAGAAAGGCCCTCTGCCAACCCTTGAGATGAGGTGTAGTTAAGGCACCTTGGAAGAGATGGCCAGAAGGAACAGAGCGTGTGACATCTGAGGTCTGGAAATACTAATACTGGCATACTAAAGAGAAGGACACAGCCCTTCCTAGAAGAGCTTAACTGCCTATTTACATGCTGATTTCTTTTTTTTTTTACTTTACAAATTCTAGATATTTTTAGATTCTTACAGCTTTATTTTTCCTGTATAATTTAAAAGTTTTGAATTTTAAAAACATTTTATTAGTAAGTATTAATCATATATAATAATAGGTTGTATTATGACATTTGCATGAACATACTGTATTTCTATCATATTTACCTCCTCGGTCCCATCCCCCTCTCCTGTGACTCCTCTCCTGTGACCCCTTTCCTCTTCCTGACTACCCTCCCTTATCCTATTATGTCTTTTGAATTTTTTTTGTAATGAAATAAGGAACTGCGTTTGTTCTCAACATGAGCAATCAAGTGTCACATTTATCCTTTCATCTCCACTGATGGTAAATGTCTATTAATTATGTTATAGCTGGATTCATATCTAAAGTACTTATTCCATTTTTGAGCCCACTTGTTGGGTCCCCCACCCCACACACTTGAAAGCTCACTGGGGCTGTCTATCTACTGGGAGAAATCTCACCTCCTTTTGTTTTTTTAAAAATCCTCAGTTCACTTTCATTTTCTTTGGGGATAAATATTTGCATACATTTACATATTGATCCAGCCACTTGAGTACAGTTCTGCCAGTAATGCTGCTACTTTCTTTCTTCTCAAGGCCTCACCTATAAGAAGCTAAACCGTCTGGATGAAGCCTTAGACTCCTTCCTGAAACTGCACGCAATCCTCCGGAACAGTGCTCAAGTTCTTTGCCAGATAGCAAATGTGTATCTCACTTGAAACTTAAGGACATTATTAATTCCTTAATTGGAAATTGAACATTAATTATTAAGTAATATTAACCATGGAGATAATTGAGGATAACTTAACAGATTAAACTGCTATAAGTAGTTCAGTTGGTAAAAGATCATTTGAATCCCAAGAGGAATTAGTTAAAAATTAAAACTTAAAAAAATGAAAGACTTTTAAAAATTAAAAAATTAGTTGTTGATTTAAAAAAATAATTGAAGGAATTGAGGGCATTTTGAGTAAACAAAGCTCTGATTGAAAGTCAACTAAATACTTTAGCATTATATTAATTCTGACTCCTGTAGGATAGTGAGGACTAATTGTATTGTTGCCCTTGGGTGTATAGGAATAGTGAATATATGCCAGTGCCTGGAAAATACAGAAGTGGATGCTTACAGTCATCTATAGGATGGAACACAGGGCTCCCAAGCTAGAGAAACTACCACAGGAGCTGAAGGGGTCTGCAACCCTATAAGAGGCACAACAATATGAACTAACCAGTACCCCCAGAGCTCATGTCTCTAGCTGCATATGTAGCAGAAGATGGCCTAGTTGGCCATCATTGGGAAGAGAGGCCCCTTGGTCTTGCAAACTTTATATGCCCCAGTACAGGGGAACACCAGGGCCAAGAAGTGGGAGTGGGTGGGTAGGGGAGCAGGGCGAGGGGAGGGGGTAGAGGGAACTTTCAGGATAGCATTTGAAATGTAAATTAAGAAAATATCTAATAAAAAATATGGGGGGAAAAAAAGAAAAGAAAACTCTAATCCTCACGGTCCTTCAGTGCCCTGGCCTGTCCATCGGCACTCGTGGGCTGCGTGCTGGGGGTGTGTGTGTCTGCGCGCGGAGCCTACGCTTGGATCTCTCTGCATGCGCAGTATGGAGCACTGCTGTCACTTCAGCTGCTCTAACACTTAGCTTTCTTAGTTTCCCCACTCACTCTTAGAAACGCAGGCAGGAGTTAATGTTTTTAATGCCTCTTACTATATTGAAAAAGCACTTTGATTTCTTAACTGACATTGTACAAGATATGAGTTAATGGAAGATCCCAATCAAGCTATTGAATGGCTGATGCAGTTGATCAGCGTTGTTCCAACTGATTCCCAAGCTCTGTCTAAACTGGGAGAGTTATACGATAGTGAGGGAGACAAGTCCCAGGCGTTCCAGTATTACTATGAGGTAGGTGTGCTGTCTCATGTGCCTTTCAGTTTCTGACATTGTATAGGTTTTAAATGAACAGGCTCTAACACTTTAGAAAGGTGTATTAGTCTAAAACTAATAATGTTTTAGTTAAAACAAAACATTCTTAAACTATAGATTGGTTCATTTTAATGAAAATGAAAAATACTAACTCATTTTAAGAGTTATTTATTGGGCCGGGCATGGTGGCACACGCCTTTAATCCCAGCACTCAGGAGGCAGAGGCAGGCGGATTTCTGAGTTCGAGGCCAGCCTGGTCTACAAAGTGAGTTCCAGGACAGCCAGGGCTACACAGAGAAACCCTGTCTCGAAAAAAAAAAAAAAAAAAAAGAGTTATTTATTTATGTATATGAGTGCTCTATTTGCATATTCCTGCATGATAGAAGAGGACATCAGATCCCATTACAGACAGTTGTGAGCAGCACTTGGTTGCTGGGAATTAAACTTGAGTCCTCTGGAAGAGCAGCCAGTGCTCTTAATTGCTGAACCATCTCTCCAGCCCCTAACTCTTAAACCATGATTCTTTAAATATTTGCTATGACTCAGAGCATATATAACTGAAAACTATCAAGTATACTTAAGTTTTTTTTGTTTTTGTTATTGTTTTTTTTTTTTTTTTTTTTTTGGTTTTTCGAGACAGGGTTTCTCTGTATAGCCCTGGCTATCCTGGAACTAACTTTGTAGACCAGGCTGGCCTCAAACTCAGAAATCCGCCTGCCTCTGCCTCCCGAGTGCTGGGATTAAAGTAGTGTGCCACCACGCCCGGCTATACTTAAGTTTTTTAAGTCTTGTGTAGTTTTAAAACTTGTAAAATTCTTTTGATAGCTCATACTTTTTATAAGTAAGTCCACCTAACAGGTAAATTAATTAGGAGTGTGTTCTGTATTGCTACTGAAGCTGAATTGTCAACTTCTTTATTTTCTCTAGTCATACAGGTATTTCCCTTCTAACATTGAAGTCATTGAATGGCTTGGAGCTTACTACATTGATACCCAGTTCTGCGAGAAAGCCATTCAGTACTTTGAAAGAGCTTCCCTTATACAGTAAGTAACTGAATTTTATATTTAGTTAATATCTTACATTAAGACTATTTTTTTAAAAATGCTATTTTTAATCCCAAAAAATTAGTATCTGGTAAGCCTATTGAAAATATCTTAATAGGTTCTTTTCATTTTCTTGTATGTTGTTCATTTTTCTTTGTGTCTATTGTGGCTATATTTTCTGTTGCATGGGAATTTTAAATACCTTTTATAATATACTTTATCTGTTTTTCTTGTTCATACCTCAGTGAGCAAATAGAATTTACTTACAAATCAGAAAGTGACTTTCTCAGTTGGGACATTTTAATTTTTTAAGTTCACATTGGATATTTTTCACATATCTGATTCAAACATAATGTATGATATCCTGCTTTGTCTTCAGCCATATTAAATTATGAGATGAACTGTAACTTAAAATCATTGGGAAGATAACAGAAGGCCCAGAGATTTAAGTAATCTTTGTGTAGAATTTACATTTGGCAATTACTTTTTTACAACATTAGTTTCATATAAATGTTTTGATAACTATAAAATTAATTACAAATATTAGAATAATAATTTTAGTTCAATAACATCGTTATGATTTAAGTTACACTTATTATACTTAATCATACCCTAGCCTAGCCATTAGTCCACTCCTCAGTAAGGCACACTCCACATGGCTCCATCCTTCACTCTGATTTTTATGTATCCTATAAAAATGGTGTCATAGTCATCCCCAGATGGGTATAGTGGCTCAGGCTTGTGATCCCAGCATTCAGGACACTAAGGCAAGAGGATTTTCCATGAGTTTGAGGCTATCCTATGCTAAAGAGTAAGATCCTATCTCAAAGCCAGAACCAAGAGGCCAGCAAGATGATGGCTCAGCAGGTAAGAAGTATTTTCTAGAAAGGCTGACACTTGAAGGCAATCCCTAGGCCCCATGGTAGAGGAGAGAACTGACTCCTGTAGTTGTCCTCTAACTTCCACATGTGTGCCATGGAATATGCCATGGAATGTGCATAGGCATGTATATGAGCGTGTATGCACATGCACACACACACACACAATAGGTAGAAAGATAGACAAACATAAATAAATGTAATTTAAAAACAAACAAGGGGCTGGTGAGATAGCTCAGCAGGTAAGAGCACCCGACTGCTCTTCCGAAGGTGATAAGTTCAAATCCCAGCATCCACATGGTGGCTCACAACCATCCATAATGAGATCTGGTGCCCTCTTCTGGAGTGTCTGAAGACAGCAACAGTCTACTTACATATAATAAGTAAAATAAATCTTTATAAAAAAAAAAAGAATTCTTGTTACTCATTAAAAAAAAAACAATAATGAGGTTAACTTCCTTAGTGTCATAAGGTAAATATACTTTAGATTAAATTGGCTTAATTAAATGAACAGTCTGCTTTCTTAAAACAAATTTTTCCATTTTTCTATTTTTCTAATTTTCTATTTTTTATAAACTATTTTCCAAAGCTAAAAGGAAAAGTGTGGCAAACCGCCCTTCATTCAGTTCCTCTTCCACCCATTTCCTCAGCCCTCAGCCTCACCGCACCAATGGCACGAATCTCCCTGACCCTCAGCTCTTCTGCAGTCAGCACACAGGGGTCTTACCTGATGCTGACCACATTCCAGGAGTAGCTGCCAAACATAACTTCTCTCTCTGAGATATGCTCCTGGCTTTATAGTGGGCCTCCCTGGTGAGAATGAAGCCTTCAGTCCCCTTCCTCGGTTTTTCTCTTTCAATCCCAGCCTCCTCCTGGCTTCAGTTCTGAACACGGCCTTTCTGGGATAGCTGTCTAGTTGGTCAGGTCTCTTCCCCTCCTTAATGGTGTTCTCAGTTCCATTCTCTCTCTTGTTTTGCTACCTTGTCTGTCCTCCCAAGTTTTTTTTTAATTAGGTATTTTCTTTATTTACATTTCAAATGCTATCCCGAAAGTTCCCTATACCCTCCCCCCGCCCTGCTCCCCTACCCACCCACTCCCACTTCTTGGCCCTGGCATTCCCCTGTACTGGGGCATATAAAGTTTGTAAGACCAAGGGGCCTCTCTTCCCAATGATGGCCGACTAGGCCATCTTCTGCTACATCTGCATCTAGAGACATGAGCTCCGGAGGTTCTGGTTAGTTGATATTGTTGTTCCACCTATAGGGTTGCAGACCCCTTTAGCTCCTTGGGTACTTCTCTAGCTCTTCCATTGGGGACCCTGTGTCCCATCTAATAGATGACTGTAAGCATCCACTTCTGTATTTGCTAGGCACTGGCATAGTCTCACATGAGACAGCTATATCAGGCTCCTTTCAGCAAAATCTTGCTGGCATATGCAATAGTGTCTGCGTTTGGTGACTGATTATGGGATGGATCCTCAGGTAGGGTAGTCTCTGGATGGTCCATCCTTTTACCTCAGCTCCAAACTTTGTCTCTGTAACTCCTTTCATGGGAATTTTGTTCCCTATTCTAAGGAGGAATGAAGTATCCACATGTTGGTCTTCCTTCTTGATTTTCTTGTGTTTTGCAAATTGTATCTCAGGTATTCTAAGTTTCTGGGCTAATATCCACTTATCAGTGAGTGCATATCAAGTGACTTCTTTTGTGGTTGGGTTACCTCACTAAGGATGATATCCTCCAGATGTATCCATTTGCTCAAGAATTTCATAAATTCATTGGTTTTTTTTCCAATTTTTATTAGATATTTTCTTCATTTACATTTCAAGTGTTATCCAGTAAGTTCCCTAGACCCTCCCCCATCCCCGCCCTGCTCCCCTACCCACCCATTCCCACATCTTGGCCCTGGCATTCCCCTGTACTGGGGCATATAAAGTCTGCATGACCAAGGGGCCTCTCTTTCCAATGATGGCCAACTAGGCCATCTTCTGCTATATAAAATTAATTGTTTTTAATAGCTGAGTAGTACTCCATTGTGTAAATGTACCACATTATCTGTATCCATTCCTCTGTTGAGGGACATCTGAGTTCTTTCCAGCTTCTGGCTATTATAAATAAGGCTGCTATGAACATAGTGGAGCATGTGTCCTTATTACCAGCTGGAACTTCTTCTGGGTATATGCCCAGGAGAGGTATTGCTGGATCTTCCGGTAGTACTATGTCCAATTTTCTGAGGAACCGCCAGACTGACTTTCAGAGTGGTTGTACAAGCTTGCAATCCCACCAGCAATAGAGGAGTGTTCCTCTTTCTCCACATCCTTGCCAGCATCTGCTGTCATCTGAATTTTTGATCTTAGCCATTCTGACTGGTGTGAGATGGAATCTCAGGGTTGTTTTGATTTGCATTTCCCTGATGTTTAAGGATGTTGAACATTTGTGGAGAAAAGCCTCGAAGATATGAGCACAGGGGAAAAATTCCTAAACAGAACAGCAATGGCTTGTGCTATAATATCAAGAATTGACAAATGGGACACCTCATAAAATTGCAAAGCAAAAAAGGCAAAAGACACTGTCAATAAGACAAAAAGGCCACCAACAGATTATGAAAGGATTTTTACCAATCCTAAATATGATAGGGGACTAATGTCCAATATATACAAAGAGCTCAAGAAGCTGGACTCCAGAAATTCAAATAACCCCATTAAAAATGGGGTACAGAGCTAAACAAAGAATTCTCAACTGAGGAATAGCGAAGGACTGAGAAGCACCAAGTTTTATTCTTGGGTTAATCTAACCATTTTTTTTCCATTGGAAATAACTTTTGTGGCCTGGTAAATGGATGCCATATAAATGTGTGCTGTCTGAGCACTAGCCTTGTCTTCAGTGCCTCCCTGTCTCCTCATCCGCCTCAAAGCTCTGAGGTGCCTCTCTGTTTATGCTTCAGTTTCCCTGAAGATGAGGCTCTTTCATGCAAAGTCCCTTATACTTCTCTCCCTAGCTTTCTCTGCATTTACTTTCATTTGCTTCTGTTCTTCTGTTCTTTATGTGACAGAGGCATTTAGGGTACAATAATTACATTTCCTGTATAATTTTAATCATGTACTTTCTGTACTTTATACTGTAATTTTCTTTCTGGTATGCTAAATTATATGTAAGATATGTTTTTATTTTCAACCGATACATAACAGTTGTAGTTATATGTGCTAAGTATTTATTGTTGTATAAAACCTGCCTCTACCATAAAAATATAAACTTTTTTTGGGGTTTTTGAGACAGGGTTTCTCTGTAAAGCCCCGGCTATCCTGGAACTCACTCTGTAGACCAGGCTGGCCTCGAACTCAGAAATCCGCCTGCCTCTGCCTCCCAAGTGCCGGGATTAAAAGTGTGCGCCACCATGCCCGGCTCAAAAATATAAACTTTTAAGGAGTGGGAATATTCATTCTTCTGTCACATAGATCCTTATACATTACAGACAGTTGGCAAGTGGTTTAATTCAATTTAGTTTTTTTTGTAATATTTATAATAGGAAGGTCTCTCCTGGTTGTATTACTTATATTTTTGAGATTCTTAGTAATTTAGTATGTTTATTATGTTTCTAATTGATTTAAGCCTATAGTTTTGTTTTATTTTTCTATATCTTTAAATTACATTTTAAAATATTAAGAAATACTATCCCAAGCCGAGTAAAGTTGCTCATATCTATAATCCAGTGCCTGAGAGCTAAAGCAGAAGATTTTCTACAAGTTCAAAGCCAGCCTCCAGGGATATAGTGTGAAAACCTGTTTCAGAAAAGGACAGAAAGAAAAGGAATTCTACTCCTATTGGTCCATTGTTCAATAAATCTTATTATTTAATAGTTTTAGATATTGTAATTTAATATGCTCATCATGGCTATTATCATAAAGCACCATCAGAGGGCCAGCATATGTATTATGGGAGGGAGCTCCAAAAGAGAAAGAGAAGGGAGCAGAGAGACTACTGAAACACATTGTGGCCAGCATTTCCCACATTTGAGGAAAGTTTGTGGATTTGTGAGTCTACAGAGCTCAGTGGACTGTAAGTGGGAAAACCCAAGCAAGTCCCAGCGAGACACTCTAGGCAGACTACTGAGGAAGTCGTGAGAGCATCGAGGTATGTCATCACATACAAAGCATGCTGGGTAAGATTAAGCAGAGTCCTCAACAGAAACCTTGAACTCTGGAAGACAGTAGATGGTGTATTTACAGTCTTGAAATCTCTGATCATAAGATGATCTTACATATCAAAATCTGATGAATATATGTACAAAATTGAAATACAATAAATGAATTCAAGACAGTTGTAGTATGGGAAAATCACATGAAAATCTTTTTTATTTCTATAGACTTGAATAAATAAACAATTCAAAAGGACAACTATGCAATTAGTATAGGTAATACCATTCATAATAGCATTGAAAAGAATAAGTAATAAGAATTCTTTAAATCATGTAGCAAAAAGCATGCACTTAAAGCTGTGAATTGCTCTTGAAAGAAATTAAGGACATAAAAAAGTGGAAAGACACCAGATACATGGATTGGAAGATCAGTGTTGTAAACAGTACAGAGCAATCTTACGGTCAAGGCTCTCTCTATCAGATTCTCCATAGGATTTTTATAGACATAGGAAATCCACCCTGATAATCATAAAGAATCCTGAGAGATTATAGATAATCAATCCAAAAAGGAACAAAGTTAGAAAACTCAGAATTCCTATTTTCAATATGTGCTTGTTTATGTCATAATAAAATAGTGTCGTACTAAAGGGGGCTGGAAAGACAGACGAAAGAACGCAAAATTAGCTCTCTCATACATGGGAAGGTGATGTCCTACAAAGGCATCATACCATGCAATGCAGAAAGGACAGCCTTCTCAACTAAAAACAAACTAGATATTTACATGGCATAAAAAGTAAAGTTTGAAACCAACTGGTAGTGTACACCAATGATCTCAGTACTCTTGGACTGAGGCAGGTTTGAGAGTTCATCAGTCCTTCATCTCAAAACAACAACCGCAAAAAATTTGAACCTTTAGCTTACCCATAAACAAAAATGAACTTAAAGTAGATTAAAGATCAAATAAATGTAAGACTAAAAATGATAAAACACAAAATTTCGGTGAAAATTGTTTATCCCATTGAATGTGGCAAAGCTCTTAGAAATGACATCAAAACACAAAAATAGACAATTAGACTTCATCAAAATTTCAATCTACTGCTTATCAAATGAAACAAGAGTACAAAAGCAATCTACAGAGTAGGTCATTACATAGGTACATTACATAAAGGGCTTCTGCGCCAGGTGTGGTGGCGCACGCCTTTAATCCCAGCACTCGGGAGGCAGAGGCAGGTGGATTTCTGAGTTCAAGGCCAGCCTTGTCAACAGAGTGAGTTCCAGGACAACCAGAGCTATACAGAGAAACCATGTCTCAAAAAACCAAAACAAAAAACAAAACAAACAAACAAACAAAAACATAAAGGGCTTCTGCAACTCAACAGTAACAAAAGTCTGCAAAGTTTTTGAGGACTTTTTCTTCAAAGATAGTCTACAGACTGCTGATCAGCATATGCAGGGATGCTTACCTCCATCCCACTGCATGTGGAGTGCACGTCATGGCATGCACACGTGGGCAGCAGGTTGGACTTAGTGAGGTACTTAGACAGAAGATAGGAGTTGGGAGTGGGATGTGTTAGTAGGGCCTAGGAATGTTGGAGGGGAGCTATAGGGATAAGAGTATTATATTCCATTGTTTACATGCTTGAAATTCTCAAAGAATTAAAAAATAATGAGGTGACAAGGTCTCACTATGTAGCCCTGGTTGTCTTAAAGCTCTGGGGACAGGGGAACAGGGTGACAAGTGTCTAGGAGGATGTGGAAAAACAAAGGTTTTGCAGATTGCTAGTGAAAAGGCAAAATGTTATGTCATATAAATAATTTGCAAATACTCAAAAAGAAACATTAGACTCACCATAGGACCTAGCAGTGTGGTAATCACCATAGGATCTAGCCGTGTTGCTCCTAGGTAGGCATCTAAAGGAAGCAGAAGTGGGTGCATATTCCATCACTTGAGCTAAGAGCTGTGGAAGTCAGGTGGTAGTTACAATATGAAGAGGAAGGATGATGCTGGTACTCAGAGACATAGATAAACCCCTGTGTGGTAGCACAGTGCTGAGAGTCGGGTATTAGGAGCTGGCATAGCATAGCTGTGAAATGACGCCAGAGGCTTGGATGGGCCTTCTGACAAGGGGAGTGTGTGGGACCCAAAGTCTAGCTCCTGCCTGGATTTGCGAAAGTTGAAGTTTTGACAATGCCTAGTAGAAGAGGACTAGAGAGGCAGAGAAGAACTGGAAGGCATATAGACTGGGTTATAACCCTGGTTATAGCATGTAGGTGAGAAGGTGACAGGTGTCAGGAAGAAAATATATAGTTTATATATTTTTTATTTAGATTGCAATGGGTAGAGGTGCAGGCAGTGGGTTTAAAATAATTTGCCACATAACAGTGCTGAGATTGAGGCCCAGCTCTGGCCAATCCCAAAGCTGGTAGACTTGACATCAACTAGGTTGGCATTGGAAGGCTGTCTGAAAGCCACTGGGTAAGTAGAAGGGAGATTTGAAGGGCGAGGGAGTATTAACCAAGTCCCTAGGCTGCCCCTCATTCAGATCCTAGGGTGGGGCTGGTATTGTTGTTGTTTTAGGTTCTAAATATGTGAGCCTGTATATTACTAATACAGATTAAATAAACAAAAGGTCAGAAGGAATTAGAGGTAGAAAGCTTAGTGACTGTTTCACGGTCTCACTGTTTTTGTTCTGTCTCTAATGTCCACTCATTCTTGCTTTTATAGACCCACACAAGTGAAGTGGCAGCTGATGGTAGCTAGTTGCTTTAGAAGAAGTGGTAAGTGTTTTGACTTTTTTCATTTCTTATTTAGTTTGTGTCTATTCTTTTGGGTAGTTATTAATATAATCATGTTCCAGTTGAATGTTTGTTATTAAATATTAGCT
The DNA here is from genome assembly GCA_902729485.2 of Mus minutoides. NCBI lineage: Eukaryota > Metazoa > Chordata > Mammalia > Rodentia > Muridae > Mus > Mus minutoides. Next base: position 1,329,744 of record LR749883.1, read on the forward strand.
TTCTAAATAACTACACATAATTGAACCATATCATGTAAAAAAAACGTAATAATTACTACATACAGAAAAAGTCATGCTTACAAAGTGGGCGTGTTTTGGTTTTGTTTGGAGCAAAGGCAGGGGTTGGCACTGAATTTGACTTTAAAAGCAAGCCTGAGTACACCCAGCCTTCAAGGTGGGACTAATCATGTATTCCAGTAATGCCCCTAAAAACAGGTTGTTTTTCAAAGTTAACGTCAAAATAACCTTTTTATGTTAGTTTCTGTTTCCACTTTGTGCCTGAGTGATTCTTAATTCAGCACTAGGACAGTGGGAACTATGTATAATTACAACAAAGATCACTATGTGCAGAGGTTTATGTTTCTGTCCTAATGGTGCCTATAGCTTAGAATGCCAGAGAGCCAACTAGGAGGTCCATGTGAAGAAGTTTATAACACCCCATAGACAGGAAACGTCAGCCGCCACACCACAGGAAGCACAGGCTGAGGCTGTCACTGTCACCTGCATGCAGGAGCTTTCCTGATCCCTGTCAGTGTCTTCAGAGTGGCCCAGACATACATTACACACTTAGTGCGGTCCTAAAGCAGGCGCTGGAGGACTCGCTCTTTAACACTGCCATGGCTCCTGTCAGATGGACAGTGTGACTGTGAGGTGCACACTAATTTGTGCAGGACCACTGAGCCACATCTCAAGCTCTGAATGGATCTTAAAGGTAGCCACTGAATTATTTCTGTTGAAAAATTAAATTTCAACCATTTCTACTCTAATGTTTTTCAATTTTGTTTGTTGGTTGATTGGTTGGTTGGTTGGTTGAGCCCCGTCTTACTGTGTAACCCTTGCTGGCCTGGCCCTCTCTGTGTCATCAGGCTGGCCTCTCCTCAACAGCAGTCCTCCTCCATCTGCTTCCGTCCGCTGACACAGACATGAAACATCACACTCACATTATATGGATATTGTCCCCCAGAAATTATTCAAGAATGACACATTTGCTTGTGGCAAACATAAATGCCTTCTACTAACCTGTCAAAGTATGCCAATGCTTTGGATTCGAATCAAAATTTTTATTAAATTTAATAAGATTTCTATAACTCTCTATATAGCTACTATATTTTCTTCTTTATTTACAGGTAACTGCCAAAAGGCATTAGACACTTATAAAGAGATTCACAGGAAATTTCCGGAGAATGTTGAATGTAAGTGGCCTTTCATTTTATACTTTGAAGGCAGGAGCATGTTCTGTGCTCTGATAGGTAATTGAGTGTGCTGTGGTGATTGTGTAAGTGATGATAATTGAGTGTGCTGTGGTGATTGTGTAAGTGATGCCTCAGCTGTGACACAGATGTTTAAAAGCTTTGGTTTGCTCTGAGAGTACAGTACACATTTTATAGAATTTAGTTGTTGATGGGTTTAAGTATAATAACTCATTCTATTTATTATTAAACAAATCTACATCTCAAGCTTTTATGATAAGGTTTAAGAACAAATTCAGGGGGAAATAGCTGTAGCACCATTGGTAGAATACTTGCCTGGCATGAACTAAAACCAGATGTGCTGACACATGCTTGGAACCTTAGTGCAGAGGAGGTAAAGGCAGGAGGGTTGGAAGTTCGGAGTTCAGGGTCCCCCTCAGTTACCCCGAGTTCATATAAACAGTGATGCTTTATAGGGAAGGCATTTGTAGGATTTTTATTGGAGTATGTATATATAATGTGTGCACATGTGCAGACCATCCATGTATCCCCTCTTGTTGTACTGTGGATTTGAAGCCATTCACAATGATAATGAAAATTATTATAGCAGGAACTACAAAAGCTAGTCTAAGAAAAATAGAAAATAGCCACCTTCATCCACTGCACATCACCACCAAACTGTCAGTTTCATCCTGAGTTAACTTGGAGTCAAAGAAAAGCAAAAAGACATCGTAGCTTAGATTTTTTACCACTTTTGTTAAAAAGTGAAGAGCAATTCCTTGAGAAGAAATCTCTTCATTCATGGTGAAGATAGTCATTGAGAGGCGTGGGAGGTGTTGAGAACAATGCTGTAGCAGAGAGAACATCTTTGAAAAGTCTTTTTCATTTTGTCCTCAAAAATAATAAACACATGCAAAACATTACAGTAAAAACACTTGTTTCCTGAGCCCAGGTTTCTGATGTAGGCAGAGTCTCAGCCTGGCTCTTGTAAGAGCAGCAGTGCAGAGAGGATGTGGCTAAGGCTGCTCAGAAGTAGGCTCGTCACCTCACAACCTAGTGGGCAGACACCCATGAGGCAGTGGCCTAAAGGCAGTCACTTACAGAGCTCTTAAACAGTGCAGACTTCAAAGACTGTTTAGGTTTGCAGTGGAGCTGGGCATCTATTTTCTGTTTCTGTTTAAACACCTTTCAGTGTGGCTCTTAGTCTTAGTCACTTTAGAGCTCCCTCAGGAGCCAGAGGTCCAGGAATGTGTATGAAGTAGAACCTGCCTGGCTGGCACCTGAAGTTAGTTGATTAAGGGGGTTCCTGCAGGTATCAGACAGGAGAGTCCAATGCCAGGTGGGGCATTGTCAGCATATTTAAAACTCAGTGCCAGCCCAGCATGGTGGCACACACCTTTAATCCCAGCAATTAGGAGGCAGAGGCGGGTGGATTTCTGAGTTTGAGGCCAGCTTGGTCTACAGAGTGAGTTCCAGGACAGCCAGAGCTACACAGAGAAACACTGTCTCAAAAAACAAAACAAAACAAAACAAAACACCTCAGTGCAGTCTGGGAAAAGGTTTCCAGTCCAAAAATCAGTCCAATCCCAGGTTTGTAATCAAGCTGGGGGGAGGGGGGAGGTCTAGGATAATCACTCTGAGGAATTTGGGGAAGTTCTGCCTCTAGAGCAAAAGGTGGGTGAGGTCTGCCATGCCCACTTTTTTCTCCACAGATAGCAAAAAGGACACCAGATCCTTAACAAAATCCACTCCCAGGCTTCTTCACAGGAAAATGGGTGTTTTAGCTGCTCCTACAAGAGGCCCCTGTGTGCTTAATGTTCCTGTGTCACTAGTAAAATGTGGGCAAAAGGACCTTCGTGAGCCCAGCAGTTGATCCTGAAGTGCAGGCCATCAGCAGGTTGCATAAGCAGATGCTCAGCCTCTACCTAGATGTTAGTGGCACTCCTGCCCCAGTTGTGGAAACCTGAAGTCTTCAGTCTTGATGAAATGTCCCTGAAAGGGTAAAATTGCTTCCTGATAAAAACCACTAGAGGAGCCACAGTGCTTTGGCTCAGGGACAGCCCAAGGCCACATTTTCTTTTCTTTTCTTTTCTTTTCTTTTCTTTTCTTTTCTTTTCTTTTCTTTTCTTTTCTTTCTTTCTTTCTTTCTTTCTTTCTCTCTTTCTCTCTCTCTTTCTCTCTCTCTCTCTCTCTTTCTCTCTTTCTCTCTTTCTTTCTCTTCTTTTTTAAAAAAGAATTATTGATTTATTTTATGTATGTGGGTTCACTGTCTTCATACACACCAGAAGAGGGCATCAGATCCCTTTACAGATCATTGTGAGCCACCATGTGGTTGTTGGGATTTGAACTCAGGACCTCTGGAAGAGCAGCCGGTGCTCTTAACCACTGAGCCCCCTTATTTTTTTCTTTATAGAGCGTTTTAAGAGTTGCCTTAAAAATTAAATGAATGACTATGTACATAAAAGAAATATCTAAGATGACTTATATCTATATAATTTTTAAAACAAGTACAATCAATTGACAATCATAACTGAAGCCATAGGTGGGGAAATTTGTGGAATTTTATCTGAAGCAGAATCATTTTCTGGTGAACACAACAATACAATGTCCTGCTTCTAAGGGAACTGCATACATGTAGTGCATAGACATACATGCAAGCAACACATCTGTACACACAAAATAAGAAAACTTTTTAAACTTAAAATTGGCCTATTTTACAGCTTACAGATGATACCATGCATTTCAGAGAACACCTACCAAAACTGTTTTGGGGTTTTGTTTGTTTGAGTCTCCTGTAGCCCACACTGGGCTATAACTTACTAGGTAACTCAAGCTGGCCTTGGAACTAGTTGTTTTTATTTTCTATAAATTGCCTCTAAGCTGCTCTTCTGAGGCAAGGCAAAAGAGAGAGCCATTGGTAGATCATTCACAAAGCATAAACTACCCTAGAATTGTGGACTGCTAAGGTAATGTGTACACAGGTGACTTACATAATAATTTTGACCCAGCACTGAGGAAACAAAATGTCGAAGTCACCAGCTGGCAACCACTCATCTTAGAAAGTCACAGGGGACGTGGAGGCAGAAACAAAAGAGCAGTAGGTGTAAAATGTCAGGTGGGAGTAGGGAGTGGCTATCTTCAGAATGTGTAGTCTAGGGAACCTTTTCTTTAAGGATGAAGCGGTGGCCATTTGTTGGCTGCGGGGAATGTAGTATAAACAGAGAAACTGCAAATGTGCCACAGAAGCACAGCACTGAAAAGCAGTGTCTGTGGAGTGCGGTTGCCCATAGACAATGGACACGCTAGTTCTGACAAGAGCTGGACACTTACACAAGAGAGGACTGAAGAGTCAGCTAAAGCAGGATGACACTGACCTGCTTGTAGGGCAGAACAGGACCAAGGGAAGAAGTCTTCTCTGTTGGCAAATAGAGTCTGGATAAATCTCTCCTCATCTGAGCACCAGAAAGGGGAGAAGGAGCCAGCATGGAGCAATGGAAAGTACAGTTTACCAAAAAATATACATAAATTCATAGGCGTCAATCATAATATAAGTTAGTAATTATATTGCTAATGTAGTATATTAATAATCATTAATAACAAACTGGTGTTGCCATAATCTGCACTGCTGTTATAGTGAGAAAACCAAATTATTTTGAAATGACACAAAAAATCTCAACGTATTGAGACAAATGGTAGAAGTCTTATTAATTTCATTCTCATTAGTTAGAAAAAAAACACTTTGGTTATTTTGTTTTTTAGTTCACTCTTTGTATCTTTTTTTAAAATTTTTTTTATTTATTATATGAGTTCACGGTTGTTATCTTCAGACACATCAGAAGAGGGCGTGGATCCCATTATAGATGATGGTGAGCCAGCATGTGGTTGCTGAGAATTGAACTCAAGACTTTGGGAAGAGCAGCCAGTGCTCTTAATCACTGAGCCATCTCTCTAGCCACACTCTTTGTGTCTTAAAGCTTTGTTATTTGAGACAGGGTCTCACTCTTAATCCAGGCTGATTTGAAACTGGCAGTCCTGCCTCAGCCTCTCAATTCTGGGATTACAGATGTAAACCACCACACCTTATTTAATTTTGTTAATTTTATCAATACAATCTTAAATCCAGATGCAAACTCTAATATACATAACAACAATAGCAACACTAAAGCAGGCTTGGTGGATTATTCCTATAATCTCAGCTCTGTGGAGGTAAAGCCACAAGTCAAGAGTTTGTTCAGGTTATTTTCAGCTACCTAACAAGTCTGAGGCCAGTATGTTCACTTGTCTCTAAATAAAGTAATTTGTATAAGCACACCTAAACATATTGTGTGAAATGTATGTAAGTGATGACTGTTGTGTGCAGCGAAGTGATGAATACATACAGGAATTCCAGGAATGGAAGTGTGGAATCCACACAGGCCAAGGCAAATTGTGTGAATATTCTAGTTCCTCACCTTACTATCATCTCAGAGGTGCACACGTCCACTCTCTCTTGTAATTATCTTATACATATTTGATGTTGGCTTTGAGGCTGACTATAAAGTATATGCTTATTTAATGTGGGTGTACTGGCTAATTTTGTATCAACTTGACACAAGCTGGAGTTATCACAGAGAAAAAAAAAAAGCCAGGGGAAGCAAGCCAGTAAGGAACATCGCTCCATGGCCTCTGAATCAGCTCCTGCTTCCTGACCTGCTTGAGTTCCAATCCTGACTTCCTTGGTGATGAACAACAGTATGGAAGTATAAGCTGAATAAACCCTTTTCTCCCCAACTTGCTTCTTGGTCATGATGTTTGTGTAGGAATAGAAACCCTAAGACAGTGGGTAATCGTTGATTTAAAGAATAAATTTAGTAACAGTAAAAAGAGTATTTACTAGTAGTATCATCATCTTCATCTTTACCTGTACAGCCTATGTTTTATAGCCAAGTCTCCCTTATGAATCTTTTCGTGATGAATGTATATATGTATGTATGTATGTGTCTCTCATTGGCACATTATCAGATGTTACAGCTGAGTTCTCATCCAATCATTTCCTTGTGCCTTGTTCTTCCTGTGGTCTGGCAGCATGAAGACAGGGAAGGGCACTTAACAAGGAAGTGCATTCTCCTAGGTCTAGAGAATACAAGATGTAGTTATGTGTTTGGGGTAGAGTAGAGGGAAAGAGAAGTTCTCAATACGTAACCCTGACTGTTCTGGAAGTCACTCTATAGACCAGGCAGCCTCAAACTCACAGAGATCCGCCTGTGTCTGCTGGGCTTAAAGGTGTATACCATAACACCTGGCTATAATTATAAGAGAAAACGATATGCTCTGTTGTCGTGCCTCTGCCAAAGGCCAGGACTGCTATTGCCGACTTGCAGGATTGAAACTACTCTGTGCAGCTTTCCTTTCTTCACTTCTTTCTTTCTTTTTTAATTTAGGTTTGCGTTTCTTGGTTCGTCTCTGCACAGATATTGGATTAAAAGAAGTTCAAGAATATGCCACAAAACTCAAGAGGTTGGAAAAAATGAAAGAAATGAGGGAACAGGTATCTCATATGGGCCGAAAACTACTGTCTCTTAATTTTCAAAATGTCAGCCTGCTGTAGCTGAAATGCACAGTGCTAGGAGCTTGCATCAGAAGGCAGAGTTGGAATTTTATTCAACTGTAACAAACAATGAAATTTGCTGGAAAATGAATGGATCTGGAAATATAATATTAAGTAAGGCAACTCAAACTCAGAAAGACAACCCACATGTTCTCTTTCATAAGTATATCCCAGCCTCTGTGTGTGTATATGTGTGTGTCTGTGTGTGTGTGTGTGTGTGTGTGTGTGTCTGTGTCTGTGTGTTTATTTGTAAATTGTAAAACCTAAAAAGGAGACCAAGAGAGGGTAAAAATGGGTGCTGAGGAAGGATGGGGGGTGGACATAAGGACACGTGAAACGTGAATCAGATGGGTTGGGGGCACAAAGGGAGGACTGAGGGTAGCAGTGGGTGAGAGACTTGAGGGGAAGGAGAATCTACTGAAGCACATTCTGTTCAATGGTATCTATTTTGTGTATGGCAGCTTTCAAAACAAGAAGGTATTTTAGAAGCCAATACAGAATTAACTTTATGTGGCAAACTAAAATCTGAGAATTATGTGTACATTCTCAATCACTTGAGCATACATTTTCATTTAAACCATTGCATTTTTACTATTTTTTTAACATTTTTTTCTCTTTATTAGATATTTTCTTCATTTACATTTCACGTGTTATCCAGAAATTTCCCCTTCCCCTCCCCCATCCCCACCCTGCTCCCCTACCCACCCCCTCCCACATAATGGCCCTGGCGTTCGCAGTTGTTTTCCCTAGCGAATAAAGTAACAATAAAATGGAAACTGATGTTTAAAGCAGAGGTGAAAAGCTGGGCCCTACCTTAAGGCAGAGCTCTGTCCTAGTTAGTGCACAGGTCCTGGGGTCAGTTCCTAGTCTGGCCAGCAAAGAAGAGGCAGAATTTTCCTTTCTGCTCTATTACAGTAGGAAATAACACTGAAATTGCAGTCTAGGTTTGAAATCTGGTCTGCAGCAGGGCAAGTTCTAAGGGCAGGCTCCTTGGTGGAGAGCTACTAATACATAAATAGTTGCATTTTTCCAGAAGATGGAGCAACTTAGAGGTTAATTTGGAAATATGATTTTTATTGGTGAGAACTGTGTCCCATGAAAACCTGCCACTTGCTGTGGCATCAGTCCTTCATTCCTTAGGGGTCTGCGTGGTGGAGCACAGTGCGGAGAACACAGTCAGCAGAGTTGGTTTTTTTGTTTTGTTTTATTTTCTTTTTTTTTTGAGACAGGGTTTCTCTGTGTAGCCTTGGCTGTCCTAGAACTCACTCTGTAGACCAGGCTGGCCTGGAACTCAGAAATCCACCTGCCTCTGCCTCCCAAGTGCTGGGATTAAAGGCTCATGCCACTATGCCCAGCTAGAAATACATTTCTAAGTAAAGAATAATGTAGTAGCAAATGACTTGTTTTAAAAATGCAATTATCCTGGCTTTAGAAAAGGTCTGATTCCACATATGCTTGCACAATGTGGCTGGTTGTCTTTGCTTCTAAAGTGTGACTGATCTCTTGTAAAAATATTATAAGCAAACTTGTTTTGCTTTGAAAGTCTTTAAAATACCAAGCTGGTATTTATTTGCTAAGCTAAACTACACTATTAAAACCTACTGTACTGGCCAATCTCTGCTTTGTACCAAATGCTAATGAAATTACACAACTGTGACACATAAACTATTGTAAGAATAAGTTGAAATGATTATGATTATAGTTACATATTTAATAAGAATCCAAAAAGTATGTACTTAAACAAAGCACATTTTAGGATTGAATTCATTGTATGAGACCCCTCGTATAGAACCATGAGTGCATGTGCGGAGTCTCTGTACTGAACAAGCGTTCAGTTCCAAGTCATTACAATCTGCAGTGAGCCCAAGCTTCCACGGATACAGTTGCTTATGCAGCCTCTGGCCCTGGTGCCTGGTTTCCTAGATTTCTAAGAAGAGTTTCTTCCCAGCCCTCAGAAGTAGGCTCTGAGCTTCTTGGAGCTTCCTTGTGGGCAGTTCATAAGCAGCTTTTATTTTTGAGACAGGATCTTACTATGTAACCCATCCTTATGGGTTATGAAGAACTCTGCAGCTCTGCCTCAAACTGGTGGCAATCCTTTTTCCTCAGCCTGCTAGAGCTACAAGTGTGTGCCACTGCTCCAAGGCCACGGTGGCTTTAATGTAAACATAAGCTTTAGGAAGCATTGATTACAAAGGATTCCTGGGAATTCAACACTAATTTAATCCCGTCTTCCTGTGGAACTGGGTTGAGTCCGAGTAGCTGCCGTTCATGAGTGGCTTCTATGAAAGTCCTTTTGCCCCTGATCTTCCATCTCCCTTGGTGCTTTTCTTGTCTCTTGCCCTCTGCCTTATTACAGTCTCTATAATAGCAGGACTGTTTTTAAAATCTAGCTGACATCTTAGGACTAATATCCACAAGGACTCAAGAACTTTACTAAATGTAAATGAATTGAGATGACTTCCCTCCTCTGGTTACTACACAGCCTTTTCTTTCCTCTGCATCAACAGACCTACATATTTATTAAGTAGCTTTTGCTTGTTTCCTGTGTAGACCTGGGCTATTTCAAATTCATTTGTACTTTGAAAAAATAAAGTTTGTATGGAGAAAAAGAATGGTTTCTTCTGAGAAGGTATCCTGAGGTGATTAGACCCAGTATTTGGTAAGCTTCATCATTAGAAGGATTCAATTGATCATGTAAACTGTATATCAGGGAAAATATTTAAACATCACAAGAACAAACTATTTGTACAGGACCCTAAGAGATTAGAGAAATCTTTTTAATCAATAAATTATTTTTTCTATCTGAAGTTAGTTCTTTCCCTTTGTTTGTTTGTTTATTTTTGTTTGGTTTGGTTTGGTTTGGTTTTTGAGACAGGGTTTCTCTGTGTAGCCCCTGCTGTCCTAGAACTCACTTTATAGATCACCCTGTCCTCAATTTCAGAGATTTGCCTGCCTCTGTCTCCTGAGTGCTGGGATTAAGGTGTGCCCACAACACCCAGCTTGTAGTTAATTCTTATCCTTAATAGCTCAAGGTCTCCCATGTTTGTCTCACTTATCACCCATATTAACACTTCTGTGCCTGTCTAGTCTCCTCAGATACTTCCTCACTGACCTCATTATAACCTGTGACCCCTACTGCCACTTAGACATCTGTTGTTATAGCTTCCCCTTAGCATTTTAAGCTCCACCACTAAAATACACCAGTCTCCTTATATTAAAAGTCTTAGTCCATGTCCATGAAGTATCAGAGAACACTAATCCCTCTTCAGTTTCTGTAAAATCTATTTGGCTGCCACAGACTCTGTGCCCTGGCTTTTTCTTTCTCCCCCTTCATCCGTGATTCCATTTGCATAAGAACATTGTTTTCTTTGTTCTTCAGTATTTCTCCTCACATCATACATTGAAGAAACATCATCTGGCTTTTCTCTCACTTAAGTTTGGCTTCTCAACATGGAATGGAGGGGAGCAGAATATGAGAAAGGTCATAGGAGTGAGAAGGGCCCAAACCGGACAAACTGACGAGTGTGAGAGCCTGCTTCTGGAGTGATTGTTGTGGGTCCCACTTGAGGGTGGTGTTCTTAGATTGTGAGCCTGTGGGGCAGGGCTCTGTTTCCTGGCTTGTGTAAGGAGAATCTTGGTGTGATGAAAGCAGTCTTTGATTTCTTCCTGCAAGAAAAGTTGACCAGAGATACGCCTTGCAATAGTCATGTGATTGAAATCAACCCCAGATTTTACCTGGAACTGCTGGGACATGCAGATGTGACTATGTCCTCAGAAAGGAAAGGAGGAAGGAGGGACCATCCATTTCCTTCTGCTAATGCAGTGGTTTGGCATCAGGAAGGAGAGCCAAAGCACAGAGTTTAGGTACCAACTCTTGAGTGACCCTGCAGCCTTCTCCATGTTTCTAGTAGCAGCTTTTCCTTGGTTAACTTTAGTACATTGACATTAGTTATAATGGGGACTGGGGTTGTAGCTCAGAGCTGGGGTGCTGCTAAGTATGTGGAGAGACAGGCACTTGGCTAAACATTCAACCTGTGTTAGCTAAATCAACTGTTGCAATGATCTTGTAATGCTAGAGACATTCATGATTGACATTTCTTTTTTTATTTTTTAAAAATATTTTATGAAGCTGGGCGTGGTGGCGCACGCCTTTAATCCCAGCACTCGGGAGGCAGAGGCAGGAGGATTTCTGAGTTTGAAGCCAGCCTGGTCTACAAACAGAGTTCCAGGACAGCCAGAGCTATACAGAGAAACCCTGTCTCGAAAAACCAAAAAAAAAAAAAAAATTTTATGTATATGAGTACACTGTAATTGTACAGATGGTTGTGAGACATCATGTGGTTGTTGGGAATTGAATTTAGGACCTCTGCTTCACTCTGGTTGGCCCCGCTCAGGCCCAATGATTTATTTACTACTATAAACAAGCACACTGTAGCTGTCCCCAGGCACACCAGAAGAGGGCTTCAGATCCCATCATGGGTGGTTGTGAGCCACCATGTGGTTGCTGGGACCCGAACTCAGGACCTTCGGAAGAGCAGTCAGTGCTCTTACCCCTGAGCCATCTTGCCAGCCCCGACATTTCTTGTGAATGTGAGAAGCATAGTCCTACAGGTCTAGGTCTTGTTCCATGGCTGCTCTTTTCCTCCCGCCTCTTCTTCTACCCCAACCCCACCCCCGCCTAAATGTGATTGGCTTTTTTTTTTTTTTTTCAAAGTAAGAGTGCTATTTCTTTTTCATACTATTCAAACAATAAAATTTTCTTTTAAAAATTCAGAGCTGGACCTGGGAGCTAATCCTAGCTACTCAGGAGGCTGAGGCAAGAGGATGGCAAATTTGTGGCCAACCTGAACAACTCAGCAAGACTGAGTTAAATAATTCAAATAGGACTAGAGATACAGCTCAGCGGTTGAGCACTTACCTGGTATGTAAGGAGCTCTACATCAATCCCGTACCATGGGTGGGGACGCCAATTGAGACAGATTACTTTTATTAATAATTTTGATTTACTAAGACAGGGTCTCACAGAGTTTTCCAAGGTGATCTCAAACTCAGTCCTCTTGCCTCTGCCTTCCAAGTGCTGACATTGCAGTCATGTGCCACTGTGACCAATTCTAAATAAGTTCTCATTCAAATAAAATGTGTAAAGATAATTATTCCTACCACTTGCAGAGATCACTTAATATGATAGGTTTCCAGGCATGTTCACAAATGCACATAAACATGCATAAGACATACAGTCTTTTTTTCTTTTTTGGTTTCTCAAGACAAGGTTTGTCTGTATATCCCTAGCTGTTCTAGAACTCACTCTGTAGACCAGGCTGGCCTCGAACTTGAAATACGTCTGCCTCTGCCTCCTCAGTACTGGCATTAAGGGTGAACATATATTCTCAAAGGGAGTGACCTTTACAAAACAACTACTTTACAACTTTTAAGTTAGCCAAATAACTTAGCCAGATAACACAGGTGGCTGGCAATGCCAGCAACTGTCGAGGCTGTGGGTTTTACTCTTTATCCCACAATATGGCTGCTTCTCACTTAAGCACCAAGGACCTAAGATTATGACCTTATTGTCATGGTACCGATGACTCCTTCTGTATCTACCCTCACACTCCGCCTGAAATCAGTGTGACTTGCTGTGAATTTTATTAGCAAACCTGTATCTCCCATGTGGCAAGAACGTCACAAGCTGCTGTTGCATTATTGAAATGGAACTGGCCCTTAGCTGGGTCTGGGGTGGAGCTGGCAGGCCACCATGGCCAGGCTGCCACTGTGGAGTCACAGAGCTTAGCTACAGATTCTCATTTGCATCAACTCTTGAGTGCTGGGATTAAAGCGTGCGCCACCACACCCGGCTAGCCCTACTTTTAGTAATGGTTCTTAAATGCTTTAACCTTCCTTCTAGTTCATCACCCACGAGAGGAAGTGGAAAAGAAAGGTTACTAGGATACGGGGGAAGTGGACCTGTTTAGGAATGGTTCTTTGGAGCAAATCCCATCTGTATTGTCAGGAAATTAGCAATTCAGTTCATAGGTCAGCAGTGGTACCACAGTCCTTTCGCAAATGTTTCATGGTTATCCCAGCAGTCCAGTTCAGTAGTGTCAGGATAGCAGCAGCAATGGCAGACAAAGCAGGAACAGCCAGGCCTCAACTGAATCAGCACAAGTCAGCAGGAGGGCCAAGAGCATGGGGACAGGAGTTCTCAACTGCGCCTCTCTCAAAGAAGCGAAGATCAGTGAAGACTCAAAACCACGAAGGCAGCTACGTCTACAAGCAAGCCCCACTCACAGTCCGCTGAGTCCAATTTATACCCCTTCCAAACATCAGGTGTCCTCCACGGATCTTGCCTCAGCACATCATTCTGCCAATTGTTCCAAGTCTGAGGAAGCAGCAAGAAGCTGTCAGCACAGCACCAGTTTTTTGTGCGTTTCCCTCTGTATAGTCAATACAAATGGAGCTCAACAGCACCAGGTAAAACGGACCAATACCTGTGTGTCATTAGCGAAGAAGACTCCTTCATCAGAATCCTCTCATGTGCTTGCTTTAGCAGAACATCCTTTCACCTGTGTAGCTTCAGCAAAGCATTCTTTCAAGAGTCTGCTTTGGCAGAACATCCTTTCACACCTGTGTCCACTTCATGGACATGTTCCTTCACATGTTTGCTCCAGCAAAACACCCTCCAATACAACTGACTTTCAACTCTTCTTATATAAATTATACTTTTGTGCCTATTTGACTTTCCTAGTGTAATGCTCTTTCTCCGGAAGGCTCCTTCTCGTTAAACCTCTTTTTTTTTTTTTGAGACAGGGTTTCTCTGTATAGCCCTGGCTGTCCTGGAACTCACTCTGTAGACCAGGCTGGCCTCGAACTCAGAAATCTGCCTGCCTCTGCCTCCCGAGTGCTGGGATTAAAGGTGTGCTCCACCACGCCCCGGCTAGTTAAACCTCTAATTGCACAAAGTTTAGCTCTGCCTAGCATTATATTAATAAACTACCCACTCAGCCTCTATTTCCTCATCTCAGAGGTGCCTAGGCTCCCCGCCCTTTTCCATGCTAGCTACAGCTTTACTGTACTCACTGTGATAGGGAGGGGCTGTCTTCTTCCACCCAGCTCAGCAGGAGCTGTTAGGTAGCTCTGCAGCCTGGTCCCTCCTGAGCTCTTCCTACTTCTCTGCCCTGCCCTGGAACCCCTGAGGGCACACCGGAGTTAGACCCATGGCCTGGAGAGACTGCTGTTGGCATGGCTATGTCCCTGGGGGCTTTCCTCAGCATCTGCCGGGAAAGAATGTATTCTTCTGAAGTTCTGTTCTAGTATGAGGTGTCAGACATGAAAAGCTGACTAAGGCTTCACAGTTACTTTTCTTTGAACCTCAGTGTCACCTTGATGATTTGTATGCAAAATCCTTGTCATGGCTGTTAACCGTGGTTGGCCCATAGATTCCTGCTGGTGGGATTTGTTGGTTTTTAAAATTTGTGTGTGTGTGTGTGTGTGTGTGTGTGTAGGAAGACAGAGTGAGAGCTACAAGGAGAAAAGGAGATACAGAGAGAATGAGAGCTTGTGTGTGTCAGTATGTGTAAAGGTCAAAGGGCATCTGTCAAGAGTTGGCTCTTTGCTTCCACTTCGTGTTTAGAGGTAAAACTCAGTGATCACGCTTACAATGCATTTATCCACTGAGCCATCTGGCCAGTATTTGTTGGATTTGATATGCACATGGATGTTGATCTGGAAGTTAGGATGTTAGAGAAAAGCTTGAGCCAGCAGAGACAAGTGGGAAGCCACAAGGGACACACATACATCTCTGAATAGAAGAGCTGGAGGAAAACTGCAAGTGTGGCTGGTGGGGAGGAGAGCCGCTTGTCTAATGGGAGGTTCCACCTCTAGTTCCTACAGCAGGCAGGTGAAGAGGACAGAACAGTTTTGTAGGCTTGGGCCAAGACTCTGGCTGTACCGTTGGTGCCCTGCGGTGTCCATCTGTGTGGTTGGCCATTTCCTCGTGTCCTGGGAAGGAGGTAAGTCGCAGAAGCAACAGAGGGTTAGGTTTCTTTTGGTGAGTGAGCCAGAAAGATGAGTCAGACAAGGGCTGACCAAGGTGGGCCAAGAGTCTAAGTGGACAGAGAGAAGAGACTTAGTGGTTGTTAGGAACATAGGGATCAACCAAGGGAGTGGAAGGCCGCAGCTGAGGACAGGACAGCATGGTGGGTAAAATAGTTGCACGTTTATAGAAGTGTCCTGGGCTGCATGGAAGAGCCATTTGCTAGGGTGGCTCTGAAATTGGACATTGTGGTACTTACAGCACTGTTCTTTCTGTGTAGGATTGCTTTGGCGACTTGGGGTCTTTAGTTCTATTCCTAGTTTCTTCAAGGCTTTTATCACAAAGGGATGTTAAATAATGTCAAAGGCCTTTTCTGCATATATTGAGGTAATCATGTGATTCAGAAATACTTAGTCTGCTTATGCGCTGTATTGCATGTCGACCTGTTCTACATCCTTGCAGTGTGCCATCCTGGTTACAATGTATCATCTTTTTTAATGTGTTTTAAATTCAGTTTGCAGGTATTTTATTGAGACTATTTATGCCTATGTTCATCAGTGAAATTGTTTCATAATGTTCTCAATTTTTTTGTTCTGTCCCTTCCCAGTTTTGGTATTAGGCTAATGCTAGATTTGTAGAATGGGTTTGGTATAGTGTTCTTTCTCCTTCTGTTTTATTGAACAATTTGAAGAACAATGGTGTTAGCTCTTTTTTGATTGTATGGTAGAATGCAGTGAATCCGTCTTGTCCTGGGCACTGTTGTTAGACTCTATTGCAGCTTCAGTGTCATTGATATTTATAGATACTCTGATTTCTATCTTCTTGATTTAATTTTGGTGAGTTGTATGTGTCTAGCAATTTATCTATTTCGTCTAAATTTTCCAGTCCTTTGGAAGTTTTCAATATATTCTGTAATAATCCTCTGAATTTCACTGGAATTTGTAGTAACCTCACTTTTTTCATCTTCAATGTTATTAATGTGAGTCCTTTTTTCTCTTTATTTGGGTTTAATTGGCTAGGTATTTTCAATCTCTTTTGTTTTGTTTTTTCATGGAATTCTGTGTTTTCTCTTAGTCTCCATCTCACTAATTCTGCCTTGATCCTATCATTTGTTGCCATCTATTGTTTCAGAATTCAGCTTAGTTTTGTTTCTCTAAGACCTTGAGGCACATCATTAGGTTATTTATTTCAGCTTTCTTTAAAAAAAAAAAAGTGAGCCGGGCGTGGTGGGGCACGCCTTTAATCCCAGCACTCGGGGAGGCAGAGGCAGGCAGATTTCTGAGTTCGAGGCCAGCCTGGTCTACAGAGTGAGTTCCAGGACAGCCAGGGCTACACAGAGAAACCCTGTCTTGAAAAACCAAAAAAACAAAAAACAAAAAGTGTTATTGTGAGTGTGTGTGTGTGTGTGTGTGTGTGTGTGTGTGTGTGTGTGTGTGTGACTGGGGATGGCATGTATGCAACAGGCATGTGTGGAAGTTGGGGGACAACTCTGTAAAATTGATTCTCTTCTACCTTTAAAGTGTGGTCTGGGGAACCAGTTCAGGTCACATGACTTGCAGGACAGGTGCCTTTACCCACTGAGCTATCCCACTGGCCCTCTAATGGTTAATGTGTACAGTCATAGCCATACATTTTCCTCCTAGAGCTGCCTTAGCTGTATTCCAAAGGTTCTGATGAGTACTGACTTCATTCAATTCTAAGAAGTCTTCATTTTCTCTCAATGTCTTCAACAGCCCGCTAGTCCCTCAAATGGGATTGCTCAGTCTCCAGCTCTTCGTGTGTTTTTGGTTTCCTCCTGCTATTGACTTCTAGTTTTATTCAGATGGTAACTGAAAAGATATAAAGCATTAATTTTAATTTGTTATTCATTGTTATTCATTGTTATTTGTTAAGACTTGTCTTGTAGCCTACAATGTCTGTTAGAGAATATCCCATGGGCAGCTGAGAAGAATGCATATCCCATATCCATTAGATGGAATAATCTGTAAATATATTAAGTATATTTAATTTATATTTTAACTCTGCAGTTTGCTGATTTTTTTTTTTAGCTTGAATGATCTAAGAGAAGAATGATGTGTTGAAGCCAGTTATTATTTTTGTGTCAGGACCTATCTAACCTTTTGGTGTTTATTTTTATGAAATTGGAAGCTCCAACATTCAGTGCTTATATATTACAGTTATAATATTTTGTCAATAAATTGTTGGGTTGAAAACAAATACATTATATGCATGTATGAATATTAAATAATTAATTTAAAAAATAACTCTTAAAAAATTGACACTTAAGCAAAACACAAATGAACCTTATATTATGGAAAGAAATTTAAAGAAAATCACAACTTCCCAAGCAAGCCTGAGGAACCAGCACCCATGTAAAGGGCACATCTGTAATCCTAACACAGAAGGGTGGAAACAAGAACAGAGGCCCTAGAGCTTGCTAGCCAGCCAGGGTAGCCAAATACCTGACTCCAAGGGTTAGAGACCCTGCTTTAAAAATCAAGGTAAAGGGCAACTAAAAAGACATTTAGCATTGACCTTTGCCCTCCATGCATATGTGTGGGCTGGTGTGTGCTCACACACACACACACACACACACATATAGGCATATATACACATGCACACACACACACACACACACTTGTACATGATGCCATCACAGCCTGGAGATGTTAGCCAAATCTTAGGTATATGTGAGAATTTAATGATGCTTTTTAGAAGTT
Source organism: Mus minutoides (assembly GCA_902729485.2). NCBI lineage: Eukaryota > Metazoa > Chordata > Mammalia > Rodentia > Muridae > Mus > Mus minutoides. The sequence continues at coordinate 1,347,270 of LR749883.1, forward strand.
TAATGTCAAAAGCCAGGATGCCCTTTTTAACCCTCCAATGGTCTGGGTTAAACTAGTACACAGTAGGGATAGAGGAGGAACTGCCCTTTGGTACATACGTGATTTTTTCCTCTTCCACTTATTTTTCTCAAACTTGTATTTTGTTTGAGTCCTGATCCTTCTCATCAAGAAAATTATGTTTGACTTTTTAATTGATTGGCTGTGCAAAGGTGGTTGTTGTTGAGTAGAATGCCGTTTGTGTACTCTGTAAGTTCCAAGTGGTCACACTTTCAAAAGGATTCTGTCCCTTTTCATGTTGAATCAACTCGTGATGATGTGGTCCTGAGGGTCATGTGGTAATGCTGGTTTTGAATTTACTGTCTTTGGCTGTGTATTCTAAAGGGATGTCACTTACTCTCCTCTACTTATCTTCTTATTTCTTGCTGTAGCGCATAAAATCGGGCAGAGACAGCAGTGGGGGTTCTCGCAGCAAACGAGAGGGGAGCGCTGGCAGTGGTGAGTGTCATCTGTGTGCCAGAGCACTCAGGTTCCCAGAAACACTGCAGTCATCCGGCAGTGTCCTTTATATGTTTTATGTTCTTTGTCTGTTTGTTTATATATAACACAGTAAAACCTCACTTACTCTAACTTGGCAAGTGATTGTTCTCATAGGGGTATATGTTTATAAATGTTACCATATTTTAGTTCTTAAATTACATACCTGCTTCTGCTCATTGATTATCAAATGCAGGTTGTGGAATGGCATAGATAAGCATATGAATGAGGTTTTACTGTGTTGTAATTTTAAAATTCCCAAGTTAAAAATGTAGCATGAGAAGTGTGGTCACAGGTATGCTGACAGCCCGATCTTCAGTCTGACCTCAGTGGCAGTGCAGTCTAATAACAATATGTGGTCGAGTCCTTCCTTGATCTTGATAGCACACTTGTGCTTGTGAGCCAGCCGTAAACACTTTACATGCTTTTCGGGTTCTTGACATTTTAAAATCCCTTGATTTGGGCTTCTTGTGACATCATTTTTTAGTAAAGCATTATAGTAACCTTTCTGTTCTGTTTTCTCAGCTTCTGTGAGATTGTGGTGGTGACAGTAGACATGTGATGGTTCTAAAGAAGCTGACGGAAAGAACCATAAGTGCTAAATTGGTATCTTTGACCTTTCCCTACATCCTCTCATTCCCACGCCCAGGACTGTGTGTCCTGCACACACCTGCTCTGGTTAATTAACCAGCAGGGTTGCCTTGTAGCTCTTCTTATCCACGAGTATGACGGTGACAGAGGGAGAGGAGTAGGATGTGGTCATCTACTCAAGACAAAACGGTTGACACCTAGGTAGAAGGACTCAGGTTCAAAGCCACTGCCAGGGCTACATGGGTAGGGAATACACATGGGTTTTCTGATCTTTCTGTGGATAGAAATGCGGTTGAGACCAAGATTAGCATGAATTCAGAGCTCTACTTTGTTAACTAAGTTTACACGGTTGTAGTTATCAGTGGCAGGTAGTTGTAGCCAGACAGCTTAGTTCCTTGAGAACCAACCTTCTCCAGGTAAAGTGCTAGCCCCATAAGAATAGCCCCACTGAGGAAAATCAAGCCTGAACATAGCTCTATCATGGTGTGTTCCTAAGAAGTTCACACATGGCTACCTGAAAACCTGGCCTTCACAGCATACAGACTTTAGACCTGTAAGTGAGAGACTTAAAAATCTATTTCAAAAAATCAAATTAGCCAAGTATTGTGCAGCAAGAATCTGTACATGCATTAAAAGAGACTCCTGACCCAGGCCAGGTGTCACCCCCCTGTGATCTCAGCCCTGAGCCGTCAAGGCAGGAAGAAGATCTGGAGTTCCGGCCAACATGAGCTACACTCTAAGGCCCTGTCATCCCTCCCCTCCCAAAAGAAAGGAACTCTAGAAGGTTCCCGACCAAACTGATAGTGCACGATTATAGAATCAGGAAGACATGTGACCCGTGCTCTTTCATAATGAGTGTCCCTTTTATAGTTGATCTTTAGGATAGCCATTGCATTAAAATTCCGGGACTAAGCTGAGTGAGAGAGCTCCCACCTGTAAGTCCCACACTTCAAAGGCTGAGGCAGGAGGATCACCACCACAGGTTTGAAGCCAGCCTATGCTAAATAGTGAGTACCAGCTCTGCCTGGTCTACAGAGTGAGACCCTGCTTCAAAAAACTAAACTAAACTTCAAGAAAAGAAAAAAAAATCTAGCAGCAGCCTCCAAACTCTGAGACCACTTGTCTGTAAAGCTTGAGTTTTCAGAGTAAAGACTAGCCTGTTCCCAATGCTCACCACCCACACTTGGTTTTCAGGTCCTCCTGTTCATTTGTAGACCTGGGAAATCCCTCTGAAAGCCTGCTGTACAGACCCTAGGCCTGTGAAGGATGCGCTGCAGGAGGGAGTGTGGAAAGTCTGCCCAGGGCTCTCAGTAGTATGCTGGAAGGCTGCTCAGCCTCACCACCTCCTGCTGCCCTTCCACACCTCCCCTGAATACCTCCAGCCTCCACAGCAGAGTGAGAGAAGGAAGCCTCTGTCAGGGACGCTGCCCCAGCCCCACCTCCCCACAGCTCCACTGCCAACTTTCATCAAGTTTGCTTTCTCCCATCCAATGCATTCCAGGCCAAAACAAATACTAACACACAAGTGAGCCTTGTGCTCACAAAAAGCTGCTCGGCAGAGAAACTCAACCCTGGTGGCACTTTCCAAGCAGGGCCTCGTGTGGTGGCACTTTCCAAGCAGGGCCTCGTGCCGCTTGGTTTGCTTGGCACCAGTTAAGGGGCTGCCTGGGACCTTCCCTGGGTGCTGCCATTTCTCCTCACTTTGGCCTTTTTGTTCTTTATTTTCTAATACCTCAAGCGTGTCAATCCTGACGTCTTCACCTCATCCTGTTGTCAGGTGTGAACACCTCTGTAAACCCACCTGAAATCAGTATATACAAGCTATGGCTGCCTTCTTCTGTCCTGCCTTGAGAGTTCCCCACTCCATCGCTACCCCGCCCCAGGACACCCTCAGGCCTGCTGTGCCAGCACCCCTATTTTCAGGCACTCTACCCTTCCATTCCCTTTTAAGGGTTCCTGGAGGGAAAAAGCCCCTTCTCCATACCATCATGGTTAACCTGTGATTCCTAACAGTATTTCAGCAGGGCAGTACTCAGCCTCCACACATCCACAGATCAGGTGGGGAAGAAGGCTTTCAGCAGGGATCCACATAAAGCCTGCCTTGAGAAAGTTCGGGACGGGACGTTAAAAACAACTGCAGGGCCGGGCGAGGTGGCACAGACCTATATTTCCAGCACTCAGGATACAGGCAGCTGGGACTCTGTGAGTTCTGGGATCGTCAGGGCCATGTGGAGGTACCCTGTCTCAAAAACAAATAAACAAAAAATGCAGTGCCGCAAGCTAGCTTTTGAAAGGCTTGTCTAGAAGAATTCAAGGAACTTGGATGTGTCAGGATTACTGGTGTATATAGCATAGCTGTCTCTGCAGGATTCACCTCTTGAGAGCTCTGAGTTTGTGGTTTGGGGTTTATGTTTCCAAACCAGAAAAGACTCCCTTCTTCCTCCTCATAGTAGCTCCAGACTCAGAATCCTCCAGAAGGCTTATTAGATTGCCAAAGCCCACTCCCAGTGTTTCAGTACCAAGTCTGAGGAGCTCCCAGCCCTGCTGTTCTGTGGCAACCCAGCCCTTCATGCGGCAGAACCACAGCTACACTTGAGTTGATGTCAAACTCAAGTGTCATGTGGTTACAGGAAAGGTCACTGCTGCTGTTACCGTAGCCAGCTCCCAGATGTGCCAGTATGTCTCTCCCCTAGGTCTCACCCTGTCATTGTCACTACAAGGGTATCACCTTGAGATGCCTCTTTCCATAGTTCCTCGTTTATTCTCACCTACATGATACCTGTTGCCATAGCTGTTTTGAGACACTCCCTATGGTGGCCAAGGCTGACCTTTAAACTCGTGGCCGTGCTGCTTCAGCCTCTGTGGACAGAAGCCACAGGAATGCGCAGACTTCTTTTTGAGCTTTATGTTTACAGAATTAACTAAAATGAAGTAAACAAAAATGGTTTTAACTACTGAAGTAAAAATGCATTGCTCTTCTACACACTGAGTCTAGGAGTCAACGTTTAGTAACATACTGATAGACAAAAAAGAAAAAGACTAAGCCAAGCCACAATGAATGTCAGCATCTAAAGTCAGAGCCACACGTTCTACAATCTCAGAGTCTTCAGTTCCGTAAACTGAGGCAGAGGATAACCCTGTTCTCACCTGGTGTGCTGGTTCCATTGAAGAGGCCAAGAACCCACCTGTACATGTCTACTTCTCATGTGTACCTGTCCTCACGGCACAGCATGCCTCCTGCTACAACAGTCATGGTTTTGTGGATTAATTTGAGTACTGTGTTATTAAGGGATTCTTTTAAATTGCTCTTTTTTTGTTTGTTTGTTCTGTGTAATTTTAGTGGCTTGCTGTGTTTTTCGTGTGATTTTTACAATGTCCTGGATGTGAATTCCCCCAGTAAAAATGTGTCTTTTATTTTCCAAGTGATTCTAAAATGAAAAGAAAGCACTATGGCTCAGTGAACAGAAATTCCCTTTTCAGTCAACTTTTTGAGGGATATCTAATTTGGAGATTATATTGCCCAAAAGTGGGCAATTTTTTGTTGTTTTATTTTTTGAACTAGAACAGCTCTCAATATTTTTTCTGGGTTTTTATGGCATTGCAAAGTGTGAAAAGACCACACTCCTGTGCCCCAGGAGTAGAGCAAGCCCCAGATTGTGTCCTGGAGTGGTCACTACAATCATACCAAGGAGGTATTACACCTGACACCTAAGTCACTTGGAGGAAGGGAGTAGGCCACTCCTGTGGAGAAGCAAGCCCTGAGGGCCAGGCTGGGGACTGTCCTGTCTGAGCATTGTTCCTGCCAACCTCACCTTGGGCAGCCACTCACTCCAAAGATGAAGTTGCTGGTATTACTGAACACCCTAGTGTCTGACCATTGTGCCGCATGTGGCCTTCTTAGTGATAAACATTAGAGGATAGAGGGACCCACCATGCTGAAGTCCCTCAGTGTCAAAATCAAGAAGAACTGTAAACATGTTAGTACCCACTGTTAGCTGTTCTGCAGGGCATTCCATTTGGTTTAGCAATTCTGTAAGCCAAGCCAGACCATGGATTATCTAGGCTTAAAGCATAAAGCATCTATATACGTTGTACCAGTGTACCATCAGACTAAATTATTAGACATAAGGATTTGAAGGCCATGTTATCGAATGTTCCAAAATATTATTCTTTGCCTTTCCCCAACCACTGAAAACTACATAACTCTTTCTTAGCTTGTTATATGTACGAAAAGACTCAGGCCTGTAGTATGTCGAACCCTCCTCAGGCTAAGCTTTCTATTGACAAGCAATACCTAGGAATTTTCAAAGTGCTGGTTTCCAGTGGCCTTAGCAAATACACATCCTGAGCTGTGAGAGTCTGTGTCCATGACCCTCTCCTAAAACTTGAGTAGCCTCAGCCACCTCCAGAAGCATCTCCCCTAACAACACTGTGGTTTTGTGGTCCACTTCTGTGTCTTCAGTAGAACACATGCCCTTCCTCTGGCCCTTAGCTTGTCCTGAGTTTAAGATCTCTATGGTTAGTTCCCCAGTCCCTGAACTCACCTGGTGTCTATGAACTCCTTTGTCAAAACATATGGTAAGTTAGCCTGAGCAAGTCACTAGGCACTTTTGTCATGGTTCCCTGTCAGTAACATGAGACTGAAAATAGGATCCACCCTCATAGGGTTGCCAAGAGGAAGAATGAGTTTACATAGACCAGGCTGGCCTTGAACTCACAGAAATCCACCTGCCTCTGTCTCCCGTGTGCTAGGATGAAAGGCTGTGCCACCATTGCTATGAAACACACAAACTTAATTTATTAGTTATTTCCTTGTTTTTCCTTCCTTTGTTTTGAAATAGGTCTTGCTGAGCCAGGTGTGGTGGCAGATGCCTTTAGTCCCAGAGGCAGAGGCAGGCAGATATCTTGAGTTGGAGGCCACTCTGGTCTACATAGGAAGTTCAAGTTTAGTCAGGGCTACACAGAGAAACTCGATCTCAGGGGAAAAAAATTAAGAGTGGAGGTGGGGGGGTCTTGCTCTGCAGTCCAGGCTAGCCTTCAGTTCGCATTCCACCTGCCTCAGCCTCCAAAGTGCTGGGGTTTCAGATGTGTACCCCCATGCTCCAGTGAACCTCTCTACTAAGTGTCAGGTCCCTAAGCACAGCAGGTGCTCATTATATGCCACTGCTCTTCTGCCTCCCCTCCAGATCTGATTTCTATGTCAGGCATTGAAAACTCTACTCACCCCGTGTTTCTTCTGCTCACCTCTTCACTGAGTCCCTACATAGATATCCTTGCCCCTTGTGAGTGCTGCACGTGACGGCAGCTGCCAGGGTCAGCTTTCCTGAAGTGTCCCCATGTCAGCCACCTGCGCTTAGGATGCTTAGAGCACAGGGAGGGGTGAGGGTGAGGAGCCAGTGTCTGTGTAAGTGCCTGCCTGTCTGCATTGGTATCCACATGCAGACCAACACTGGATCTTCTCAGTCAATTTTATGTCACTAGCATGTGGGGATGGAAGAAAAGCCAAAACAACTTTAAATGTCTAACAAATTAGGAAATCAGAGTTATAGCTTACAAAAGGGAATCCTTGAAGAAAAAATTTGAAAGCATTATAGCCACTATATTCATGACATATTCTGAAGAATGGGCACTTTTATTTTCTTAGAGAAGCTTTGTTTTAGGAAGTACATTTCTTCAAAAATAAGAAACTGATACCTGACATTTGAAGGGCATCTTAGCTTAAGAGAAAGCCAAGGTTGAAGAATCAGTAGGTATCTGTTGTCCACCTAGTAGTCCCTGATAACTTAGAAGGGCCAGTGTATCCCTGATGAGAGCCATTTCAGTCCAGTCAGTGGTAGCAACCACAGGGAGAGAAGATACAAACTGTCCTTATGTACATGGAAATAAAATGTGCAGGCTCACTGGACATGAAAGACAGGCCAGCGAGCTTATAAAATTAGCATTGCCTTAGAAAAATAACCCAAGAGTGGCAAGCTGCAGTAAGACAGGCAAGAGTATTGTTCTGTTTCTGAATTTGAGTGGGTCTGGTTTTGCTTGTTTTCTTGAGATGAGATCTCCCTGTGTACATGCCCTGCCTATCCTGGAACTTGCTTCATAGCTCAAATGAGGGTCAGGTTTTCAGCAGCCCTCCAGCCTCTGCCTCATCAGTGCTGGGATTATAGGCACACACACAGGCCACTGTGCCCTCGGATGGGGAGTCTTTATAAACTCAGTGCCCCCCACCCTGCTGAGAGTGCCTCATGATGTTCACTAAGACCTTAAAACTGTCTGTGGTCTTGGGGCCAGAGAGAGGGCTCAGCAGTTAGGAGTACTGGCTGCTCTTGCAGAGGACCTAGATTCAATTCCTAGCACTGACATGGCAGTGCATAACCATGTGTAACTCCAGTTCCAGGAGATCCAATTCTCTCTTCTGGTCTCTCATGGTGAACAGATAAGCATGCAGGCAAAACACCTATACACATAAAATAATAAAATCAAATGTCCATGTCCTTAACAGAAGTTATTTTTAAAAGATAATCAGGGCTAGAGAGATAATAGCTCAATCTGTAAAAGTACCTACCACGCAAACATAAGAGGGCCAGGTTTGGTCCCCAGAACCCACATAAAGAGCTGTGTGTAGAAAGTAGTACCTGCTTGTGATCTCAGTGCTGGGAGGCAGACACAGAAGGGTCCTTGCAGCTTTGCCAGTAGGACAGCCTATTTTAATCAGTTTCTTAAAAGCCAGGTCCAAGGCTGATGAAGTACGTACACACACACACACACACACACACACACACACAAGACACAGGGTTGGGGACAATCCAGATTCAAACAAAGAGTTATACACATATTTAGCATATTGAGTCCCCTATGGCAGAGTAATCATTGCAGACCCCTGCTACCTGCCCAGAACAGGATCTTCTACCAGGCTTTCTGGCTATCTTGTTATGGAAGATTTTGCCTTCGGGAGCCCTAAGATTTGGATGCTCTAACATAACTTAGAGGTGCTGCCAGAGTGCAGGCATAATGTAAACTAGGAAGTGTCCAGAGATCCATAAAATGAGAAAAATGCAAAGAATGTTACTGGATGTTTAAAATGTTTATGGATGTGACTTCATGGAAATATTTAAGATAAAAGCCGCCCTCAGGCTGTCAGGTGCTGTGTCCTTTCCTCTTGTGCAGAGCGCATTGGGGTGCGGCATTCCCAACACTGCACGCAGCACACTGCAAGGCCAGGAGCCCACGCATGTGGGGCTCTCACTGTCATTCCTTATGCAAATGTGACACACTCAGTCTGCTCAGATCGTTGCTTTTGGATCTGATTTTAAAACCTCACTCTTCTAACCATCTAGAAAATTAACAAAAATGAATTATATTATTTTCTATGTTCTCTTTACAGTTTTTTTTCTGCCTCGAGTTTATCAACCACTTTTTTTTTTCTTCCCTTGTTCCGGTCAACCCCGCTCGCTCTGCTCGACCCCGCTCGCTCTGCTCGACCCCGCTCGCTCCAGCCAGCCCCGCTCGCTCCAGCTCGCTCCACCCCCGCTCGCTCCGGTTGGTCTCTCCGGTCCAAGGATTATTATTCTTCATAAGTACACTGTAGCTGACTTCAGACGCACCAGAGGAGGGCGGAGGGCGTCAGATCTCATTACGGGTGGTTTTAAGCCACCATGTGGTTGCTGGGATTTGAACTCATCACCTTTGGAAGAGCAGTTGGGTGCTCTTACCCGCTGAGCCATCTCACCAGCCCATAACTTTCATTCTTTTTTTTTTTTTTTTTTTTTGGTTTTTCGCATAACTTTCATTCTTAACACTGATAGTTATCAGTGGTCAGGGTCTAGGCTAAGTGTTTCCAGGTTCTTGGCCTCTTGAGAATGAAATAAAAGCCCATGAAGATTGCAGAGTAGCAGAGAACCTTTATCAAGCAAACAAGTAGAATAACTGAGCTAAGCACTGTCAGACTAACAGCAGGCCACCCAGCTGAGGGTTCTCAGGGCTCCAGCTTCTCTTTTAGAGCTTCCTATCCTGGAGTTCAACCGAAGGGGGTGCTTGGTTAGTGTGGGCGTAGTTTAGGTGGTTCTCTCTTGACTGGCAGGTTTCAGTTACAGAAGCCCTCGCTCACTGTGCATGTCCCTTCCCATAGTATACCTGACTTTAATCATATGTATGTCCAGTTATGCACAGGCATAAGAAGATCTTTAAAAGTTCACTTTGAGGACATACATATTGCACATGTATGCAAAATCAGTCTAAGGTGGATTGGCCCACTGCCTATCGTTCCCATATGGTGTTCTAGGATATGTTTAGTACTACTACTTCTACCAAGGATTGTCACAGGATTGCTCAGGAGAGTAACTGATCATTCTTGTTTAAAGCAGGTATATACACAGCTCTATGCACGTCAGGGTCCTAGGTTGCTGGCAGGTTGCTAGGTGCATTGTTGAGAGATGGATTTGTGCATAGCCCAAGTTATTCCCTGTGCTCACCTGCCTCTTCAGGAAGCATATTCTTTATCTGCTTCTCTTGGGAATTTTTATTTGAAGAAAGCATATGGTGGAAGTGTATATAGGCAGGCTTTAACCTTATTTAGTTTAGTCAATAGACCTAATATTGAAAAGATCACTCTGTCATGGAGGCTGGAGAAATAGTTCAGGGGTGAAAAACACTTGCTGCTTTTGTAGATGACCCGAGTTCAGTTCCCAACACCATGTGGTGGTTCCCCACCATCTGTAACTCCAGTTCCAGGGGAGCAGATGCTTTCTACTGACCTTTACCAGCATCAGGCACTCATACAGTGCACATACATACGGAAGTTTTATGCAGCAAAACATTCATATGCATAAATTAAATAAATCTTTTAAAATGTTTTTAAGAATCACTGTCACAAGGAGAAAAAAAAAAAAGAGTGTGTATGTAAGAAATGTGGTGTTGTGATTCCTCGGCATGTTAAACAAATGCATTTTTATTTTTGTTTTCAGACAGTGGCCAGAACAATAATGCCAGTAGTAAGAGTGAACGACTGAGTGCCAAGCTCAGAGCTTTGCCTGGGACAGATGAACCTTATGAAAGTAGCGGTAACAAAGAAATAGGCAAGTGCTGGCCCCTCCTAGCTCCCGACAACTCCTCCAGCACAGCTGGTCTAAGGAAGAGCAACCGGGAGGTGGCAAGTGTGTCCCGGGGGATTGCTGAGATGTGGCATGTGCAGCCTTGGAAGAGCATTTCTGTTCACTCTGAGTCATTGGGTTTGCACTGTCTAGATTACTCTCAAGCCGCTGGTTATCTTTGCTGCTCTAACAGTGTGATCTCTTTTGAAACCTAGACGCTTCCTATGTGGATCCACTGGGCCCTCAGATAGAAAGACCAAAAACTGCAGCCAAGAAGAGAATTGACGACGATGATTTTGCTGATGAAGAGTTAGGAGATGACTTGCTCCCAGAATAATATAAACTCTAATATGGTGTGTGTGTGTGTGTGTGTGTGTGTGTGTGTGTGTATGAGTGTGTGTGCATGTTTGTGGAGGCCAGAAAACAGCCTCAGATGTTCCTCAGGCACCATCTATCACCTTTTTACATTTGTGACAGGGTTCCTATGGCCTGGAACTTGCCATATAGGCAAGACTGGCTGGCTGGCCACCCCACAGGTCTGCTTGTCTCTGCTCCCTTGCTGCTGAGATTTATAAGCACTTGCCACCACATCCGACTTCCTTTAAACGGAGTCTTAGGGCTTGAACTCAGGTCCTCCAGCTTGCAAGGCAAGCACTTTTCCAATTGTGCTCTCTCTAGCCAAATAAGTCATTTACCAAAGAAAAGAAATTGCCTTATAAGGTAATGTTCATGTTAAACCTGGATCAAATGTCCAAACTTTAATTTTGTACACAATTGAAACTCATGTTAAACCTGGATCAAATGTCCAAACTTTAATTTTGTACACAATTGAAACTTTAAATAAGTGTATTTTGTTCTCTGAGGATGGATTTGTGCTGTCATTTTTTAAAATGGAATAAAAACTATGAAGCTACTACCTTAGGCTAATGACTTCCTTATTGGCCCACAGCGAGCCAATAAGGCTTACAGTAGTGAGCTTACTATATTTCATGGCTTAGAAATTATTAAGATTAAAAAGGGGGGGCAAAAAAAGAAATTATTAAGATAAATATGATCTTTATTCAAGCAATACTGCCTAGAGTTTAGAAGGTATCCTTTGGGATTTTGTCTCGTTATTAAGATGGTTCTATTTTGAAGGCAGTGCAAGAAAACAATTAGAGCAAACACAACCTGTAACCTTGCTCTTTTTCATGGTTCCCACTGGTAAGTGCACAGTGTTTCAAAATGAGCTGTCCCATCCCTTGCTTTGGGTATGAGGCTGAGGCAGGATGGCTTGTGTTTCTTTTTTTTTTTTTGATTGATTGATTGATGTTGTGGGTTTTTTTGGTCTTTTCGAGACAGGGTTTCTCTGTATAGCCCTGGCTGTCCTAGACCTCACTTTGTAGACCAGGCTGGCCTCGAACTCAGAAATCCGCCTGCCTCTGCCTCCCGAGTGCTGGGATTAAAGGTGTGTACCACCACGCCCGGCCTTGATTTATGTTTTTCCCTTGTTCCGATCAACCCCACTCACTCCGCTCAACCGGCTCCACTTGCTCTGGCCAGCCCGCTCCCTCCGGCTGCCCCCCCCCCTCGCTCCAGTCGGCCCCGCTCACTCTGGCCAGCCATTCCCGTTAGGCCCCGCTCGCTCCCGCCCACTTGCTCCGGTTGTCCACGCTCGCTCCGGCCACCCCCGTAGGGCCCCACTCGCTCCGGACAGCCCCCGCTCGCTCCAGTTGGTCACTCCGGTCCAAGGATTCGTTTATTATCATTCTTCATAATTATGCTGTAGCTGACTTAAGACGCACCAGAGGAGGGTGTCAGATCTCATTACAGGTGGTTGTAAGCCACCATGTGGTTGCTGGGATTTGAACTCATCACTTTTGGAAGAGCAGTCAGGTGCTCTTACCCGCTGAGCCATCTCACCAGCCCGGCTTGTGTTTCTTTAGACATGTCTGAGAGGCTCTAGATAGTCCAAAGAATTGGCTGCTCTATCTTACTTGTCTTGAGACCAATTCTTCTCAAGGATAGTTGGTCTTGAACTTGTGGGCTCAAAGGATCCTCTTGCCTCACTCAGCCTCTTGAGTAGCTAAGCCTGTAAGCAAATGCCACCTTACCCAAAAATATTTTAAAATATGAGGGTATTGTGGGGTACCCAACCCCAACTAATATATTCCCAATACAACCCCTACACCTAACATTACACCTAACATTCAGGAAAAATCATGGAAGATGAGGAGGAAAGATTGTGAGAGCCAGAGGGCCAGAACATCTTCTGTGAGAGAATGTCTTCCATATATGAAGAAGCTGCACACATGAGCTCTCAACAATATGGCTGCCTGAAAAAGATCAGCATAACCATATCACCAGCTGACATACCAGTGTGAACAAGGACAATTCCACGGGGTCCACATCTAGATGAACTATAGGTGGTCACTACCTGTCAGAGAACAGTCTCCTCCAGGGATGAACTCCTGAATAAGTGTCCAATCTCAGCTGTCAGCCCTGGTTGGACATAATCATAAAAATAGCTTATATATACGTGTACGTGTGTGTGTGTATAAGTATATACACACAATAATAAAAAGATCATGAATTTGAGAGGTGGAGGGGAAGGGGGAAGGTGATATAGATATATGAAGTTCTCAAAAAATTTTAAAATACACACACACATACACACACGAACAAACGCACACACACACTATAGATATACTAAAACAGGAAAGGGCAGGGAAAGCTCAATCTGACCAAAGATATAAAGGAGCTGTCAGCTTTTACAAAGAATGTCTCATAAAGATTTTAACTTTGCCAATAATTATGTATTATATCATCTTGTCAAATAATTATATATTATGTATTATTATTATCATCTTTGACCTTATCAAAGTCATTTCAATGAACTATTGGGGGAAGGTCCCAAGCTGGAATACACTGAGCAACAGGAAGTAGGACTTTTACAACCAGAGAACAAAGACAAGCCACAGCCCTTCCACTGTCAGAGCAGGGAAGGGACAAGCTCAGAGTGTTAACCGCTGGGGTCATCAGGTTCCTAAGAAGCTTCATGGAAGCTTGAGTGCAAGTGGGCCAGTGTTCACGTGGAGGTGGTGGTGGTGATGGCTCGCCTGTGTGTCTCCGGAAGAAAAGGAGAGATTTGATGAGAACAGATCTAAGTTAGTGACCTTGGAGAAAGGGGAAAAGGTGGGGAATGTAATAGGATATTTGTATTGAACTCTGTTAGTGTTATCGTCTGAATGTGACATGTGCCCATTGGCTCGTGTGTTAGAACCTCCAGTCCACAGCTGGTGATGCTATGGGGTGGTTCTATCTCCTGGTCTAAGCTGAACGAGCTTCAGCCCCTACACTCCTGCATCCCAACACTTCCTGCCACCAAGCCTTTCTACACTCCTGCATCCCAGCGCTTCCTGCCACCAAGCCTTTCTACACTCCTGCATCCCAGCGCTTCCTGCTGCCAAGACCTTCTTGCCATTGTGTTCTCTCAATCTGAGCCAAAATCAGGTATTTGGTCAGTGATGAGAAAAACAACTAATATAATTAGCTTTTCACTTCTGTGAAAGAATGCCTGAGCTAACCAATCTAGAGTGGGGGAAGTTTATCTCAGCCTAGAGCTTCTCTGGTTTTAGTCTCTGGTTACTTGGTCCTTGTTATGGTTTATATATGCTCAGCCCAGGGAGTGGCACTATTAGAAGGTAGGGCCCTGTGTCACTGTGGGTGTGGGCTTTAAGGCCCTCCTCCTAGCTGCCTGGAAGCCAGTCTTCCATTAGCAGCCTTCAGATGAAGATATAGAACTCTCAGCTCTGCCTGCACCATGCCTGCCTGAATGCTGCCATGCTCCCACCTTGATAATGGACTGAACTTCTGAACCAGCCCCAATTAAATGTTGTCCTTATAAGAGTTCCCTTGGTCATGGTCTATTTACAGCAGTAAAGCCCTAAGAAAGTCCTATTGCTTTGAGCCTACGCTGGTACTTGTGGTGGTTTGAATGGGAATGGTCCCATAGGCTCATACATTTGAATTACCAGAGAATGGCATTGTTTGAAAGGATTAGGAGGTCTGTCTTTGCTGGAGGAAGTGTGTCACTAGTAGGTGGGCTTTGAGGTTTCAAAAAGCCCATTCCAAGCCCAGAGTCTTTCCCTTTCTGTTTTCTGTGGATCTGGATGTAGAACTCCCAGCTCCTTCTCCAGCACCATGTGTGCCTGTGTGCTACCATGCTGTCATGATGATAATGAACTAAACTTCTGAACAGTAAGCCAGCCCCAATTAAATGCTGTGGTTGTTGTATCTCTTCACAGCAATAGAACACTATGACAGACATATGAACATAGAACACTATGACAGAACACTATGACAGAACAGAACACTATGACAGAGTATATGAACCTAGAACACTATGACAGAACATGTGAACATAGAGCACTAAGGCAGAACATAGGAACCTAGAACACTATGACATACTTATGAATATAGTACACTATGACAGAACACTATGACAGACATATGAACATAGAACACTATGACAGAACACTATGACCGAACAAATGAACACAGTACACTATGATAGAACATATGAACCTAGAACACTATGACAGATGAACACAGAACACTATGACAGAACATGTAAACATAGAATACTAAGGCAGAACATAGGAACATAGAACACTATGACAGAACATGTGAACATAGAACACTATAACAGAGCATGTGAACATAGAGCACTAAGGCAGAACAAATGAACACAGAACACTATGACAGTACTAGAAGTACATCATGGTAGAACAGCCACATTCATCTCATGGTTTACCCCTTCAAGGACAGAGCCCCAGGGACTATACCTTGCATACTTAGACCTTGGGGGACATTTCTCCAAACCAGAAAAAAAAAATGCTAATCTGAGCCAGATGCTCGTCCCAGCCAGCTCTGCATTGGCTCTGGGAGAGTGAACTCTGGAGCTCATGCTTGTACAGTGAGCACTTTAGTGGCTGAGCCATCTCCCTAAACCATGTGGGATTTTTAAAAAGAGCTTAGTGCAGACAAGTGCTGCAGAATAAAAGAGCACCAAAAGAATATAAGAATGTGATAATAAAGATGAGCAATGAAACTGGACTAGAGAAGATACGAGAACTGAAAGGGCATGATCTGAAGACAGAGGTGCAGGACAGGACATGCTTGAGTGCTGGAATCAGATACAAGGATGTGGTCAGCTGTTTCTGATGAGGAGACCTTGGATATGACCACACAATTTGATGTCAAAGATCAGACTGGGGTTGGTGGGGGACAAAAATGCAAGTGGGCACTCAGAACCAGGGTGTTATTGTATATAGGTTGATGGTGCAGGATTAAGAAGCAGAACACAAGCCGGGCGTGGTGGCGCACGCCTTTAATCCCAGCACTCGGGAGGCAGAGGCAGGCGGATTTCTGAGTTCGAGGCCAGCCTGGTCTACAGAGTGAGTTCCAGGACAGCCAGGGCTATACAGAGAAACCCTGTCTCGAAAAACCAAAAAAAAAAAAAAAAAAAAAAAAAAAAGCAGAACACAGTGAAAGGTCCAAGTGCTAAAAGTCCCCATGAATGGGAGAAGCTGGGTGCATGGCAGCTGTGAGGACTGCTATAGGAGGGCACCTCTGAGGAGAGAACATGTCTGCACATACACCGTACTCAGAAATCCAAGACCAGCATGGAACTAGCCAATCCCGTGCTGGCTCTGGAAGTTATAGTGCCAAACGATGACTGGAGAGATGCCCAGCGGTTAACATTGACCACCATTCTCGATGAGGACCAGGGTTCAGTTCCCAGCACTCATATTAAGGCCACTTACAACCCACCTGTGACACCAATTCCAAGAGACATGCTGCTCTTTTCTAGCCTCATGGGCACCTCAAAGATTGCTTTTGCAGCTTTGCTAGACTTGGTACAGCCGAGTGAAGCCACCTGAAACTACAGTGTCAGGTAGCTGTGAGCCACCATGTTGGCACTAGCAACAAACATAGGTCCTCTGCAAGACAGCCAGTGCTCGTAACTGGATTAATCTCTAAAATATCTTTAGAATTGTGTACATAAAGTGACATGTATGTAATGGCACACACACCACAATGCACATGCAGGTCAAGATTTATGTATGTAGCTGGGTGTGGTGGCACAAGCCCTTAATCTCAGTACTCAGGAGGCAGAGGCAGGCGGATTTCTGAGTTCGAGGCCAGCCTGGTCTACAAAGTGAGTTCCAGGACAGCCAGGGCTATACAGAGAAACCCTGTCTCGAAAAACTCAAAAAAAAAAAAAAAAAAAAAAAGACATATGTATGTGCAGGTCAGAGGACAGCTTTGTGGAGTGGGTTCTCTCCTCCCACCTTTCTTTGGGACCCAGGGATAGAACCTGGCCCACCCTTAGTACACGACAACCCATTTACCCACACAGACATCTCCCCAACCTCAAGTCTGGAATAATTATTAACATGTTTGTATCTTCATAAAATGTTCAGATCTGGGAACATATTTTTAAATCTGCACCTATTTATAGGTTTTGCTCCTCTGTTTAATCACAAATGAATCTTATGCTCTACTCAAGTATAAGTTTTCAGTAACTGGGGGCTTCCACAGACTGGTCAGACACTGAAAGGTACTTTGTTGATTGGCACAGTGAGTAGTTCCGTGGAAATCTGGTAATGACATGCTCGCCTCTGAAATACTCCTACACTATGCCTTTCAAATGGAAAATAGGTAGTACTTGAGTGCCGATGTCTTTATTCTCATTTTTTACTAGAAAGGAGACAATGTTAACAATTTATGTGCAAGTCAAAAAGTGTTTCATAAACCCAAATGTGTTTACTAGGAATTGTAAAATGTTTTAAGCTATAAGGTATGAAGGGACTTTTAACGGTAAAGCCGCTACAAAAATATTTCAGTTTTAAAACATTGAAGGCAAGTGTTTTTTTGCATAGCAGAACTGAAATGCAGTTTAACCACTGGTTTACAACTTGGTTAAAACCCAAAGCTGCAAGTCGTTTTAGGGAGTCAAAAAATATTTTGCACACTTTCAAAAAGCATTCAGCTAGTCTCAGCCATTTCTTTTTATTCTCAAAGCGTAAATGCTCAAAAATAATCATATTCACTAGCTGGATGCCTGGCAAGCAAGACATTTAAATAATGAACAAGTAAGTGAGCAAGCTCTCTTCAGATTCAATAGAGTCCTTCATTTGAGCTGATTCCCCTTAATTTATTCACAGAACTTTAGGCTCATTTTACATGTCTGCTCACACAATTAATTACCATGACTGAGTTCTCCAACACTGTAAAACTAGACCAAGAGATGCCCATTTACAGCATGTGTCAGGTGGGGGAGGGTATTTATTACTCGGCCTTTAGCTGAATAAGAGGCATGGAGTCATTTTATGAGTATTTAAGGGAAAACAGCCTCCTCTCGCCTAACAGAACATAACTGTTTTTTTAATCTCTTGTATAATGAGGAAGTGGTCGCAAGGAGGAGAGTCCTTCTAGGTTGGAGTTCATTCATTTCCAAGTAGCCTGTCCAGCTCCTGTACCGCTTCAATGCCTAGAGAAATCCGTTTCCTCTGAGCCAAAGTCGGCCTCCCGACTGCATCCCCGAGGCCCCACTTGTCCGTGCCGAGGCGTCGAGGCCAGTCACCACCTCTTCCTCCTCCAGCCAGGCGGACCGCCAGTCCACTTCTGTAGGGGCGACACCCAGCCCGCAGGCCACACGCCCCGCGTGTGCAGCGCCTTTATTTACTTCGCAGAAGAGCCTTCAGCCCCCCTCCTAACAAGTCTGGAAAGCATCACGGCGACGCGATGTTGGGGACACTGGTGAGCGCCCTCGTGGGGTACCGGCGAGGGCATGGCCGAGGCCGGGCTGGGGCAGAGGGACCGGGGTGGGGAGGACAGCGGGACGGCCCGGAGAAGCGTCTCAAAGGCACTCGCAGCCCGCCGCGCAGCAGCCCGGCAGGCACACGCACACGTGCACGCGCCCCCCGCACCCGCCCCCCGCGCGGGCTCCGGCTCTGGGCGGCGGCGGCGGCGGGGGTCGGGGGCGCGCGGGCCGGCGGCGGGCCGGGCCCCGGGGACCGCGCGGGCGGCGGGCGGGCGGGGACGGCGCTCGGGGGCCGGCCCGCGCGGCGCCCATGCTCGGGGAGGGCCTCACGGTGTGCGGAGCGCCGGGCGGGTCCCGCGACGCTGAGCGCGGCCTGTCCCGCAGGTCTGGATGCTCGCGGTCGGCTTCCTGCTGGCGCTGGCGCCGGGCCGCGCGGCGGGCGCGCTGAGGACCGGGAGGCGCCCGGCGCGGCCGCGGGACTGCGCGGACCGGCCGGAGGAGCTCCTGGAGCAGCTGTACGGGCGGCTGGCGGCCGGCGTGCTCAGCGCCTTCCACCACACGCTGCAGCTCGGGCCGCGCGAGCAGGCGCGCAATGCCAGCTGCCCGGCCGGGGGCAGGGCCGCCGACCGCCGCTTCCGGCCGCCCACCAACCTGCGCAGCGTGTCGCCCTGGGCGTACAGGTGAGCGGGCCCGAGGGGAGGGGCGGGGTCTGCAGAACAGGTGGGTGGGGCAGGGTGGAGTCCGTGGGAGGGCGGGGCCGAGGGCGGGGCGGAGCACGTGGGATGGGCGGGGTCGGGTGGGGCCTGGGCAGGGCCCGGTTGCCACCAGGGCGATATAGGTGGAAGGTGCTTGAAGGAAGGGCTCTTGAAGGGGATCTGGTGGGGTCGGTTGGAGCCGGAGGGGAGTAGCAGGACGGTCGGGTGGTGCTATGGAGGTGAAGTGAAGTGGTGCCCGAGGGGCGGGGTCTGAGGAGCGGGCGGAGGTGATGGGTGGGGCCGGGTGGAACTGCTGGGATGAGCCACGGGAGGCAGGCCAGGTAAGGCTGGTGTCTACTGGCCCCAGAGCTCCGGGAGGAGCTAGGAGAGGCCGATGGGATAACTAAATTGGGAGCGATTGGTTTCTACTAAGGTCTGTCACGTTCTTTGAAGAAATGCTGCTTCTGTATTTGTTATGCAATAAATACCTATTCTCTGCCAGATACACTATAAGGAACCAGGCCACATGACCCTGTTTTACTGGAGGCCTGTAGGAGTGTAATCTGGAAGTGCTGGGGCGCTGTGAGCTAGGAGGCACGCCCTCTGAGAGAGTGTCTGGGGAAACTAATTTGGGGACAGAACCTCAGGTGAGAAGTGTGAAGTAGCTTGAAGTTGAAGGAGGAAGAGAACACCCCTTTGAAGGAGAAAGTGACATTCAAGCCTGTGGAGAATGGGCAAGATTCTGAGGATGGCCCAATCCAGATGTTGTGTCAAAAGAAGAGCATGGGGGCTGGTGAGATTGCTCAGTGGGTAAGAGCACCCGACTGCTCTTCCGAAGGTGATAAGTTTAAATCCCAGCATCCACATGGTGGCTCACAACCATCTCGTAACGAGATCTGGAGATCTGGCGCCCTCTTCTGGAGTGTCTGAAGACAGCTACAGTGTACTTACATATAATAAATAAAATAAATCTTAAAAAAGAAAAGAAAAGAAAAGCTACAGGCACATAAGACCTAGCCCACAGAAAGCTCTTCTGTAGGTTTGGGGTTCTAGTGTCTCATGATATATAATAGGCTGTGTAATCATACCTTCCCAGGGGTTCTAACTGGGTCCATTCAGAGGCTAGCATGCTTGCTGCCCTGGCATACTAATAAGAGAATTTGAGACTACTACCCCATGACCATAGACTGCAGACCTGTTCTATTTATTGCCACATATATTGAAAAAAAAAAAAAGAAGAAGAAGAAGAGCATGCCCAAGGGAAACGTGGGGATGTGCAGAAAGAGCATGGCCACAGTGGCCTGGGCAGATGCCCATGACAGAAGGCATAAGTAGCACTGATGAGGGAGCCCTCACAGGACCCTGCAGATGAGAAAGATGGCACCTTAGAGGAGCGCCTTTCCAGGATGGGGGTGGACTCTAGGGAAGGACAGTGCAGACAGAGGAGAGGAAGGATGGAGGTCTACAGAGAGCTACCAGAGGGCCTTTGTGCTTGTCTGGTCATGCTGGAGATGGAACCCAGGGCCTCAGATTTGCTAGGAAGTGTTCCACCACCAAGATGTGTCCCACCCCAGTAGCATATTGTTTGTTTGATTGTTTTGAGTCAGAGTCTCTTTATGTAGCCCTGGCTGTCTTAGAACTCTCTATGTAGACCAACCTAGTCTCACAGAGATCCTTCTGAGTGTCGGAAGTACATGTTTCTTGATTTCTAAAACTCTACGGTGATTCCCTCCTGTATTCCAGAGAAGATGTTATAGTCAGTTGGCCCTTACTGTAACAAATTCCTGGGCCGACAGGTTGACTCATCAGATAAAGGTGCTTGCTGGCAAGCCTAAGGACCTAAGTTTGATTCCCAGAACTCACACAATAGAAAGGGATAACAGACCCCAAGCAAGTGTCCTCTGACCTCCACATACAAATACACAAAATAAGTAAGGAAATAAATTATATACAAAATAAGTAAGGAAATAAATTATATACAAAATAAGTAAGGAAATAAGTTATAAAAACAAACAGCTGAGATAATAAAGTGAAAAAGAAAAAAGGGTTGGCTCAGTTCTAGAGATTCTGGTCCATGATCAGGCAGACCTGTTGCTTTAGGCTTCTAGTGGGGTACCACGTGGCAGTGTATCAGGGGCGAGTGGCAGAGCAAAACCTCATTACTGAGAAGAAAAAGGAAGCGGTCAGAGTACCACAGTCTCCTCCGTACAGCTGGGACTCACCTTCAAAGGCTCCACAGCCTTCCAATAGCAGCGCCCTGAGGAGCAAGCCTTTGGGGGGGGGGGGCGGCACATAAGATACAAACTGTAGCAGGTAAGAGATGCAGGGCCCAGCAAACATGCTGCAGCGCTTCCAGGAGACAGTGAGGGCCTCAGCTGAGGCAGCAGAATGGAAAGAGACAGGACAGGAACAAGGCTACTGAAAAGGAAGGGCTGCCTGAGTGGCTGGCTTAGTAGCAGGAAGGGGTTGGGGGGCAACAAGGGTATGAACTGTGTCCTGGGTCAAAGCTGGGGCCAATCTTATCAGTTTCCTTGGGCAGCAGCCCCTCCCCCAGGTACCCAGCCCTTGACTTGGCTTCTCTTCAGGTCAAGTCCACCTGTGGTGCATCCCTCCTCACATCTCCACCCACGTGGAAGTGGGCACATATGGGGGACCCTCTGTAACAAATCCTAGCTCTGTACTGGGACAGAGTGTTGGAGTTGAGGCTGGCCAAAACACACACAGGTAACACACAGCAAGTCTCAAGTCCTCTCTCTATAGGCATGTCTCCTACGGTTCTGACCAAGGTTGTAGAGAATAAGCCGCCGTAAGAGATGTTTGAAGATGGAGTTAAGTCTTTAGCTTATGGAGTCTTACTGCCTTTGAGAGGGACCGGTGACAAGGACAAGAGAGATGTAGGAGGGAGGGAGGGAGGGAGGAAGAGAGAGAGAGGAGGGAGGGGCTGGAGATCCTCCACTCAGCATCCTACAAGGGAGGTTAAGCTGGTCCTGCTGCAGCAGGGAAGGGACAGGGAGGGAAGTGGTTCGTGACCCCCCCATACTTGAGGTGACTGAAGGGGGGTGTTCCCATCTGCCACCTGCAGATCAGATAGCTTCAGGCCCCTTGTTCATCCCATTCACAGTCTTCAGAGCAGTAGTGAGTTATCACCCCCATCTGCCCTGTGAGAAAATGGGGGGTCTGGTAGCTTACTCTGATTAGAAGGAAGCTAGTCTTCAGGGGACCATGCAGGGCCATTGTTCCAGATGCTGCTGAAGCCAGCCCTGGTTCCTGCCTCTCTGGGCACTTCCTCCATTGTCACTCACCTCCTGAGTTAAAGAGGGTAGAAAAAGTGTATTCCAGGGCTCAGTGGTTAAAAGCACTGACTGCTCTTCTGGAGGTCATGAGTTCAAATCCCAGCAAACACATGGGTGGCTCACAACCATCCATAATGAGCTCTATGGGATCTAAATTTAAAAAAAAAAAAAAACCTGTGGGCCGGAGAGAGCGGGGCCAGAGCAAGAGGGAGAAGGGAAGAGGGGGGAAAAGTGCATTCCAGGAAGTGCAGAGGCTCATCTATGAGAGGGTTGCACAAATCCCACCAGCTCAGGTGCAGGATTTAGTACCAGCTGCAGAGGTGGCGTCTCAACCTTCCTCTGACCTGCAGATTGTGCATCCACAGAGCCAACCGATTGCATTTCAAGATTTTCTGAGAAAGCTTGCATGGCAGAATGTGCAGTCTCTCCCATCATGACTCCCACACGACGCAGCAGCATACAGAGCATGGTTAGGTCACAGTGCAAGCCTGGAGAGATGGCTGAAGTCTACAGGAGAGTCTGAGAGGTTCTGTGCATACTCTACACCACTGCATACATGGTACCTGAATGTCTGAGGAAAGTGCTTTTCTTCTAGATTTCCAGAGCCATCTCCTATGGGGATGGAGGCCTGAGATGCCCACACCCCTATAGGCAAAGTAGAAGCTCAGGAAGATGGGTAGGAAAACAGATGTAGAGTCAGAAATACCACAGCACAAGAAAGATCACTGTAGGTGGAATTCAGGTTTTAAAGCAGGCACTGAGCTATCGGCTGGCTATTTGGTTTTAGGACAGCTGGGTCTCCAGTTGGAAGAAAATATGGTTGGATCTCGCTCCTGTGTGACAACAAATTCCAGATGATTGGAAGATTTAAGTGCGAAAAATAAGGCCACAAAGAGGAAGAAAAACATGAACAATTTTATTTATAATCTTGGTGTGGAGGAGGCTTGTTCGGTAGCTCACAGCCCCAGACACCATAAAAGATAAGACCAAGAAATGTGGTTACATAATTACATACTGTGCTGTGCTGTCTTGTGGAAATAAAAGAGTGCAGGGCAACCCATGTCACTAAGGGCTTCTTTCCCAATGAGCTTCCACAAACCAATAAAGCCAGTGACATCATGGGAAGGTGGGCCAAGGTCAGGGCATATGCAGGGAAGGAAGATCACATGATCTGACTCTCTCTCAGTGAAGAGCTGATTACTGCAGTCAAGGGAGCAAAACACATGGAAACCACAGCCAGAAACTGTTCTGTGCAGCCATCGGGGAGCTGCTTTGACAAAGGCGGGGGAAGAAGGAAGCCGACATCCTGGCACAGCTGAGGGGTGTGAATTGGGATGACTTGGGAAGAAGGAAACAGGGACTGTAATTATCAAAATTATGTTTGAGAAGGGATCTTGCTGGCTTCATGCTCTGGGATCAAGTGACCTCCTGCCCCACCTCCTGAGGTTGCAGGTGCACCCCTGTGCCTGCACCCCTGTGCCTGCGCCCCTGTGCCTGCACCCCTGTGTCTGGATCAGCATCAGTCATTATCACTTTGACCCAACGAATTGGCTTACCAGCATCTCTCCTGCAAACCCAGGTGTCCACACAGATGACTGGTAGGAAAGGACATTAGTCATTGCTGTAGTGGCAAGGGTGGAAGGCATCACCATGTCCACCAAGACATCGTAGCAAAAAACAGCTATGAAGAAGGAGATAGCTTTCAGATCACTTAAGTAAATAAGTCACCATCCATGAAGGGAAAAGTTTTGACCAGCACCTGCCACATTTGTGCTCAAAGAGAAATTAACATAGCACATATATAATAATAGCCACTTACTCTCCCTCCCTCCTTCCCTCTGTCCCTCCCTCCCTTCCTTCCTTTCTTTGAGCCAGGGTCTCAATAGTCCCAGCTGATCTGGAACTCATAGAGCACCTGACTAAAGGCTGAGGTGCCACACCCACCTGCATTTTTTTTAAAGGGTCTCACTGTGTTGCTTGGGCTGGTCTCAAACTCCTGAGTTTAAGTGATCCTCCTGCCTCAGCTTTCCGAGTATCTGGGACTACAGACCTGCGCTACTGTCCCAACTAAAGACGTCTTTGTTAACAGAGAGAAGGGAAGTTTCCCAAGCATGAAGAAAAGGCAGAAGCTGCAGAAATGCAGTTTCAGCCTTGGAGAGACAGCCAGAGCCTCTTTTTGAAGGGGTGCTATAGACAGTGAGGTGGGGTTCTTAGAGGCCTGTGGCTCCATGGTTATTGGGCTGAGCTCTGATGATGTCACAGCTTAGACTGCAAGAGATTATCACCAGGTGAAAGACCCAAAATAGTAAACGTGGGATATTGGGCACCTCTGACTTCCTCCATCCAGTTCCTGGTATGTTATTAGGAAAGCATCATTCATTTCCCAGATCGTACAAATATTTTCTCATTTACCTTGTGGCATAATATGTTTGTTTCTCCTTTGCTTCAAAAACAAAAATGCCAAAAATAAATCAACTTGATTGCTCAGGAACATTTTTTAAACAGCAACTTAATATATTCAGAAATGTACTGCTGGGACACTGGAGGTTATTACCGCTTAGAGACACACCAGCTTGTATGATGACACCCCAAAGATAAACACCTGCCGGTACTCTAAGCAATTTTAGCTTGTTTATTCTTATAGTAGAGGGCTAAAAATATATTTTCTCTAGGATATGAATAATGCAAAATAGCTTATTTTGAGGCATTGTTGCTTTTTTATATACTCTTTCCTCCTCTAAGAGCCTACATCTAAATTTATTTCACAACAAACAAATTTTGTTGGCGATTGGTGACCAACTGTAAGTAAATGTGCCACAGGCCTGTGGGCAGATGCTAAGGTGACCCCTTAATCCTTTGCAAGCATTTTTTGGTGTGTGTACTGTTCTGGAAGTCTGAGGTGGGTTCATATGCCCTTGACTTTCCTTCTTTCCAAGGTAACTTCCAAGTTCAAGGTCCTGCCTTCCAGAATTCTCCACAGGAAGAAATTCCATTTACTTCAGCCAGCATCTGAGCTGTGATGACACTTTTTATAGCCCACCCTGTCCTGAACACCCTAGCTGCCATGTGCCACCCTGTTGGGAGTGGCCCTGCCACCTCTTCAAACATCTTCAATGGAACAGTACTGAGAGCAAAGGTTGGAGAGGACAGGTGACTTTGAAACAGACGTGTGGGCCACCAAGATGTTTGAAGATGTAACTTAGCAAGGGGTTGAGGAATCACCCGAACATCTGCCTATAGGCCTGTAGCATACATCGTCTCAGTGAATGGAGAAACTTCTACTCTCTAAATGTACTGATGCAGTTCATACGGCCTCCATTTACTATACTAGTGAGCAGACAAGGCTGCCCCTGCCCAGTGATGGCCCAGATATTCTGCATGGACTTGGGCTCTGACAAGCTGTGGTCTGCTCTCTGTGGGTGCTGATTTATAAAGGCCTAGAAGGAAAGGCTAAGAGAAAGGATGGCTCATCTAAGCAGCCCTCTTGCCTGTGAGATGTCAATTAGTTATTCCATCTTCTCCAAAGCTAAGGCCACATTTACCCATCAAATGTTAACAAGGGTTTTACAGGGCCTTTACCAGAACAAGGGGAGTCACTGGCTCCGAGTGCTGCTAAGAACACTGGTACCGTTCACACCTCTTTGTGCCCAGTAAATCTTTAAGGGGGGAGAAATCGGAGGCAGTAAGCTGATATGACACACACCCAGCATCCAGCTTTCAGGAGGCTGAGGCAGGAAGATCACGTTTTTGAGGCTCTTGGCCTACAAGACATGGAACATTAGAGAACGGTAAGGAAATCAAGAGCACCGTTGCCTTCACCTCCCTTATCCATGACTTTCTTCCCAGTGACTTGAATTACCCAGGGCCAACTGTGGTCTGAGAATACTAAAGGGAGAATTCCAGAAACCCATACATTTTCAAACGCAGGTGATCTCAGCAGTACCCTGAAACCTTGTCCTTCCGGGACATGAACTACGGCTTTGCGCAGTGTAAACACACTGTGCGCTCTGCCCTCTGCAGCCACACAGTAACCATCTCAGCTGTCACAGTGCCATCCCAGCACCGCCATGCTGTGTACAAGTGACCCTGCATAAAGAGTCACCTAGTGCTATATCAGCACACCAGCCTTCCTCACCTCATCTCATGTAGACACTGCATCTCCTCATGAGAGGCGTGAGTCTCAAAATCAACGACTTGTGGAGATTCATGTACTATAGTACTGACTGTTTGAGTTAACCTAGAGAACCTAATTTATAACTCAAACTTTAGTTTATGAGCAGTGAACTCTGAAGTTTCAGGCATGGGGAGGCACATTTCCAGGAAGGTATCTAGTGGCTAAGGGTTAAGTGGAATCTGTACTTTAATGTTAGAGGAAACGATCCTCTACCCATTAAAATACCTACCCTTTAAAAACATTCCTAGTTGCCACTTAAAAACACATCCTCTCACTGTCATGCATTTTCAGTTTTTGACTTCTGGGCCCAGGGATCTATCACTCCTTGCAGAGGCGGCACTGACCAACAGGGGGCAGCATAGCGCAAGCATCCTGCCAAACAGTGGCCCAGGGCCTCTCACCTCCTTGGAATTTGGGATAGAGGGTCCTTTCATAACTAAGCTTTGCCTTGGGAAGTTCACTCTTACCTGTGTCTATGCTCCATAGCTGTGGGTTGCTCCAAATGACCTTGAGACAACGTCACAGACCTCTCTGTCTTCCAGGAAGATGGAGATTCTGTTTTATCTAATGTGCTGGCATTTATCTCAGTAGCGCAGGTACTATGTTCTTCCTACACCAGCTTACTAGGCTAATGTAATGAAAAGAGGGACAAACACCCAAGAGAATGCCTTAGGTCCAGCTGTGGGTCTTCATAATGCTGTTCATTCATATTGGTCACTGTAGCAAAGGAGGTATACTGCTTTCCCAAGCAGCTGAAGTAAGAGATGTTGGTGTTTTCATATATCTATATTTTTTTTCATATATATATATATACATATATATATATATGTGTGTGTGTGTGTGTGTGTGTGTGTATGTATTATACACACACACATATATATATGCATACATATTATACACACACATATATACACACATATGTGTATATATGTATGTATATGTTTATATATATGAATTTATATATACATATGAACTTATATGTACATACAAATTTATATATATATATACATATACATATATATGTGTGTATTTTAATGGACAGATGACCTTTACTTTGCTCAAGGACAAAGCTGAGTTTCCCCCAATGGGCTTCTCAGAACCCAGCCAGCTCTGCCGCACCTATCACCTGTCAGGGAATAAAAATAAAAACATTGTCATGGAGCATTGTTCCCGGATTACCGTCAGCTTTGATGGTTGGTGGCTCTGCAGGGCTGGGGCTTTACTTTAGCATGCAGAGAGCTGCCAGCGAGGATGACAGTATTTCACTCCGGATACCTCTTTCAACGCTCTTCACCTGAATAAAATGTGGGTGCCCGTGCCAACAGAAGGATTTGGGCAAATGCAGGCGGTCCCACATGGGCCACGAAGTGACATTCCTTCTGATATTGTCCTCCACAAGTGGCACATTAAAAAGGTGGAGGACAGAAGATACATCTCCCCAAATTACTGCGTTGTCAAGGAGAAAATACCAGGGGCTCTTAGAGTTGAAGGAAGGGGCCAGAGGCTGGTATTTGTGAGCTGCCCCTCCAGGGCGACAGCTGGCGCCACAGACCAGGTGGGCTCCTCCCTCACACATCCAGCCTCCTCCCCCATGCTTCCAAGGTCGGGAACATCAAAGATGGTTCTGGACCCTCATTCTGCAGCTTCCCCTGAAGAGCCGAGCCATCCCGTGGGCATGAGCGAGTTTTTCCTTTGAAGAGATGCTTCCCAGCTGCTCTGAGAGTCACATTTGCCATGACAAAAGAATGAAAGCCTTCAAGAAGTCTGGGCTGTCCGGCTCATTCCATTCTCTCCTTGTGCAAGCCCCCCACCACCACCATGAACTTCCAAATTCTTCCCTAATACTCTGTCATCTCATTTGGCCACTTGGTGAATTGGTTTTACACAGAGTAAGTGTATTCCCAGGTTGGACCGTCACTATGTACCAGGTGTGGGACTGGACACTGTGTCCCTAGACTACACTGTGGTCACTGTCCTTGAAGACAATGAGGCTGACCCAGGTGGCCAGGTGCCATCATTCTAGGACCTCTGTTTTCCCGAATGTGTGAGAGGAAGGCGGGCAGGTGGGCCTTCCTGCTGCTGGTGGCGGTGAGCTTGCTGGTTGGTAGGAGAGCTGCATTTGCTCTGGAGCGGCCGCGGGCTCCGCCTCAGTTCTGCCAAGTTCAGATGGCCGCAGCTAGAGAAGAGCTGACCTCTAACTCTCCCTGGTCAGGTGAAGCTGAGAGGATCTGTGTCCTGGTCAGGACTGCTGCAATCCCTGCTGAGTTTTTCCATGTCCTCTTTCATGAGAAATGCACACTGTTTTCTTTTAGGGGCCAGAGACACGTTTTTCAGTGATTCTTGGCAGCAGACACTGCAGCTCTTTGGCTCCCTGGGGCCTTAGCAAATGGAAGAAGGGAGGAGCTGATGGCCTGCTGGCCACAGCTTCCCCCTAGAGGGAAGAAGCTGTTTGTAGCCTCCAGTGTCCCCAGTTAGCCCTTCTTCCCTCACAGAGCCCACTGCTCCAGGCCCCAGAGCACCGGACAGTAGTTTATGTACAGGGAGATCTCCCTCTAGTGTGATGGCTCCTGCCAACCCCAACTGCAGGACTAACTCCAAGATAAAATGGAAGGTTAGATAGTTTCCCCCCAAGCCCACCCCTGATAGAGCTTAACGCTTCTCCCACAGAGAAGTACCCAGCTGCCAAACCCTGAATTCATTACTTCTTTTTGTTTTGAGACAGGGTCTTGTTATATAGCCCAGGCTAACCTCGGACTTGTGGCAATCCTCCTGCCTCAGCCTCCCAAGTGCTGGGATTGCAGGTGTGCACCATCAAGTCTGGCTTCATTTTTCTTAAATGTGGAGAGCAAACAGCCTGACCAGAGCTCTCTGTGAGAGTGACATGGGAGGCTTCTTT
Organism: Mus minutoides; assembly: GCA_902729485.2. Classification (NCBI taxonomy): domain Eukaryota; kingdom Metazoa; phylum Chordata; class Mammalia; order Rodentia; family Muridae; genus Mus; species Mus minutoides. The sequence continues at coordinate 1,376,346 of LR749883.1, forward strand.
AAAAAAAAAAAAAAAAAAAATAGCAACATCTTGGCTCCAGGCCAGAGCAATTAATTCAGAATCTCTAGGGGTGAGGGAAGAACATTGCTATTTTTAAAAAACTCACTTATGTGACTCTAGTGAAGTACAACTAAGTCCTACAGCCACCGCAGGCAGTGCCAGCTCGGGTTATAATGACCTTCTGTGTGAACTACTGTTAGCGAGGAAGGCCGGGTGGGCTGGTTTGGTCATACAGAAAAGGCACTGGGAAAATGTGTCATCCAGTTGTTGGCCACCAGCTGCTCCACTGTCTGTGGTAGCACTGATTGGCCATCCAGTGCAGCTGTGCCCAGACACTGCTGCTTGATGCAGACATGTATCTGTGTGTTCAACAAGATGCCCCATTTAAGTGAGCAGAGCAAGTCACTCACTGGACAGACAGCGAGTAAGCACAGAGCCGTGTACTCCGAGGGAGGACAAGAAGACTGGGAACCGTAATTGTTTCTATTCCCCTAAGATTAAGTTTTACTAGCACAATAATTATGCATATCCATGAAGTACCACGTGTAAGGTTTCAATACATGAGTGAATTACCTAACAAACAAGTCAAGATGATTGGCACATCTCTCAGGAACTAGGGTCCCATATTCAGTGCAGCCCAGGCTGGTCTATAGCTTACAGTCTTCCTGCCTTAGCCTTCTGAGTACTACATGGACATAATGTGTCACACACCACACTCTGCCAGAACCTGCATTTTAAGTGAGAGTCACAAACTCTCACTTAAAGTCTGTAAACTCCAGGCCGGCAGTCTTGCTTGCGTCTCCTGTCTTGCACTGACAGGGCCTCCTCAGAGGAACCTCACTCAGCTTTACCGAGGGAAGCCGTTTATCCCTTAGAGGTTTCTGGCGATTGCCCACCATCCCAGCCTTCCTTTCCACTGTCTTTTATTCCCTTCCAGTCTCTTGGAGAGTCAAGCCCCTCGTTCTCCCTGAGATGTGTCCTGAGGTTCTGGGCCTTTCTTTTCCTTCCCTGTGAGTTTCAGAATCAGCTGAGGTTTTGGTTTGAGATATGCTGATGTTAACCAACTAAAGGAATACATGTGCTTGAGGAAATTTCCCAAGACCTTGGAGCCTCAAGCCTGGTCTAAGGGCCTTCAGGAAACTTGAGAGGTAGCCTTTCTGTCAGGCCACCTCCCTCAATAGGCTGCATCAGCGATCACTCTGGGTTACTGGTCGCTGACTAGACTGTACCACCATTTTCTTTCCAGGACTTATATCTGACAGGTTCCTGCCTTTTCTGGAAGGTCTGCTGGGCTGAATTCATTGGCCCCTAGTGTGCATGAAGTCAGGCTGCCCATTTTGTCCCACTTACTCATGGATGCCCCCCCAGGACCCCCAGCTTGGTGCCCGGAATGGGGGTCTTTGGGCTGCCCAGAGAGAATCAGTCTGACTAGGACTCTGCTGCTTTGAAATGGAAATGTTTTGTGAAGTGGGAGACTGTGCCGGTGGCTGCCAGACTACACTTGGCCTTCACAAGCGCACATCAGGTGGCAGATTCCTCCCGGGAATGTGTTCATTGTTCTCTGAGTTCCACCTCCAGACCGCTTAGAATTGTTTCCTACCATGTCCAGGCCCCAGGGGCAGCGCTCTTTTTCTGTCTCTGCTGTCACTTAAATTCCTCCAAGAGCTCAGCTTCCATCACCTCTAATCATCTCTGGAGGGCTTGTCCTTTGTTCTTGGATTAAGCCCCGACAGCTGTCACTCACCAGAGCCAGGGCCACGCCACTGATTCGTCAGTGGGGAAAACTTGATGTGTTTTAACCAAGTCCTAGGCCAAGTTTGCACAGGGCAGTGTTCAGCAGACTCAGAGATGACAGGAGACTGGCCTCAGAGGCCAGGCATGGTTTCTGCTGGGCTCTATTTCCATGTTTGGGAAGAGAAAGGGTTACGACAGAGGCCTCGTTCTTTCCCACCGAGCTGGTGATTTCTCTTGATTTGGCAGGAAGCTGGGTGTCTGCCAGCTCAGGGGCCACTTCCCCTTCTGTGGTGCCGGTCCCTCTGAGTGAGAGCCAGTGCCATGAGTGGCACATCTGGTCTCTATGTTGGGCATCTTCCTGTTGGAGGACATGATCTAGGTGTCAAAGACACATTTGAAAACACCCCTTGTTCCTACATTCTATCCCAGGTGGCAGGTGGGGATGATATATGGGAGTGTCTTGTCACTGGCCTTGGTCCAAAGGGTTCAAGGGAGAAGGGAAAGCATTGGCTTGGGGATCAACTGGTGTACTGGGATGGATATTTTTAGTTGGATGAGCCTTTGGCTATCAGATACCCAAGCAGGAATAGTTTCACCTACAAAACTAACCAGAGTGGCACCTGAGTGCTGGCTGTTCCCAAAGGACGCCCAGGATGTTGGCTGATATTGAATTGGATAGATGATGGTCTCAGGGCAAACATATGTCAAAGAGAGGTACCTCATCTCTGTAGTTCTTCTGAGAGGTTCCTTGGCTTCTTTGGCAGTCTGTCTGGATGCTGGGTGGTCTGTCTTCTTTCTGCATTCAGAGAGCTGTGAGATTAAATTCCTGTCCTCTGCTCTGGCTCCGGGGCTGTTATACTCCCGTACCACCCACCAGACTTGCTAGCCTGCCATCACATACATGAGAACATGTGCTCTCATGGTCTTACTCACAGACTCAACACATACATATATTCTCAGTCTCCCATGCTCATACATTCAAACATGCTTATGTCCATATGTACAGCTGTGCACCATACATGCTCACATAGCATCACATCTGCAGACACATGTGAGCTCATATCTCACACCCAACCTTTTCCCATGCCTCTGTTCATACATACATGCTCACACACAGTCATTCTCTTCTCCACGCTCATGCATATACACACCGCCATGCCCCATGTTAACCCTCATGCTCCAGCCATGGGACTTTTTGCAACAGTCATCTTTTCTGGTCCAGGTTTGTGTCACTGCGTTCTGTCTGCAGCCTCCTCTGTCTGTCTTCTTAGCGAAGCCTATACTTCAACTTCCAGGTCCCTGTAGCATTTCCCAGACCCTCCTCTGGAATTGGCTATGGTCCCAATGCCTGATGCCCATGGTCTTACCTGTCCACAGGTCTGTGGGTCTGTGTGATCTTAGAAACAGGTCACACATCCTTGCCCAGGTCACCAGGGTACCCAGGGTCGTCACCAGTCTCCACTGGTGAACAAACCATCAAACGTTGTTTTTTTGGTTTTTTGTTTGTTTGTTTGTTTTTCAAGACAGGGTTTCTCTGTGTAGCCCTGGCTGTCCTGGAACTCACTTTGTACACCATGCTGGCCTCAAACTCAGAAATCCTCCTGCCTCTGCCTCCCGAGTGCTGGGACTAAAGGCGTGTGCCACCACACCTGGCAAACCACCAAATGTCAAGGGCGTTGCCACACAGACCACGGTGTCTCAACACACCAACTGTTAGTTCATTCACTCCGATGCTTTCTGTGGTCGGTCAGGCGTAGATTGCCATGGCTCTCCCATGAGGGAGATTTAATAACAATGTTTTTTGAATTTTTTTTTTTTTTTGGCTCTTCATTTAAAAGTAATTTCAAGCTTAGGAGTGGTGGCACACAACTCAAGAGCCAGAGACAGATCTCTTTTTTGTTTGTTTTTCAAGACAAGTTTCTTCATGTATCCCTGGCTGTCCTAGAACTCTCTTTCTCTCTCTCACTCTGTAGACCAGGCTGGCCTTGAACTCACAGAGACCCACCTGCTTCTGCCTCCTGAGTGCTGAGATTAAAGATATGTGCCACCACACACCTGGTGATACTTCTGAATTTGAGTCCAGCCTGGTCTACATAGCACATTCCAGTATGGCCATGGGTATATGATGACACCTTGTCTCATAAAAACAAAACAAACTGGGTGGTAGCTGATCTCTAGAGTGAGTTCCAGAACTGTCACGGCTACACAGAAAAGCCCCATCTTGAAAAATGAAACAAAACAAAGAAAACAAAAACAAAGAAAAGAAAAAAGGAAAGAAAGAAGACGCTTGGTTTTTGAATTCGTGTGTTGATGGTTTGTTCCGGATGGGCTTGGGAAGTGATTGGGTCATAGTACTTTATGTTGGCATCAATGGCTTCATGACAGGGATCTGAGCTGCAGTGACTAGTCTTTCTTGCCACTTGATCTGCCCCGTCATGCGAAAGGCTTCGAGAATGCCATGTTCTTGAGCTTCCAAGACTCCAAAATCAACTGAGCTACATGTTAAGTAAACATCTCTTGGTTGAAACCAAGCCATATGATGTTGTCCACTCTGACCTTGAACTTGTGATCTTCCTGCCTCTCCCTCCCCGGTGCTGGGATGTGCCACCATACCCAAGTAAATGTTCTCTTCTGTATGAGTTACCCAGTCTCTAGTGTTATGTTATAGCTCCAGCAGGTGGGCTGAAGCATCCTCTCTATCCATCCGGCTGGTGAGCTGGCTCCACCCTCACTGAAATTCTGAGCGGGGCCCCATCTCGGCTCTGCCTTTCTCAGCCTGGAGCTCTCGTCTCTGTACTCAGACTTTGTGCTGTTCAAAAGCTGGTGTCTCCCGCTGTCATCTTTCTCCCTCCACACACTCCCATATCTAACTACAAACCCTATCCTTGACCAAGATCTCCCTCTTTGTCCCTCACGTGCTTCTACCAGGAAGTGGGGGGATCTTTCTAAAGTGTTGCTCGCTGAGTCACATCACTCAGGAGAACCTGTCAAGGTCTGATCCAAATCCTTGACTACGGTTTAAGTTCCTGACACAGCCTCACTCTCCTCTCTGACCCTCCCACCTTGTACTCTCCCTTCTGTGACACATTGCCCAACTCTGACTCTGGCCTCTTCTCCAAATGCCCTTCTGCCTCTCGCTCTGGGTCACTCCGGCCATGCGATTACTTGTGAACATCTCCGCCACACACCTTTGGGTGGTACATAGGTGTTCTGCCTGGATTCCAGCTACCTGAAATAGAACTGAGTTGAGTTCTACACATTGGATAAACGTTGAAAGTAATCGCAGACCTTATGCATCCGAGCTATTTAGGACTTCCTCTTCTTTCATATGTTCAGTGAGAGGGAGCGCCAGGAGACAGATGGGTCCCAGCAAGGACTCGCCAGGCTCATTCTGCTCCCAAACTCCTGATGGTGGAACTGAGAAAACAGGAGCAACAGACTTCAGACGTGGATGTTTGCAGACTTTGTGCTGGAGGGTGCCCACCGAAGGGCAGAGTCAGGGTTTGCTTAGACTGCATTTGTCTCCACCCTAGTCATCAGCTTTCACTCAGACCATTCGCTGGTCCCTGGAAACAGTGTGAAAAGGGAATTGAACGGTTCTATGCCCTGGAGGCCTTCCTGACCCCAGGTACCTCTCCCCCAAACAGCACCACCTTTTCCAGTGCCTGCTTTCTGCAGACCGGTTCCCCTCCATGGCATGTGTGCTCTGAGTGCCCTCGTTAGTAGTAAGGAGAAGCATGTCCTTGAGTGGGCACTGACTCTGCAGGAATGGCATGTCCAGTGCCCCCCACCCCCACCCCAGGTCTAGAACAGAAAGATCTCCAAGCCTGTCCCCTCTCTGTCTCTCCATCTTGCCTCCATTTTCTTCACTAGATTCAGAGACCACTATGGTACATAGTGGGTCTTCAGATGTGTCTAATGCTGGACATGTTAGCAAAGGTCAAAGCCGTGATGATGGATATGAGGGTCTCTAGAACTCTGCCCAGAGGAAAGAAAAAAACCCATAAGGGATTGCCTGTGTTCTGGCTGGATAGGTTAATGGACGTGAATTTAGGCACACAGAAGTCTCACAAGCAGTGGGGATAACCCTTGTTTCTGCAAGGGGACATTCAAGAAGGGTCCCAGGTTCCTCCTGATGACCTCCTGGGTTTCTGTAGCTGTGTAGGCGGCTTCTGTAAGAGCAGGCTCTTGTTCTGGGGGTTGATTTTGTCTCCAGTGAGCCACCGTTGTAGCTCCCCTGAGATTTGGCCATAGGCTGACCTGGAAGTGCTTACATTTGGCATCTGAGTTGAAACTTGCAAGAGTTGAAGAAAAATCAAAGTGATGGAGTTTAACCCATCATTTTCACTTTTCAAATATCCCTGGCCAGCCAGCTCTCTGTCCCCTGTTGTGTTGCTTTAGCTCCTTTAGAGAGCATGCATCTGGACAGGGTCACCTCGTGGCCTTTTGCACAGGTGTGACAGGAACTAGTCCCTGCCTACCTCCCTCAGGGAATACATCTAGACCTGCAGAGCCTGGTAGGCTTGGAAGTTGGAATCACAGAGATGGCTTCTCAGAACTAACATGGCAGCTCAGGATAATGACCTGTCCTGATGCAGTGGTCACCTGTGTGTGGCACTAGTGACTTTGACAGAGGGTAGTTTTACAGGCACTGGGCAATAGTGGTTCATGCTGCTTTCAGCATCTGAAATGATAGCGGTCAAGTGCCATAGTAGAGTAATCTTTTCCGGGTCGGGGCTCACGGCCTAGTTTTCCAGATAGGCCCTTCCAGGATGCTTACTGTGGGTTGCGTTGTCAGATCCAGCCTTCTCAGGTCTTCTTCATTGGCCAGGCTTGCTATGTAACCCAAGCTGGCCGTGAACTCGCAGTGATGCTCCTGTTGCAGCCCTCACTCTCTCACTCTGTCTGCAGGATTTCCTACGACCCCGCTCGCTTTCCGAGGTACCTGCCCGAAGCCTACTGCCTGTGCCGAGGCTGCCTGACCGGGCTCTACGGGGAGGAGGACTTCCGCTTTCGCAGCACACCCGTCTTCTCTCCAGCCGTGGTGCTGCGGCGCACGTCAGCCTGCGCAGGCGGCCGCTCTGTGTACGCCGAACACTACATCACCATCCCGGTGGGCTGCACCTGCGTGCCCGAGCCGGACAAGTCCGCGGACAGTGTGAACTCCAGCATGGACAAGCTGCTGTTGGGGCCTGCCGACAGGCCTGCGGGGCGCTGATGCTGCGGACTGCCCGCCATGGCCCAGCTGCCTGCGTGCATCAGGTCCCCTGGTCCTGACAAAACCCACCCATGATCCCTAGTTGCTGCCCAATTTTTCCAATAGGACAGCTACATAAGCTTTAAATATATTTTTCAAAGTAGACACTACATATCTACTACTATTTTGAATAGTGCCAGAAACTATTTTCATATTAGTAATTTAGAGCAAGCATGTTGTTTTTAAACTTCTTTGATATACAAGCACACCATATACATCCCGTTTTCCTCTAGTAGGATTCTTGAGTGCGTAATGGTGGTGCTCAGATGAATTTCCTTCTGCTGCACTGTGCCCAGTCCCCGAGTCCCTCCTGTGGCCCAGGCTTACTAAGGTGATTTGGGTGCTCCGGATCTGGGCACCGAAGGCCTCCCAGGTCTGTGGAGAGGGAGGGATGTGGGGGGCCGGGAGCTAAACTCCCCTTTGTTCTTTAGCATATGGATGGTCTTAACTTTATAAAGATTAAAGTTTTTGGTGTTATTCTTTCATATTTGAAAGCCACTGGTCTTAATTCGTGGCAGGAGGCGGGATGTGACATCTTAGCCAGTTCTCCGGGAGCCCAAGCACAGATGGGCTGAGGTTTAGGGGCTTTCGGATCCAGCCAACCCTGAGGAGGAGGAAGAGGGGAGACCCAGTCTCGGGGTTAAACTGTGAACTTATTCTCATTTAGGTGTGAAGCCTGCTCCTCCCTCCGCACATTCTTTTGCAGTCACTAAAACAACTGTGGCTGAAGGATTTCCCTGGCTGTGTACATTCTATTTCTTTCCAGATTTTGCTTGGGTGAATGTGTTTGGACTGTTGGGAGGGAACCCAGGCCTTCAAACATCCTAAGTAGGATCACTATCTGTGAGCTACACCCTCTCCTGATTCACTGTCAGAAAAAAAAAAAGTCCTCAGGGAGGTCCCTAGGTCATTGCAGATGTGCCCAGGGGGCTCTGTCTCCTGTCCTCATCTCTACACCTGTTTGCCTGTCACCGGTTCCTTGATGCCACCATCTGGCAAACCTACCAGTGACCCAGAACAAGCCCCATTGACCTTCAGTTGGAATGTCCAGAACTGTGAGCCAAAGTGCACCTTTGCTCTAATCCTTACCTCAGGCGCTGTGCTAGAGCCACAGGAAGCTAACACGATATCTCCTGGATGCTCAGTTCCCGTTACCAAACTCTTGGGCAACAACTGAGGACAAGACGCAGGCTCGCTCTTAAACTAAGACAGGAGCTGCCAGAACGGAATTGGGCTGCAGCGTGCGGCTCTCTTCCGGGCCGCTTTCCTCATCTGGGAAGTGTTACAGCACCGTGTTCTGTCACTGAGAAAGTACCTCAACTACACTGCTTGAAGCAGAAAGTTTATCTGCTCAGAGCATCAGACCTTGATGCTGTGGCCTCCTGGCAAGGAACATACGTGGCTGGGGGCAGATGGTGACAGGGAAGCAAACAGAGAGGAAAACCCAGAGTCCCCAGATAGTCTTCAAAAGCATGCCCCTAGTGTCTTCTTACCCCTCCTACTGGCCCCAACTCCAGGTCCCACCATCTCCTAAGTGAGAAACTCCAGAAGCAATCCTTAAGTTTTAAATTGTACGTCATTCTACACGCTGATGGGATCTGACACTGATTCTTGCTGGAAAGGGAGTCACCCATGTGCCCAGTGTTTCCATTCTGTATATGCTGCTCGCTTGGGAGTCACTTAGTAATAAAAGATCTTGCTTTCTCCGATCATCTGTCACGATGTCAGAGGACTTGATTCAAGTGACTTATTTTACTTAATAATGGCCCTGAAGCCAGTGTGGTGACACAGCCAGCTATAATCCCATCATGTAGTAGGCTAAGGCAAGAGGATTGCCGTGAGTTTGATAGCAGATTGGACCACAGAGAAATACTGTCTCAGAAAACTGGAAGGGGGAAAACACTTTGAGGTCAGTGTGCTGGCACACCACACAGACGCAGCTACTTGGGAAGCTGAGGCATGAGAATCATTTTTAGTTTAGCCAATAGTCAACACAAAGAGACCCTGTTTCATATATTTTTATATGGGAGCCTTCTGAAGTACAGGGTTTTATCACAGGTCATTGTTATAATTGTCTTATTAGCTATTGTTATTGATCTCCAATTGTGTCTAGTTCACAAATCAAACTTTACCCAAGTATGAAGGTGAAAGGCAAAAAACAAACAAAACAAAAACAGGGCTGGCGACATAGGTCGGTCACTAAGGTGCTTATTGTATAAGCTTGAAAACTTTTCCATCCAAAACACATATGCAAGATGTCAGGTGTAGACTAGGTGTGGTGGCACTCTGGGATTCAGAAGCAGAGGCAGATGTGTGTTTAAGGCCAGTCTAATCTACAAAGCAAATTCCAGACCAGACTGGGCAACATAGTAACACTTGTCTCAAAAAGGAAAAAAGAGCTGGTTGTGGTGGCACATGCCAGTAGGATTTGCTGAAGGAGGCAGAGGCAGGAGGAGTTCGAGGCCAGCCTGGGCTACACATTTTTGCCGGGCAGTGATGGTGCATACCTTTAATCCTACCACTCGGGAGGCAGAGGCAGTTGGATTTCTGAGTTCAAGGCCAGCCTGGTCTACAGAGTGAGTTCTAGGACAGCCAGGGCTACAAGAGAGAGAGAGAGAGAGAGAGAGAGAGAGAGAGAGAGAGAGAGAAACTCAGGGACCTCCAGAGCTCTGTGGCTAGCCCGCATCAGTATGCTTGGTGAGCCCCAGGCCAATGAAAGACCAAGCATGCACAAACAAAGATATATGCAGGGTCTAAATTATCCAGGGTTTAGAAATTTCTGGGATATGGTTGTGGGGGTCTCTCTGAACACCACTGTGAGTGTTTTTGCTCAGATGGAAGTGTATTCTGGGATTCAGAAGCCCAGTAATCACACAGCTCTGAGGTGGGACAGTCTCCTACCTGAAGGGCATCTGGAGACATGCAAACCCAGGAACCAGAGCTCTGAGAGGAAGCCTTAGCAGCGGCATTGCAGCTCCTAGGGGAGGGTATCCCCAGCTGAGCTGAGGTGCTGCAGAGCTCAGCCCGCCAGCCTCCTCTTTGCTTCTTCTCATCAGTGCTTCTTCAGATGAGAGAGTCACACAAGGCAGGAAATTTCACGAAAGAGATCTATTGGAAGGTCCAGGGTGTGGAGTTATGAGTCCAGGGATAGCTGCCCTCTGCTCCCAGGAACATCAGGGAACTGGACAACGGGGCAGTGCTTATATAGGATTTCTGAGGGAGCCCAGTTTCTCAGGACAGAGATTTCCAGAGTGATGATTGGTGGGATTTCAAGTCCTGAGCTTGAGGGGCTCGGAGATTGGTGGGTTTTCCTGTTCAGGGATTGGTGTCCTTCCCAGGTTTTCTGAGGCACCATCTCTGTGGGGCTGCGTTGGGTAGGGCGGGAAGCTGGAGAGTAGGCGCTGCCACTGTGGTCAGCTCCTGTGGGACAGCTCCTGCAGTGGTGGCTCACGAAAGCTGTAGGCTGAGGCAGGAATTATGTTGCCGCTGGCTGTGGATCGCCCTGAGGCAGTGCGTCTCCGTGGACAGCTCCCACAGCTCCTGTGAGGGGTGCAGGTTGAAATGCTGTAGCGTCCATCTTGACAGGAGCCCCATTTTGGGCAGCTCCTGTGGGACATTTACTGCACGGGTGCGGGAGGAGGGGCCTGCCTTCGCTTTGAGGCTTTTGTGGTGTGCTGCTCATGGAGGACAACCACAACTAACAGAGTAATGATCCACACGAAACAAGAAGGTAGTTCTGTACTTGATTCAGTGTCTGGGAGTCTGACCCCCAAGGTATTTTATTTTAGGCATATTTACAATTTGGCGAAAAGTTTCCTGGTGACAACTCAACTGCACGTACACAGTAAAAGCACAAATTAAACCAAATAAAGATTCGACATGTCTACATTGAAACTCTTTGTAAGTACATGTGACACCTTCCATAAAGATGGGTTGTAACACGCTGGGTGTGGTGGCACATGCCTTTAATCCCAGCACTCGGGAGGCAGAGGCAGGCGGATTTCTGAGTTCGAAGCCAGCCTGGTCTACAGAGTGAGTTCCAGGTCAGCCAGAGCTATATGTACATACTGAGAAGAACAAGCTCAGGACAAGGATCTGGGGAGGATCTGGTGTGGTGTAAGTCACATGGATAGTGCATGTTATTAACCATGTTATCAACCATGTTTGTTCTAGCCTTCTGGGCAGAAAGCAGGTTCTGTCTGTTCCTTTGAAGGAACATCCCTGTACGTTTAACATTCTAAGTTCCTAGGGCTTATCTGTGAACACAGGGACCACCGGGCCTTCTACAATGATAGAGAGGTTTTTTTGTTTTGTTTTGTTTTCATGGTTTTTTTGAGACAGGGGCTCGTGTAGCCCAGGCTGGCCTAGAACTTGATCATCTGAAAAAGACACATGAGCCTATCAGGACACTTGACGTTCAAACCACATAAAACGTGTGAGAGGCGAAGTTGCATCTGAGTCTCCACGATGCTGGGTCTTTGTCTGCTGCTGTGATGCTGGCAGAATGAGTGGAGAGAGACAATGCCTCCTGGTCCTGCTCAAACTTGCCAAAGCACCTCCACAGGAATGCATCCAACGTGTTCTGAGAGCTGCAGAAACAGCTGCAGGTTTTTATGAGGTTCAAAAACAGGTCACGCATGAACACAGATTTACCACTGCTGAAGCAACATCAAGGATCCAGGAGCCATGAAGCATGTTGGTTGCTTTTTGTTGTTGTTGTTGTTGACTGCTTCTTGTTTCTTTTTTTGTTTGTTTGTTTGTTTTTTTGAGACAGTGTTTCTCTGTAGCCCTGGCTGTCCTGGAACTCACTTTGTAGACCAGGCTGGCCTCGAACTCAGAAATCCACCTGCCTCTAAAGGCGTGTGCCACCACGCCCGGCCTTGTTGACTGCTTCTTAAAAAGCTTGTTTAGTGACAGGGCTGAGGCTCTCGCTCAGCTGATAGACCGATGGTCTTGCATACCTGAGGGTCTGGTTCAAGCGCCTGCACCAGGGGGCAGGCAGGGCGGGGCCGGGGGCAGGGCCTGGCAGCGAGGGATTCCTGACCTGGATCTCTAGGCCTCTCTTTTTCTTTTTTTTTTTTTTTTGGTTTTTGGTTTTTTTTTTGAGACAGGGTTTTTCTGTATAGCCCTGGCTGTCCTGGCACTCACTTTGTAGACCAGGCTGGCCTCGAACTCAGAAATCCGCCTGCCTCTGCCTCCCGAAGCCTCTCTTTTTCTTAGAGTAGCTGCACAGCTTGAAAAAATCCCAGCTTATAGGACAAGTCGGTTTCTGATTTCTCTGCTGTTAGCTGTTCACAATTCCTAAGTTGAACATTTCATTTCTAGACATAATTTGTCACTTAATGTCTGTCTCTCACTTAAGGAATTTATGGCAAATTGGTTCACATGGAAACAATAAGGGAGAGACTATTGTTTAAAGAACATTTTAAACAGTGTACAACATGTGCCAGATAGCTCGTAAAAACTTAGCACTGTTTAAAGTGACGCTGTCTGGGAATGTGAGAGCATGCCTGGCCTCTCCTCTGTCAGGCCAGGCTGGATTGAGCGATAGTAACCAGCTCATCGTCTCTGGCGTTGTCTTAATCAGGGCTAGTACTGCTTTGATGAAGCACCATGGCCAAGAGCAAATTGAGGAGGAAAGGGTTTGGTTGGCTTGCCTTTCCCATCACTGTGTATCACTGAAGGAAGTCAGGACAGGAGGATCGCAAACAGGGCAGGAGCCTGGAGGCAGGAGCTGATGCAGAGGCCATGGAGGGGTGCTGCTTACTGGCTTGCTCCTCAGGGTTTGCTCAGCCTGCTTTCTTTCTTTTTTTTTTTAAGATTTATTTTTATTTATTATTATATGTAAGTACACTGTAGCTGTCTTCAGACACTCCAGAAGAGGGAGCCAGATCTCGTTACGGATGGTTGTGAGCCACCATGTGGTTGCTGGGATTTGAACTTATCACCTTCGGAAGAGCAGTCGGGTGCTCTTACCCGCTGAGCCATCTCACCAGCCCCTCAGCCTGCTTTCTTACAGAACCCAGGACCACCAGCCCAGGGATGGAACTATCTGTAATGGGCTAAGTCCTCCCCCACCAATCACTAATGAAGTAAATGCCCACAGGCTTGCCTACTCAGTCGAAGCCTCCTCCTCTGATGACTATACCTTATGTAACACACTGAGCTAGAATATGCCTAATGAGCCCCCGCCACGGCTCCTCCCCACTGACCTCCTTTCTGAGTTCATGCATAATGAGCCCCCCCATGGCTCCTCCCCACTGACCTCCTTTCTGAGTTCATGCATAATGAGCCCCCCCATGGCTCCTCCCCACTGACCTCCTTTCTGAGTTCGTCTCAGTGCTCATGTGGGTTCCTCTTATAAAAAACTATCAGTGTTTGATTCTTGAAACTTTACAGACATAAAACTAGCCAGCACAGGGGTCCAGCACCCGGGAACATTTCCCCTCTCCCACAGGTCAGTTGTGGTGCTGCCCAAGGACTAGATGCTAGATCAGCTTCTGCCTGGAGAAGCTGGACAGTGTGGGAGTGAGGGATATGTGACATGTGCTGGTCATCTCACATTCTTTTGGTCAAAGAAAGATATCCTTTTCTGAAACGGTGAGATACTTTTTCTTCAATTTTGACACAATTGTAGGTCTCAAAAGTTACCAAACCACCAGAGTGATCTTGTGTAGTCCCCCACCCCCTTTTAAAAAAAGATTTATTTATTTATGAGTTCACTGTTGCTGTCTTCAGACACACCATAAGAGGGCATCAGATCCTATTGCAGATGGTTGTGAGCCACCATGTATTTGCTGGGAATTGAACTCAGGATCTCTGGAAGAACAGTCAATGCTCCTAACCACTGAGCCATCTCTCCAGCCCATGATATTGTGTACCCTTAATTCGTTTCCTGTGAAGGGGCCAAGTACAGAAACTGTCAACATGGCCACTCCATTAGGGGAAATATTTTTACTGTGGGTAAGAGAGAGGATATATCAAGGGGGCACCTAGAGAAGTCCAGAGCAGAGGAAAGGAAAGCAGACCGGACATGGCTAGGGCTGAGGAAACAGGAGAGAGTAATGGAGTTAGTAAGAGACGGAGCATAGGCAGACAGCAAGAGAGTAGAGACAGGAAGTACTGAGACAGCGAGAACTCAGGGTGGACAAACCACGTGATTATACAGAGGATGAGTGGCTGGGGAAGGGGCTCCTTTTGGGGACGGAAAGCTGGCTTTTACCTAAGTCCCAGAAATTCTTCCATTGTCCAGCTAGAGCTCACTTCTTGACATATGGAGGGAGGGCCTGAGACCTAAGCCTTGAAAGTAGTATGTTAGGTAACTGTAGTGTGATGTCACTGACTGTCCTTGGATGCCACTTGGAGTCAGCCAGATTCACGTGCACAGTGTAATGTTATCACAGGATTTGTGAAACTGCTACCACAGGATGGACTGAACATCCCAGTACCACAAAGAAGGCCCCTTTGTGGCCACACTCAGCCCTCTTTGCCAAGCCCATGCTGATCCCAGCATTGTTATGCCGTTCTCCATCCTCAAGTACTGTGGTGGGAACATATGGAGTGTGTGCATGTCCACCTGGTGCGACGTCCCTCGTGAGCTCTCCAAATTCTACACATCCCTGCTTTAGTGTGGAGACTCTCGCTATGTGACCCAGGCTGGGCTCAAACTTACAATCCTCCTGCCTCAACCCCCCTAGTGCTGGGATTGCATAGTTGTCCCTTGGCTCCTGGAGCACGGAAGGATGTAAATAGCTGTGACAGCAGGCTCCAGAACACCCAGCTCTATTGCTTGGTTAGGACATTTGGCTTGACACTGCCATCCTTTCCTGGTCTGGAGTGAGGCATGCTGGGATACCAGTGCTACATTCACCAGAGCCCTCGGAGCCGAAGGGGATGCAGGAGGAGTTGGACGGAACGCTGGCCGTGGACCAACCTGCTTCATGGAGGTAGGTCAGGTCTCCGAGAAGCAGCCAGAGCCTAGCCACCAGAGCTCTCAGTCCACTGGGCAGCAAAAGTCTGCCATTCTGTTTTCACACGCTGAACAACTTTTCTCTTCACTCTAAGTCCACAGTGTTGGTGTAAGAATCTCAACCTTATGACAGAATCAGCAAGGAGAAGTTTTATTTTATTTTGAAAAATAAGCCAGGGGAGTCCCATCCAGGGCAGAGAGGCAGGGAGATCACAATGTTTCCACAGGACAAGAACTGGGAAATGGATGTGGAGTCCTCTATGGAACTGTTGCCATGTGAATTTAGACTTCACAGTCCAGCCCAGAGTCATAGTTCGTGTAACAGCGGAACTCATTGGCCAAGTTTCGGGAATGTTCTGGAATAAACTTGCACATCTTCACACCCAGGAGCTGAGCTGCCTGCTCTTCCATGATGGCCCCTAAAGAAGAGACCAAGTGAGCTAAGAGTCAGAAGGGACCCTAAGCACAGCTGAGCTGTGAGTGGGCGGGCCCTAGATGAAACCCCTGGAATAACTGGGGGACAACCCCATGGCACACGGGGTACAGTCTTTATATTCCTCTTTATTTCCTCCAACACGTTTGCAAAATGTGTACTTTCCCCACTTCTTTCCATGGTGGGTGTGTGGGTGTCGTGGGATGCACAGATGTTCCATGTGCATGTATGTGCCCATAACGGTGGTGGCTAGACAAAAGGAATATCTAACACGTATCTACACTTTATGTGCGCTACATCACTCAATTCACAATGGCCCTCTGGGGCATAGAGAGGTCATATAACTTGGTTAAGGTCATGTAGTAAATGGCAGATTCAGGATCCAATTCCAAGATCTCTGGGAACTCGTAAACCCAGCACCTGACAGACGCTCTTACAGGATGTGAAGGTGGCACCTACCTGTGCACAGCAGAATCTTGCCCCGAGTCAGGAACTGGATCGTTTCGGATGTCTTCCTGAGACATTCCTCAGACAGGTAAGGAGGGTCTGCAACCACAATGTCAAAGCTATGTGCAGCGATTCCCTCAGGCAACTCCAGTGGATGATTGTAATCATAGAAGATGAATTCATCCCCATATACGGCGAATCTTCGGTCATATTCAAAGATGTAGACAGAGATGTTCTCCCTACAGAGCTCCCGGAGCTTCTGGTACACACTGGGCGCGCTCACACACGCGATTCTGAAGCAAGCGCACAGCATGAGGTCAGGAATAGTGCAAAGAAAAACTTCTAAAATGTCTGTGCTCAGGAATTGATTGTTTGTTTTTCCTTTTTTTTTTTTTTTTGATTTTTCAAGACAAGGTTTCTCTGTGTAGCCCTGGCTGTCCTGGAACTCACTCTGAAGACCAGGCTGGCCTCGAACTCAGAAATCTGCCTGCCTCTGCCTCCCGAGTGCTGGGATTAAAGGCGTGAGCCACCACGCCTGGCTGTTTGTTTTTTCTAATTCTAGAAAAAAGCTATTTTTATTCGGTTCCCCTTAAAGCTTAAGATTATGTACCCCATATCAACCATATTTTCACATACAAGAAATTTACATAAACTCAGCTGTATACGAGCTGTACCACCATATAATATACCTGCATTCATGTGACGTCTGTGACATATTTTACTATATGTAGTTGTGACTTTTGCATCTGAACCTTTTCTAAAACAGTTAACATGTAAGCAGGGCGTGGTGGTGCACACCTTTAATCCCAGCACTCGGGAGGCAGAGGCAGGCGGATTTCTGAGTTCGAGGCCAGCCTGGTCTACAAAGGGAGTTCCAGGACAGCCAGGGCTACACAGAGAAACCCTGTCTCGAAAAACCAAAAAAAAAGAAAAAAGAAAAAACAGTTAACATGTAATATGCTTATTCCCTAAAAGGCAGATGCTAGGATGGTTTAAGGTTTGTCTCTTTTGAAGACATAAGGACCCTGTACCTCCTCTGAAGGCTCGCCACTCTAAGCCTCAGGGTTTCCAGCGTATGAGGTTTTGGGAAGGCTGCCCTGTTTACTTTGCAGGCTGTTTCTGTCCGTTCACATGATTACTAGGGCATCAAGTACAGTGCCCATTTTCCATGTTAGATGAAATTACACCAAAGATCTCAAGTTCTCTTCCAAATGTCAGTGTTTGTAAACAGCATTTATTACAGATGCTCAAACTTCAAGTTTTCTTGGTGAGATCAACAAATACATTGGACACAAGAATAGAAACACTAGAAACCCAGGCTATATGTAAAATCACTAATAACAGAATTCAGCTATACTAACAGCTGCCATTTCTGACCTTAGTTCCTTAGGTCTTAAAAAAAAACAAGCCATAAGACATAAAACAAAACCACTCTGAATATTAAGTGTGGGGCTTATAAACTCACTAGCTCTACCTCTTAGAGAGAAACTCTCAAGATGTCTTTCCTGCTAATATAGAGACCAAGATTTCCTTGAACAAAGTAAGCTCACATTTTCTTAAAGGAAGTAACAGTGTAAGGAAATGCTAGCAATGTTTAAAGAAAAGTTTACAGGTGTCACTTCTGAGGAACCTAGTAACTCCAGTTAGGCACAGTAGCATACACCTTTAATCCCAGCACTTGGAGGCAGAGGCTGGAGAATCCCAGTGAGTTTGAGGTCAGCCTGGTCTACAGAGAAGGTTCCAGGACAGCCAGGGCTCTGTTACACAAAGAAACCCTGTCTCACAAAACCAAAACCAAACCAAACCAAGCTAAACAAAAAGCTTCCTGCAACTCACAACTTTGAGCTGAAAGACTATACTTACGTTTATGGAAAAAATGTAAAAGGGGGGGCTGGTGAGATGGCTCAGCGGGTAAGAGCACCCGACTGCTCTTCCGAAGGTGATAAGTTCAAATCCCAGCAACCACATGGTAGCTCACAACCATCCATAACAAGATCTGGCTCCCTCTTCTGGAGTGTCTGAGGACAGCTGCAGTGTACTTACATATAATAAAAAAATAAAATAAATCTTAAAAAAAATGTAAAAGGTATCAAGGACACATTATGGCTAAAGTAGTTAGACATGGCTAACTCAAAGCCTGAATGCACCTGTTATTTCAGGGTGAATCCTAGCCCAATCTAAGCTGTTTGTGTGTGTGTTTGAGATGGTATCTCATGTGTTCCAGGTTAGTCTCAAACTCACTACTTAGCAGTGGTGACATTGGACTCCTGATTCCCCACCTGCACCTCCCGAGTGTGGGGCTGCAGGTGTGCCACCACGCCTGCTTTCTTGGGTGTAGAGCTATAGGTGACTTCTAGGAGAGAAGTCCTGGAGACTACAAGGAAGACAGGCTAGACTTGCTAGCCTCTTCTCTCTATCCCTTTTGTAACTTCTAGATTTGTGTTAAAAGGACTTAAGGGCCAGAGACGTGGCTCCACAGGTAAAGCTTTGCGGAGAAAGTCTGACGACCTTATTTTGCACGCCTGGAACCCATGTAAAGTAGAAGATGAGATGGACACAGAAGGCTGTCCCTGGCATCCTATGTATGCTTGTACCCTCACACAAAAAGAAGTATACACACATTACATATAAACAGTACAGACAGGCACAAGTATACACGCATCATATATAAACAGTACAAACAGAAACAAGTATATATACATCACATATAAACAGTATAGACAGAAACAAGTATGTCTTGAAAAGGAGTTAATTTTAAACTTAAGCTTCTAAAACGAGATATGTTTCTTCCTCCTTTTGCTTTTTAAAGAAGTACAATATTTTTACTTTATATGTATGAGTGTTTTCTGTGTACCACATGCACACCAGGTGCCCATGGAGGCCAGAGAAGGCATTGGATTCTCTCCAACTGGAGTTATAGATAGCTGTGAGCTGCCATGTGGGTGGTGGTTTGAATCCAGGTCCTCTGAAAGAGCAGCCAGTGCTTTTAAATTAACAACAAAGCATCTCTCCAGCCCCTCTTGTTGTTTTGTATGTATGTATGTATGTATGTATGTATGCATGTATGTGTATGTATATAATATGTATATATGTATGTATATGTATATATGTATGTGTGTAGGTGTATATGTGTGTTAAAGTATGTATGGATATGTGTGTATGCATGTATGTGTGTAGGTGTGTATGTATGCATGTGTGAATGTATGTATGAATGTATGTATATACGTATGTATATGTGTGTATGCATGTATGTGTGTAGGTGTGTATGTATGTATGTGTGTGAATGTATGTATGCATGTATGTGTGTATGAATGTGTGTGTGGGGGTGTGTACATGCATGTGTGTACACAAATGCATACATGGTCTTCAAAGGCCATTAGAGAAGGTCAGATCCTTTGGAACTGAGTTACAGGTAGTTGTGAGTTACCATGTCAGTGCCTAGAACCATGCAGGGCCCCTGCAAGTGCAGCTAATACTCTTAACTCCTACCTGTCTTTCTAACCCGATATGCTTCTTACAGAAGCTGAGAGGGCTTTATAAGTAAAATACTCATGCAGCAGACAGTAAACCCTCCTGTGCCTGGGGAGGACATGAGCCCCCTTGTACAATGCCTTTGCACTGGGCAAAAAGGCAGAAGGAGCCTTGAGGCAGGAGAGAACACTGCTCCTTATGAAAATAAGTGGAGGTTTGCAGGCAGTGGAACCAGAGGGACTGCATGCAAATACTTCCTTGGCCAGGCCTGACTTTACCCAGATGCCTGGTTCCTCCCTGGCCCTAGTGGCAACTTTACTATGCAGAGAATAGGCCCTAAGTGGGAGATCTGTACCATCCTCTCTCCTCCCAGTGCTCAGGGAGGCTGGAAGACTGTAAGAGCTGTGGGTAGTGGACGACTACAAGCAGTGTCTTCTGAACACGGGGCAGTTAGACGCAAATTCACAGTACTTGAGACAGCACGCAGGGAGCTGGGTGTGGTGGCTCAGACCAGGCAGGCTTTGAACTCACAGAGGTGTGACCACAGCAGGTGTGCTGAGGTGTGACCACAGCAGTGGTGCTGGAAGGCACAGTGGAAGGCACACAGTAGTAATCTTTACACACACTGCCTTTACAGCACGCCATGGCTCCTACAAACACTAACTCACCTTTCAGGGAAAAAAGGTGTCAGGTTTGGTAGTACACACCTAAAATCCAAGCACTTGGAGTATGGAGGGAAGAAGATGAAACTCTCTTTTAAAAAGAAAAAAGTTGTGTCCAATTAATATGTGATGGTAAAGCTAATAATTAATGGGGAGATCCAATGTATCTAAGAAAATATTATTCCCAAATGTTATCGCTTTAACCTTAAATGTCTTATAGAGATAAGCCCTTGGTCTCTGACCATTAGAAGGGGCTGTGAGAGGAAGCTGGGTCAGTGGGAACATGCTTGCTTGATACCTCTGCCATAGGTGCTGTTTCCCAAGGCTAACTCACCATGACCAAACCTCCTGACTGAGCCAATACCTCACGTACTTATCAGTGGCTGAAAGCCAAGAAGCTAAGACAAAACAAACAGCAGTGACAGAAAAATCAAAAGACAGAAAATCAAAACTTGCCAAGTAGATGCAGGGAACATACTTATTCAGATGGGTTTCCTCATCCAAGTCTGTTATGCAAACAAGTAAAATTTCATTCTATTTTGTTGTTTGGGCATACATTTCTGAGAGCAAAGGGAACAGACGAGGGGGTGAAGAGCTGAGAGCACACAGGAGGTAAAGCACTGTACTTAGGAAGCTAACGAACAGACAGTTGGCTCAGTTGCCCTGGCATTGGCAGCAAGGGGAGCTGGGCAGTCCCTGGCTCACATCGCAGCATCCCCAAGGGGCTCAGGGTAACACGGACCCAGGAAACTCAAGACCTGGGAGTGAAGGTGGGGCTAAAAACAGAAGTTGTTGAAAGACCTATTTAAGAAACAGGATTCTCTTTCACATCCCCATGTCCTGAGGACACTGGAGAGACCTGGAGGCATGTTCTGCAGCTTGGCAGATGCTTGGGAGGGCCAGCACAGATGACAGCATGGTACCCTGGGGGAATTAAGAAAGAGCTAGATGTAGCTGGTGGAAGAGCATGTAGCTAAGCAAGGCTCTGGGCTCCGATCCCAGCTCCACAGCAGGGAGAAGAGAAGTTAGAAGTTAGAACACCAGCACCAGATGTGTGTAACCTCAGGCAGGAATTAGGGGAATCCTGCCTGGACCTCCAGCCAGCATACTGGACGGACTCGGAAGCTTCCTGGGAAATAGCTCATCCCAATCCCCTCACGACAGAAGCCACAGCACAAAGAGGGACTGGGACGGCAACTCACTTGTAGATCCTGAAATTACTCCTCAGGCCAAACAGAATGAACAGATGAGGTCCACCCTCAGGCATACCAAGGGTCCCACCCACCCTTAGGTATGAAGGAAGAGGCAGGGCTCAGCAAATGTGCCAGGAGAACACCTAACGTCCAATAGATATCCAATATCAAATAATCGGGAAAAATCACTTCAGCGTCGACTGAGAAGGTGTGCAGGAGGGAGGCCCTGCTCAGGAGCTGAGAGCTTAGTATCCAGTCGGGGTGGCATTCTGAGGGAGAAGTGGGTACTTTAGTAGAGGGGTATATAGCTGGAGGAAGCAGGTCACTGAGGACAGTGGGGAGGGCGACAGGATCATGTCCCATCCTCAAGCAACAGAAGTTCCAGGATGAGGAATAGAAACTAAACACAGAAGTGTGCGCGTGTGTGCATGCATGCGCACACAGACACACACACATACACACACACACACACACACACACACACGCACATACATAGATACACACACACACCAGCAGCAGCAGTGATGGGGGAAATCAGAGAAATAATTTAAGATATCCTCAAATCAAACAAGAATGAAAGAACTTCTTTGGGGCTCCCCAGGGTCAGTGCCATAGAGGAAAGTTACATTCAGAACCAGGAATTAGGGAAACTTCTACACAAGCCAAGGATGGGGACAGAGGAAGCACATTTTCTACAAACACTCAAAATGCTGCTGGATTTCTTCTCTTTTCTTTTTGAATGAGGGGTTTTGGTTTTGGTTGTTTGGTTTTATTGTTGTTGTTTTGAGACAGGGTTTCTCTTTGTAGCCCTGGAACACTCACTGTAGACCAGGCTGGTTTTGAGATCTGCCTGCCTCTGCCTCCTCAAATGCCCAGCTTGAATGATGGGTTTCTTTTTTTTTTTTTTTTTTTTTTTTTTTTTTTTTTTTTTTTTTTTTTTTTTTTTTTTTTTTTTTTTTGGTTTTTTGAGACAGGGTTTCTCTGTGTAGTCCTGGCTGTCCTGGAACTCACTCTGTAGACCAGGCTGGCCTCAAACCAGACCAGAAATCCACCTGCCTCTGCCTCCCAAGTGCTGGGATTAAAAACGTGTGCCACCACCGCCCGGCAAATGATGGGTTTCTTAATGGTGACAATTTAAAAACACTTTCAAAAGCTAGAATTAGACAGTCAGCAAAACTATTATGGTTCAGAGAAAGAGGAAATCAAAACCATTTTCTGATAAGTTCATTTCTGTATACCTCTTCTGTGGAAGCCATGGGTGTGATCGACATAGATGAGGCTGTAAACCAGGGACTGGAGCATAGGAAATGTGTAACCTAGAACATAAGTGGCGGGAAGACCCCAGCATGCTGGCCAGGAGAGTCCTCAGGAAAAGCTGAAGCAAAAATTATAGGGTGGCCCTAGGAATATTTTTTTGAGGATGTAGTTTGCTCTAAAAAAGCCTATAAAGGTAGCCTGATCTATATGAGTCCCTGTCTCAGAGAGAAGGGTGTGTGTGTGTGTGTGTGTGTGTATTGTGTGTGTGTATGTATATGTATGTGTGTGTGTTGTTTGTGTGTATGTGTGTGTATGTATGTGTATGTGTGTATGTATGTGTATGTGTATATGTGTGTGTATGTGTGTGTGTATGTATGTGTATGTGTGTGTGTATGTATGTGTGTGTGTGTGTGTGTGTGTATGTGTATGCGTGTGTATATGTATGTGTGTGTGTGTGTTTGGGGGGAGTGCTGTCAGAGAGAGGCTACAGTGAATAGATTTCCTTATACTTAGTACTGGAGCATCTGGTGTTTTGTTTTTTCAAGACAGGGTTTCTCTGTGTATCCCTGGCTGTTTTGGAACTCGCTCTGTAGACCAGCCTAGTCTCAAACTCACAGAGATCCTTCCTTCACCACTGCCTAGCTATGGAGTTCTTAGTGAGCCATGAGTGGAAAACCACATGACAACATTTACATATTGTACTTCAGACTTTTAAGAAACTATCTCATAGCCGGGTGCGGTGGAGGCGCACGCCTTTAATCCCAGCACTTGGGAGGCAGAGGCAGGCAGATTTCTGAGTTCGAGGCCAGCCTGGTCTACAAAGTGAGTTCCAGGACAGCCAGGGCTACACAGAGAAACCCTTTCTCAACCAAAAACCAACCAACCAAACAAACAAACAAAAAAACCTATCTCATTTAGGAAGGGCATTCAAAATATTCATTTATATTCCTGTGCCTCCTAAGTGACATGATTGTTTCCATGTGTTCCTCAAACGAGAAGAGAAAAAGAAACAAAATCTGAATCTCACCTGCCTCCTTCTCCAGCAGCATCGATCGCTTCCCGTGCAAGTCGCAAAGCAGTGTCCTGACTGTACCAGAACTGGCTCAACTGCTGTAACAGGGACAGGTGACAGACACCATCTCAGAATTCACTTCTTTCAACTCAAACCTCCTAAATACTGTACAGATATTTAATTTGTCATCAGTTCATGTTTCTTCTAAGTTATTTAAGATCAATACAGTTCCCCAGTGCACCAACAGAATCTACACACTGAGTAGTGAGGGCTGCTGATATCACAGAGCTAACACCAGCCAAGTCTCCCCAGATGGCAAAGCATACCCAACCTGAACCAAATTCAGCTTGGCAGAGTGGACCACCACCGAATAGATCCAGGCAGGGGCAGGGGCAGGGGCAGGGGCAGGGGCAGGGGCAGGGGCAGAGGCAGGGGCAGGGGCAGGGGCAGGGGCAGGGGCTGTGGCTGGTTGATGGTTTCCAAGGCTTCCTCTGTCTTCACCTACTCCATGTTTCCCAAGTTAACTGTCTTTGTTCCTTAAGGTTGTGTCTTGCTTTAGTTTTGCTGGTTTTATTGTTGTTTTTTTTTTAAGAGTTATTTAATTTATGTACGTAAGTACACTGTTGCTCTCTTCAGACATACTAGAAGAGGTTATTGGATAACATTATAGATGGTTGTGAGACACCCTGTGGTTGCTGGGAATTGAACTCAGGACCTCAGGAAGAGCAATCAGTGCTCTTAACCACTGAGCATTCTCTCCAGCCCCTAGTTTTGATGTTTTATTTCACCCTGACTGGTGACTTTCCTTAAAGTTTTGGTGGTCCTTACTTATGTATTTATAAGTGAAGGATGGTGTTAATGTGAAAAAAAGCAGTTTGGTTTTCCTCTGTGGTCAGCCCATTTCTCCACCTCTTTCCCCCAGCAAGACCTAGCTGTCATGAAAATAGCATTTGATTTAAAAATCTGGCCAATGTCTAGGAACAGAGGTCAGTGTTTGCCTGGCATATATGGGACTCTAGGTTCTAGAAGATTATTATTTTAAAGTACTGAAAATCTGTCAAGAATACAAACAAGCCAAAAGCCTGCCATGTGAAGAACCGGTTACAAAGAGGCAGTGTGCACCCACACAGTGGGCTGTGATCCATTCAACAGGTGACAAAGATTCAATGTGTACATACAGTGGACGGTGGTCCATCCAGAAAGACCAAGGTCCAGCCATGCTACATTGTGGACAAGCCTTGGAAACACTGAGGAGAAAAGTCAGACCAAAACCCCTACATGTCATGTGATTCTATTGCTATGAGATACTCAGAAGAGGCCACAGAACAAGAACAGAAAGTCTGTTAGGTTGCCAGACTATGGGAGGATCGCAGAATGAGGCCCCCGATAGCAAAAGGGGAGAGAGGTAGGTGTCCTCCTGAGGCAGTGAAGTGTTCTGATGGGCTGGAGAGGGCTCAGTGGTTCAGACCACCTGTTGCCCTTGCAGATACCCTGGGGTCCTTTCCAGCACCACATGGTGGCTCTGTACCATCTACAACTTCAGTTCCAGAGCATGCACCGGGCATGCACATGGCAGGCATACACACACACACACACACACACACACACACACACACACACACACACGCACACACACGCAGGCAAATTCTAATACACAGAAAAATAAAACTGGCTTTGGCTGATGAGTACATGTAGAAGCTAATTCACAGTCTCACACACACACTCCTAGTCTCTTAACTTTATAAGCTAATTTTGTGTCATCAATTTTACCCGTCATTTGTCTCCTTACCCTAGATCATAACCACTGTTTCTTCTTAATTTTTCTATAATTTTTATGTTTAACTTTTTAATCCATGTAGACTTTAGTTCTGTATGAAGACAGTGAGGACAGAAGTTTGTTAAGGGCAATGCAGGACCCAATACCTGTTGTCACTCGGAATGTTTTTTTTCCTGGCGAGTATCTTTATGCTCTGGGCTCTCCCCTGGGCCTCTACCCCAGCGTCTGCAGAGAAGTGCTTGCGTCCTGTCATCACAGTGCGAGTCACAGCAGCCAGCACTCCTGCCTTAGAATACTCACCTTTATTTACTATTGCCCTATTCTTGGTTGTTTATGAGCTCATACTCTGTTTGGAGTTTTATTTGTTTGTGTGTGTGTGTGTGTGTGTGTGTGTGTGTGTGTGTGTGTGTGTGTACACACACGTACTCTTGGAGGCCAAAAGACAGTATTTAAATTCCCGGAGCTGGAGTTACAAGCGGTTGTGAGCCACCTGTGTCTCTCTGTCCTATTGTTGATGTTTTTGTGTTATTAAATCATTATTTGGAGATGGAGCTTACAGCTCAGGCTGGGCTAAAACTTACCATGTAGCCCAGACTGATGTCAAGCTCACATTCTTCTGCCTCAGCCCCTCGGAAAGCTGACATCACAGGCGTGAGCTATCAGGCCTGGCTAAATGCTTTTCTTCTTCCTTTGGACTCCTGAAATTAAATTCAGTGCCGTGTATGTGCTAGGTTTATCTGAAGGGTTTACTAGTCATGGTCTGTATTACTCAAAACAAGGCAGCCTTCAAAATTACGACAGCTAAATTTGCTATTCAAAATTGCAAATGACATGTAAGCACGCAGAATTCTTTAAATCAGCAACATTTTCTGACTAAGAAAACCAGGATGCTTATGTGTTTCCTATTTGGTTTGCATAGCCTTGGCTGAATATTTACTTGTAAAGACGAGCTTCACAAAGTTTCCAAAGGCAGAGCGTGCATATGCACTTCCACAAATGCATGAATTCATGTTTGTATCTTCATGGATTCTCTATGGACAGCTGGAGGAATGCGCCTGGGCAGGAGACATTACAGAGCCTGACCTCACGGCATCACAGAGGCAGGGGATGGCTGAGTCACAAGAGCTGCCTGCAGGGAGGCTGCAAACGACCCTTCCTCATCCCATCCTATCAGTGGCCTACAGTTTGGTTTTCCATGACATTCCAGAAGAATATAATTTTATTTTCTTTTTCCTTTCTCTCCTTCCCCTACTCAAGAACAATTGATCCTTTTAATCCTCCTCCAAAGTGGCAAACCAAAGCCCTATTGCTGTACTAAAGGCACACAGCTTTATAAGCAAAGCACCTCTCCCCTCAAACTACTAGATTTACAATGAAAATTAAGCCTCGTACCCCATATCTCCTTGCTTTTGGGACCCATTCCTCAGAAACTATCATCTTCAATTCTTGGTTTCTTTCACCCTTTTGCCCCACAGCTCTATCGCTGTGCTTAGGATCAATCTCTAATTGATCTGTTCCTACAGTATGCACTTTGCTCTCTCACACAACCCTCTCCCTTCATCTCCTGAGGTAGTAGTTGGAATCCACATTTTGGATAACTGGAACCAGCAGTGTTGAGCCACATAATATACTAAGAGTATGGTTTTTTTTTTTCCAGTGTGATTTCTGGTTTCTCCTAGTTAATATACATGCATGATTGCCCCCTCCCTCCCTCCCTCTCTTTATTACAGTCAGGGTCTTACATATCCCACACTGGCTTTGAACTCCCTCTGTGGCTTGAAACTTCTGATTCTCCTGCTTCCCCCTCCCACGCACTGGGATTACAAGTGTGAGCCATCAGGTCCCTCTCGTGCAGTACTAAGGACGAGTCTGCTTTCATGGATGCAAGGCAAGAACTCCACCATGAGCTGTGTGTGCAGTCCCTCATCCTGACCCTGTCTCAGCCCTCTATGGGCCTTTGAACAGAACTCTCTTCCTGCAAGATCCTCCATCATTCTACCTCACTCCCTGGAATGCTCTCTCTCTCTCCTCACTGGGACCACTGCTGTGCAAGTTTCAGAAGGCCTCTCCCCGGGACTTGGAGTCATGGTTGTTTGGGGACCATCTCCTGCTCACACTGACCTTCCTTGGTTCATGTCTTCCTTGCTGGAGCAGACCTCACACTCGCTTTCCTTCATTTACTTGCTAGAGCTGAGCTTTCTGTTGGAAGTGCTCCAAGTCTAAAATGCACCTCTCTGTTCTCACACTTGACTGGCACCTTAGCTGACTACAATTTTTATCAAAACATTTGCAGCAGTTTAGATTTATAATTTCTTCCTTCCTTTCTTTACCTATTTATTATCTTTTCTTTCGAGACAGAGCCCTGGCTGGCCTGGAACTCAACGACCCACCTGCTCCAGCCTCTCCAGTGCTGGGATTAAAGGCAGCCACCATCACAGCCTGCAATTCCAGTGTCTTTTAGGGGTTGGGTGGTAGCGATGAGACTGGCCTCAGTCTTGCTATGCTGCTGAGGACAACTGTAAGCTCCTGGCCCTTCTGCCTCCACCCTCCCGTGTGCTGGGTAACAGACATGTGCTGTTGTGTCTAGCTCAAGAGTTCTAGTTTCTAATCAAGTTACTGAGAGGGGGCAATGTGGCTTTGATCCTAAGGTTCTAGGAAGACCTGCTCTTCCTCAGGAAGGTCTGAGGA
>LR749882.1:0-97500 GCA_902729485.2 Mus minutoides
CATGGTGCTAGAGAAAGGATAACTAGAACAGTGGATGTACAGAGGGGTCAAGGACACCAGGGGAACAGGGCCAGGGAATCAACTAAGCAGGGCTCATGGGGCTCACAGATACTGAAGCCACCATCATGGAGCCTGCAAGGGTCTGCACTAGGTCCTCTGAATGTGTTATGGTTATATAGCCTAGTGCTGTGGGAGTGGGGTATCTCTAACTCTCTCACCTGCTCTTGGAATCCTCCCCATCCTACTGGTTTGCCTTGCCCAGCCCTGATGTGAGGGTTGTGTCTAGTGTTAGTGTATCTTGTTATGCTCTATGCAGTTGCTATCCCTGGGAGGTCTGCTCTTTTATGAAGAAAAACAGAGAAAGAATGGATCAGGGGGAGAGGGGAGGTGGGGGGAGAGTGGCTGGAAGGAGAGGAAGGAAGAGACACTGTGGTCAGGATGTATTATATGAGAGAAGAATAAATCTTAATAATATTTGAAATGTAAATATATAAAATATCCAACATAAAAAGAAAAAAATACTTTAAAGGAACGGTGGGTGTAGCTGTGGGGCCAGGAGCAGCAGCTGCACATAGCATCCATAGTTTGGAAACAGAGAGAGATGAATGCTGATGTATAGCTCATGATGGAAAGCTTCCAAAGGAAAAAAAAGCGGTCTCAGGGGCTAGAGAGGTGGCTCAGCAGTTCAGAGCTCTTGGTGCTCTTGCAAAGGACGCAGGTTCAGTTTCCAGAGCCCACATGGCTAACAACCCTCTGGATCTCCTGTTCCAGGGGATTCAATCCTCTCTTCTAGCCTCTCTGGACACCAGGCATGCATAGGGAACACATACATGCAGAAAGGCAGCTATTTATACAAATAAATGGATTAATAAATCTTTTTCTTTAAAAATAAAAAGCTTTAGTTGTTAAAAATGCTCCACAGATACTTTGCAAATAGCTCTCTTTCTTCAGCCATATTTGCTACATTTATTTGAGTCTTCTATACTGTGACACCCCAAATCACTTGGTAGAAGTCAGTCACAAAGGGTTGAAATTTCAACAACAGCAACAAATGAGATTGTTTAATAGCATACACGAAATTAAATTGCAGTAACAAGCCAAGCAAAATAACCTAAATGTCTGCAATCACTTTGCTTACTCCTAATGGGACAGTAATAAAGAGTGACTCTGGCCACACTTTTCTGTCACCCAGATGCAAAGAGTGGGACCATGGACTTATCCTGCATTCCCCAACTCTGATGATCCCCCAGACCCTCGGGAGAGATTCTGAAGAGGCCCCACATGAGATCTCGAAAATCACTACTTCTAGCACTGGGTTTTGATGTTTCTGTTTTATATTTTCTTTTAAGTTTCTGCTGCTACTTCTGATTTTAAACAGGGCTTGGAACTGCCGGGTCCAGACCTCATAGCTTGATTGGCTGTCTGTGCTGGAAGACAGCACTTGTGTTGGGCCCTGACACAGAGCAGCTGCAGCTCCTTAAAATGAGGAGACTTCAGAGAGAAGTGTATACACTGCAGCGGTAGCTATAAAACAAGTGCCAGTACACGCTGCCATGAGATTTTGAACATGTTAAAACACACGTAAGTGCCACAGAAGCGCTCTCTCCAACGTGAGCAGAGCCTGAACCTTTTGTTCATATGGAGGAGCTTGATGGAGCCACCTATGGAGGGACTTGATTTCTCCTGTCACCAATGTCCATCAGATCTTCCTAGAGCCACCTATGGAGGGACTCTGTTTCTCCTGTCACAGATGTCCATCAGATCTGGGTCCAGGACTATGCTAGTCATATCGAGCTAAAACTGGATCAAACCGTGATCCTGCCCAACTAGACCTTAATTATCAAGACAAGATGATAAGGCTAATCAGCAACAATGAGAATTGAGGCATATTAGAACATAGGATAATATGCTATTTAAAGTTTATGAAAAGTGTGCTATAGTAAAATAGCAACCATATTAGTCACTCAGGATTTCATATGTGCCTTAAAGTATATTCAGAATTTAGCTGGAGTATGGATAGAGTACAAATATTTGACAAGTTGGATTAACTTTGACTATGCAAAAATGCCATGAACTAAAATTATTTATAGTTGCTCTGAGAGGTCTAACAATTTTGTTTTATTACAAAGCTTGATATATATGCACAGCCCAATTGTCTTAGGGTTTCCTTTTTTGTGAACAGACACCATGACCAGGGCAACTCTTACAAGAAGAACATTTAATTGGGGCTTGCTTACAGGTTCAGAGGTTCAGTCCATTATCACCAAGGTGAGAGCATGGCAGCATCCAGACAGGCATGGTGCAGGAGGAGTTGAGAGTTCTACATCTTCATTTGAAGGCCACTAGGAGAAGACTGGCTTCCAGGCAGCTAGGATGAGGGTCTTAAAGCCTATTCCCACAGTGGTATACTTTCTCCAATAAGACCGCACCTACTCTAACAAGACCACCCCTCTAAATAGTGCCACCCGCTGGGCCAAGCACATTCAAACCACCACACCAACAGCACCAACAACAACAACAACCACCACCACAATCACTCATAAAATGCAGCAGTTTGATCCCTAAGATATCACAGTCCCAGGAACGCTTATCACACTGTAAGTACTCTCAGTTCTCTTTAACTGGTGCAGAGCAGAGTGATCTTTCAAACCTTGTAAGGGACTATGCCAGTAACACAGATGGTAGACTGTCCTGCTTACACCATTCCTGCTGCTCCTCCTTGTTTATTTCACTATTCAAATCATCTGCTGTTTTCGTCTATGAAGCCTGGATCAGGTCAGGCAGGTGTTAAATAATATTCCTTCACCATGACATTGTCACCTTCGCTAATGCATCCAAGCCCTTGAGTATCTTAAATATGAGCCCTTCTCACCACCTTAACAAAAGGGTCATCAAATTCCATTTCAATGAGGAATACAGTTGTCCCCCGTCACCATCTTTTCCAGGAGAATCCTAGCAAGAAGAGTATGGTCCATCATACATCAGTGCTAGTAACAAGACTGTGTAAGAGGACAGAGTAAGTCACATGAGACAACTTCTCTTATTTTAAAAAAGGATTCCATGCCTGTGACTAAGACAATCTGATGTGCTGGGGAGACTGGGAACTCTATGGTGGAATCATATTCTCACATTTGATTCTTATTTCTCTCCCACTATGTTCCCCTCTGTGGTGCTTTGAGTGGCTGAGAAATGCCCCCCATAGTCTTGGGTATTTGAACACCTGCCCCCAGTTGGTAGTTGTGTTAGGGGAGGCTTAGGTGGTGCAGTCATATTGGGAGAAGTACCTCACTGGGATAAGTTTTGAGACTAGAAAGCCTCACTAGCTTCCAGGTTGCTTTCTCTCTCTTTGGGCTTGAGGTTAAGGATGAGGGCTCTCAGCTCCTGCCACCATGCCTTCACGTTTTACCCTTCCCTTCAAGATGGGCTCTCAGCACTCTGGAACCATAAGAGAATGCTCTCTTCCTCAGACTGCCTTTGTCAAAGTGTTTTATCACAGCATCAGAAAAGTAATAGGCCCTGCCATGGTCAGACTCTCCCTTTAAGACCTTTCCGATAGCATTCCTTCAGATACAAATCATAACCTATCATTTCACACTGAATTATAACATTCACACTGAATGTCTATGGAGCACAATGTGGGCAAAGGACTATACTGAGTACTGAGACAGGCATCTGAGGGAATCCACAGTCCCTGACTTCTTAAAGCTTAGAGTATAGACTTCCCAAAGCAAAGGCAAAGGCCATCTTTTCCAAGAGACCTTTTAAAATTCTGTTTTTTATTATTCTCATGAAAATTCATTCTTGTAGGGATAGACAAATACCCTCCTCTGTCTCATGACCACACTGTAAAAAGTTGAGGGAATGCAAGAAAATATAAGCCAATTAAGCAGCAGCTATCACGTGGAAGATACTCACTACAGATGGAATCTGTTAGCTGAAGGAAACTTTGACTTCAGCTAACAAATGCAGAGGAAACTGTTCTCATCAACCAGCAATAATAGACAGCTGTCTCCAGGGCTTTAAGACTAGTGTTGCTGGGTCTATGGCAACAGCATGTGAATGAGGAAAGCTACCTAAAAGGTAAATGAAGCCGACCTACATGCATCAGTGGGTGAGGTACACATGCAATCCTACCAGTCCCTGCCCGAGGTTATGCCACAGAATGAACATCTTGGATACTAAGCAGTAGATTAGTGTCACAGGCATGTTCTTGGGAGAGTCTGGCTGTTGCTTCTCTGCTAACTTCAGCTAGAGTTGTTGGGGTACTAACTGAGGTTCTTGTTCGAGCCACTGCTTCACCTCATCTATCCTTTGGTTCTGATGCTTTAAAAGAAATCCCCCGGGGTGAAAAGATGACTCAGCAGTCAAGAGCACATTCTGCTCTTCCAGGGACCCCAGTTCAGTTCCCAACACCCATAACAGTGGAGCTCACAACCTCCTATAAAACCAGCACCAGAAGATCCAATGCCCTCTTCTGGCCTCCACGAGTACCTGGACACACATGGCATACCCTCACATAGACACACACAGACATACCCAGAGATTGGGGGCGGGAGGGGAGGCAGAGATAAATAAATCTTTTTAAAACTGAAGGAAATTCACAAAATTATGAAGGAAATGGCTGAAATAGATAAATGTCATTCTCCCCAAATCTTTTGCTTTCCTTTAAGAAATAAGCAGAACTATGTTGTTGCTTCAGAAAGACAAGATTCACTCCTTGGAGAACAAAAAGAGGACGCTCACAATTGGAGCTAGCAATAACTGTTAAGCTCAGTTTCACAAAAGTTGTCAAATTTTGGGGGGTTAAATAAACAGCTAGCGGTGGGGAAAAGCCCAGAAAAGGCTCATATTTAAATAATAAAAAAATTATCTCAGTTACTGGTAAAAAATATCTCAGGTTAGGGTTCTTCTTCCATTCTAAACCACTGACAGCCATACACACACACACACACACACACACACACACACACACACATGGCCATATCAAACGCAAATATAGAACAGTGTCTTCTTACAATGAAAACATAATAATACTTTCCTCACAACTTCTCCCCAGAGGACAAGACACCGTGATGAGTAGCCACATTTATTTAGCTTCTTTTCTTTGACTTGTCTATCAAGTATATGTCACCCTGNTCATAGCTTGCTTTTAAAACTAACCTAGTGAGTCAAGCCCTACCAGCCTCCTCAGAGCTAAGTGAAGAGAACATTCTAAGATGTTTAAAGAGCAAAGAGCCACAAAGGGTGGCAAATGGTAGCAATGGGCTGCCTGGCACTTAGGGTTGACAAGGATGTTAAAGACAAACCCAGGTTTAGTGGAAAAATCACATGATTAGCTAGTGATTTCTGCATCAGAACCAAAACAGGAAGTGACAGTGTGCTAATTTTCTTGAAGGCAATCTATCAACATATTAATTGTAAGAGTCAAGAACTGAGACACATGTTTATCAGCATGAAGATTTATATGTTCTTTCTCTTTTGTTAATAGCAATTAGTTCATGGAACTGGCGAGATAACTCAAGCACCCAAAGTGGATATCTCACAACCACCTGTAACTCCAACTCCAGGGTACTGGGCACCGCTGGGTTCTATAGGTACCTGCACATATATGTAAAGATCCACATAAGGCATACACATG
This sequence comes from Mus minutoides, assembly GCA_902729485.2. Taxonomy (NCBI): domain Eukaryota; kingdom Metazoa; phylum Chordata; class Mammalia; order Rodentia; family Muridae; genus Mus; species Mus minutoides. The sequence goes on from LR749882.1 coordinate 5,639, forward strand.
TACATAAATTTAAATGAAATATATCTAAAAGAATAATCTAGTTCACAAATCACATAAGCAAGAGTTTAGTAATCTGACATGATGAAGAACTTGAATTATCTGATTATTTGGGAAGAGGCATATTCAAAATCAGCCCGAAGCAGTAATAACAACCCCAGTAAGGGTACAGGACATTCACATCTTTATGGTTGTATTCTAACTGCCCAATGGAGCTGCTGGCAATGTGCTGTGGAGAAAAGGCACTAACCCTAGAACATCTGCTTCTGTTTCCAAATGTGACTCCTGTGACTCTGACTCTGTCAGGATGACCCCTGAGTTCTCACTCCTTCATCAGTAAAACAAGGATAATGGCTCCTGTGCTCATCTTGAAGGAGGCTTGGAGGATTAAAACGGGAACACAGGTGAAGTACTCAGAGTAGAACATAGCTCAGACAACTTCAATCTCACACATGGGAGTTATTCCAAAAATAAATCCTTAAAAAGTTCGCTCAGGCCAATACTGCAAATTATTCTCCACTGAAAGACAGTCATAATGAGCAGGAGCCAGAGCTTCCCACTGTGTCCTGGACGGAGGCCAGTGCCACTCCATCTGAGAGTCTTGGTCACAGCTTTCAGTAAGAACTGCTGACTCTTCCCACCTCCTCGGTGGCAGACACTGCAGCCAAGCAGTGGCACAGGTGGTGGCTGCTGCAGAGCACATCCAGTACACTAACGACAGAGCCACCTGGGGGTCGGAGCTCCTGCACTGGCACAGCCCCTCACCTGATCTGTTCTTCCTCACCTTGCTCCCACCAGGGCTCAGCAGCTAACTAAAGAATACACGGCCCAACTCAAGAATGCTTCCTTCCTGTGTGATAAAGTCAGGGATGGCACTATGACAGCAAAGGAACTTGGAACTGTCAGGAGGTCAATGGGTCAAAACCCAAGGGAAGTTAAATTGTAGGACGTGGTCAGCAAAATGGAGGCCAATGGGAACCGGGACACTGAATTATCAGAATTGTTTACTATGATGGGTAGAAAAAAAAATCAAAGATGCAGATGGCAAAGAAAGAATCCATGGGAATCCATGACAGGGAAAGAAATGGTCCAAAAAGCACAGAACTACACCACATCAGGACTACCTGAGGAGGTGTAGGTCAAATAACCAGAGAAGCAGAGACTGATGAAGACAAGAAACTATGAAGAACTGGTACATGTAATGAGTACCAAATGAAGACCTACTGCAGTTGTTTGAATGAGAATGCCCATCATAGTTTCATTATCTGAATGTTCAACCCCACATTAAAGGAACTATTCATGAATAATTAAGAGGTGAGGCCTTTTTGGAGGAAGTGAGTCACTGGGCGTTGACTCTGAGGTTTCAAAAGTCCAAGCCAGGTCCAGTCTATAGCTCACTCTCTCTCTCTGACTGCTGCCTGTGAAACTGGATGTAAAGCTCTCAGCTACTGCTCCAGTGCACTGCCTTCCCTACTTCCCACCAGGATGGTGGCGGTTGCTCTGAAACTGTAAGCAAGCCCTCAATTAAATGTTTTCTTTCATAAGAGTTTCCTTAGTCGTGGTGTCTCGTCACAGCAATAAAACAGTAACTAAGAAACACATATTCCATTACTCCCCCCCACTTCAAATCAAATAGAATTTGTTACTCAAATCTTTCACATACATACACAAAAAAGTACCATGAAAGAAAAAATGTTGATTAATTCATTGTTTCTATAGGAAAAAAATGAATGTCAAAAAAATCCCTTTCCAGACACAAAATCTAGATATATTAGTTGATGGTCCTGTCTCCTATAAATCAAGCTACCTGCCAGTTTTACAATGTAAACCCTTATACTACCTTAACAATAAGAAAGCACTCAGTGGATTCCTTAAAGTTTCAGTTGCTAGTGATTGGTTCTTGCTGTTTTTAATGCATGCAGCTGTCACATAACTAATTTCTCATAACTCTATACTCATGATCAACCCAATGCTCATACGAGGTTGAGACCAGTTTACACAGCCATGTTCTACACAGCTTTGGCAACACAGCAGTAGTTTTTAAGACTATGTAATTTTTTTTTAAGTTAAAAAAAATAGTTTGGGTTCTAAGTCTTGATGGTAGAAAAAGCATGGTTGAGGGCTGGGAAGGGGCTGTGGAAATATAAGTATCTGAGGTCTGGTCTCCAGCACCCAGGTACTTACTAGGTGTACACTAGACATGGCAGCTTAAGTCTGTAATCCCAGTGCTAGTGTGGGAATCAGGGCTCTTGTTGGCCAGCCAGTCTAGCTCAAACAGTGATCTCCAGGTTCAGTGAGAGAGGGACCTTGTTTGGAAAAAATAGGTTGGGGACAATAGAGGAAGACACTCAACATCAGTATTGACCTCTGCTCTCTACACATGCACAAGTGGGAACACTTATACATACCTGTGCACACACATGCATACATCACACACACATACACACACAAACACACTACAATCCAGGTTTGCTCTGATACTCTACACCACATGCCTGTGCCCTGCCATCTTGCTGATCCACCACACATTACCCTATTCCCAGACTGGCCCCATGGTGCAAGGATGGCCGCTCCAACCAAGGCCACAATGTCCAAAATCCAGCCAAAGGGAGAATAAAAGAAGAAAGACATGCCCTTTCCTTGTGTGCTTTGATTTATGATCTGCACTGAAGTGCCATTAGCTATATCTTAGTAACACGGTCATAATTTTTACACAAAGAAGATTGGAAAATTTTTATTCTGTGCAGTTATATGCCCATCATAAACTAGGAGTATATTTGTGCTACTGTAGTACATGGGGAAGCAGGATTGGAAAGGATACAGTCTCCACCAGATGCAAAGCCAAAAGGACAGCTTTCTGCAACTGCCTTGCTGTACAAGTTTGAGAAAATCCTTGTCCTGTTACTGTAAGAGGAACAGAAGAAGCTGACAAATCCCATTGCAGTTCTCAAGCTTTACAGGTGCAGATGAAGGCCACTGGTGAGGGAAACTTCTCGCCAAACACAAGACAGCTTCCAATAGAGGAGAATCGTCAAACAAAATAATAAGAAGAAAAAAACCCACAAATTTTGAATTTCAGAATTACAAAAGCAGATTTTATTCTGTGTCACCTATGATATTAGAGACATCTAGTCACTCTTATGTTGACCCAATAGATGCCTGAAAGTAGAGATGAGGCTGAATATTATATGTTATGCCAAATACTAACTGCCCCACTAAGTGGCCGACAGGCAGACAGTCTACACAGCATGAGTACATTGAACCAAGCGGGGAGAATTCAAATTCCATCCAGGCCAAGGGGTGATTTCATCATGTTTCTCAGGACAGTACACAATTTAACACTTGTATGCTGGTTATCTAGGGAAGTTCCTGTCTAATATTGTTTGCTCATGCTTGACTGAAGATAACATTTCTTGGGAAGAAAAAGAACCTAGAAAAGGGGAACCAGTGAATTTGCATCAAAATATATCCCTTACATATCTGAAAAATATATCCCTTACATATCTGATAAATATATCCCTTACATATCTGAAATATATCCCTTACACATCTGAAAAATATATCCCTTACACATCTGAAAAATATATCCCTTACATATCTGAAATTCAAATTAAACTGGACATTATATATTTATATTTTCTTTAAAACATCTGCCATTTCTACAGCAGATTTAGAATTTAAATCTCCTAATTTTCAGTCTAGTTTTTATGCCTTCTAACATGGCCATGTCTAGTGTGTTAGCATTTCTTCTAGGCTCTGCCCAACAGTTACCTAGCAACAGCCAGGTAGAGCCTGTTATATAAAGGACTGTTTCTCTCTCTCTCTCTCTCTCTCTCTCTCTCTCTCTCTCTCTCTCTCTCTCTCTCTCTCTCTGCCTCTACTCCCTTCATATCCTCCTTCTCTTGGCCTAAATAAACTTCATTTTATACTAGACCCATCATACGGATGGTACCTTGGGGATGCCTCAGAATGGACCCCACTAAGGCACCCCCTCCCACTGCATCATGCCACTGCATTACAGAACATATCAAAGTGGATACTCAGTCAATAAATAAGGCAACATCAATGATGCTTAACCATAACTCACAGGCAGACAAAATGCCTTCCCAACAGAGTTCTTACAAGGGCTTAAATATCATGCTATTTATGCCATGTGTTTCAATTAATTGAATTTTTCAGTGTCATAGACATATAGGTGGCAGGCCAACATCTCCACACAGGTTACACTCTAGAGTCTATGCACTCCCACGTGACCCACAGATCAATGCAGATTCACACAAGCTGAGAATACACAATGCCTGAGGTCATTCTGGTTTACTGCACATATCGAGAACACAAGCTTGGAAAGTGAGTGAAGCACTAAAGTCCTGAGAACACCTTTGCAGTTGAGAGACACTTCTCGGGGAACAACAACGGCTGGGGTGGAGAACCACGCTGAAAAAGTCTCGATTACAACAGCAAATTATTTCATCATAGTCTCTACCGATGGCTTTTAAAAGTTAAAATTTAACTAACAAATTAGAATATCCTCATAAACTCTCTTCCTGATTATGAATATACTTTTCTTCTTATGAATAATCTGTTTCCTCCATATGCTGTGGAAGCACTGCAGAACTTTTCATATAAAACAATTCTATAGCTCCACACACAATCTTTAACAAGATCAAGAACCTTAGTTCAAAGCACATTTTTTTCATTCAAGGAAACTGTTATTAAGCTGAAAGAGAAGTATCACAAATTAACTTTCCAAAATGTAAATCACTGGCCATATCACCACCCTACCTCAAAGGAACTGGATTCTTATCTAGCTTCTAATTTCAGCAACCAATTTACAGAAACACAAAGTACAGAGAAAGATTTCCAAGTCTCTGCAGGGATGTAATCAACAAAATCCAAGCTGCTGGAAACACCACAGGACAAACAACCCAATAACTAAATAACAAGTGGGGGCAGGGAGATACAGTGTAAAACACAAGCCAATCACAACAGGTATTCCTTATCTGAATCCTGAATTACACTAACTGTTTCAAAGAAATGAAATTTAAAAGAAACATGCACACACTTCACGCTTAGAAGAAAATGGGAAATTTGAGAACTGACTGAATTAAAGTTTGTTTCTTAATGTCACTAATTTTCCATTCGCAGTCAGCACAAACTGATCGGTAGAGTATCTGAGCTAGGCAGAGGTGGTGGAGGTGACGTGACAAGCTAGAAAAAGGTGAGGATGTCATCGCTTCTGTTTATACTTCTGTATGTTCAAATCCTCCATAAAAATTTTAGCACATAAAAAAATTAAGCTAAAATTGAAGTGCTAAAGTGATTTCAAACACATTTTAATTTTTCTACAAACCAGCAACGTCAAGACTTATCTTCTAAAAACCAACTTATTTTCTGCTAACAAACTGTAAACAAACTAATATACAACTTTGCTAATACCTGTTTCTACAATGTTTATTCAGCTATCAAAAGAATAACTTAGTCTTATTTTAAGTTATGTTAAAAAAAAACCCCACTACTACCACCACCATTAAAAGAAAAACCTATGCTCTAAAGTCTGTTTTTGTTTTTTTAAGACTACTAAGGAGAAAACTCAACAGTCATTTGTAAATCATTTTTATCAACCATATTAACCACACACACACACACACACACACACACACACACACACACACACACTTCCTTTCTTGCATCTTTTGGGTTTCCTCCCTCTGGCAAAAACAACAAGAAAAAGCAAACAAGTTCCAAGACTGGTTCCAAGGGTGTAAAGGTAAAACCGTGCCTGGAAAAGAGAATTTTTCCAGCTCTGCTTGAAATTATACATCCCAACAGCCCAACTAATTTTAAATTCACCACTGCCAACCTTGTTTGGTCTAGCCGGTTTGTAAAGTGAATGACTGTGCAGAAGTTACCTTCACTTCACAAATTAAGAATCTGAAACTTGTTATGCCCAAAATTAACCTGTAAACCCTCATCTGCCTAGGAACCAGGTACCGTCCTGGAATGCTGGGAATTGTAGTTCTGGAAAATAACAAAGCCTCATGAGAAAGTACACAGCCTATATAGGTTTGTCCTTATAAGCCTCTGCATGTGGCTTGAGGCCGTTACAGCTGGAAATTTCCAGGGAATGGTCCTGTCCAAAGTCTGTTTCTTGGTCAATATTTAATATTTAATAAATTTTGCTTAAATCTGGCCTAAAATAGTAAAATGGGTTTCCTCTGGCAAATCTCAGGTTTAACAGACTGAACAAACAGAGTTTTACACTATGAGAAAGAGTAAAATTTCCTATCTTCTTGTCCAAATATTCGTCTCTCTCTAACGTAAACACATGGCCATGTATAAGCCATCAATATAAATTATGATTCTGTAACCTGATCTATACTTATCTCTCCCTCAACACCCTTCCTTGTAGTCTATCTCTGCCATTACAGTGCTCCAGTGAACATAGCTGCCTCTGCGTCTTGTCATCCCAAGTGTTGGCCATAGACAAGCAGCATCAGGCCTACCCATAAGCTTGTTAGACATACAAAATCATGAGCTCATCCCAACCCCTCTAAACTACATTCTTCATCTTAAGAAGACTACAGATGACCTGTGTACTCTGAAGTTGGTGAAGTATCTCCCAGAAAAAGTCAAAGAGCTGAGGCTAGTCATTTCAGAAGTCCATACTTTCCAGACTACATCCTCAACCTCTCATCATCTGATAGAGTTTCCAAGTCTCCAATGATCCAATTCACTGCCTTCATGTCTCATGCATATATAGAACAAAAGAGTATTCCCAATGGAACATAGCCTATATAGGTTTCTGAAGATTTGAAGTTAAGTGACTACTAATGGTCTATTACAATAGCATCTCTCGACTCTCAGCAGAGAAACCTGTCCTTGCCACTGTTGACAGTTAACACAGAGACCCTCCTCCAACATATCAATGTGCAGAAAATAAAGGACTGTGGCATTCCCTAAATGGGGCATGCATAATATAACCCTTTCCTCAAGACTCATTGGGTCGTAGTGGAAGAGGATGCAGGAAGGTTGCAAGAGTCCTAACTGGTCCATAACATCAGAAAAAGAGGGTCTCCAAGCACAACAGAGTAGAATGTACATGCAAATTCACAGAGATTATGATAAGACCACAAGTTAGGGAGGTACAGTAAGGTGGATATGAAATCCCATCACTAGCTGAAGAGCTATTGGCATTTTTATGGCTTCTAGGAGAGAGTTGGTTTTCTTTAATGATGTGTGAATTCAGGAAATAAGATGTGTCTACAAAGACTTACTCATTAAAACTACAGTGATATGGAAATGTGGGAAAGCTACAGGTCAGCAGGCTAATTGCTTTATCTCCCTGAAAAGCCATTCCTTGCCCATCTCTGTGTCAGAACTAACATCCCAGTGACCAGCAGATAGAAAACCTTTTGAACTCTATTAAATTAGCAGACTCCTAGCTTCCACCAACCCAACTGTAAATAACTCATACAAATCACAGACCCGGGATGGGTGGCAGGCGCAGTTACATAAAGCTGTATGCCAAAATATACACATTGAGCATCCCTAAATCCTCAAATCTAAAACTACTCAAGTGTTTTGTTGACACTCAAATGTTTCAAATTTTGGAAGCTTTTGGGCTTCAAATTTTCAAGACTGTATATGTTCAACTTGGTAAATTATATGAAAATATTCCAAACTCTTTTTTTTTTAATTTGTAATCTGAATTGCTTTGGTCTCAAGCATTCTGGGTAAGGGATACTCAACCCATATGCACGTTAAACTTAATCTTGATGGCATTTGCCTTCAGATTCATCTAGTTCTCAATGTTCCCTAATTCTTCTATCCAACTTTAACAGCTTCATGAACAAGCCCCTCTTTCTCCTAACCACCCAAAATACTAAGCAGAAGTAAGACCAGGATAGAGACTCAGAGACCAATAGAACCTACTTCCTCCCACCTGACATCAACCAACTCCTACTCATGAGTATGTTCTAGTGTGACAATCAATCCACCTAAATGGCACTGATGTGTAAAATTACCCCGTAATTCCAAATGCAATGCTGCACCCAAGAGATTTCCCAGCAAAACCTGGGAGATGACCTTTATACTGCCTCAAAGATTGAAAAACAGCCAGTTTTCCCCACATCTTTCCTCTATGCTGATACTTGGTGATAAGGAGAAAATAGATTATTTATATCCCACCTCTTAATTAACTAAAAAAAAGGCTGCCTTTACATTAATATATATATTTTATATATATGTATATATAAATAATATATAATATTATAATATATATAATATATTATAATATATAATATATAATATTATATATATGCATATATATATGTATATATATATATATATATATATATATATATATATATATATATATACACTGAAGCAAACAGACAAAAATGAATACTTGCTTCTTAGGAAACCAATTCTCCCACAAACAAAAGAAGACCCCTCTCAAAAGTTCCTACCACTTACATCCAATGGTTTAGTGTCTCAGAGGATCTTCCTCTTGATGTTTCAAATATATTCCACATAAATGAGTAGCATGACCAGTAAAGAAAATTACTACACAACACATGAGTAGAAGCTATATATTTTGTAAATCAGTTCACTTTTATTTCACTAAATTAGTTCTATAAATCTACAATTTTTAAGATTCACTCATGTAGGTAAAATAGCTCATTCCTATCATCTCAGTTCTTGGGATGCTGAAGCAACAAACTGTTGTCGGCCAGTCTGAGTAATAGGATGAGATCCTGTCTGTCTCAGAAACAAACAAACAAATGAAAAATCCCATGCCTTTCTTAGTTTTACTACTCCATCATAAAAATACATATCAAATGATTCTTAAGGCAACACAATTGATTTAAAGATAAGCAGCATAAGACTGTCTCCTGGAGGGACAATAGAAAAAGAGAAGACTTGCATATTATTGTTGCAACTAATTATGATGAAATGCAACACAAAAAGCATACAATATAACTAATACCATAAATGTGCTTTAAAAAAATTCAGAGGAGGAAGTCATTTCTAGCTGAGATAATTAGAATGGAAAATGATTAGCAAAGAAAGTAGCATTGACACTGGTTTAATAGATGGATGGATTTCAACATGTGGTTGAGGGATTTGAAGAATACTCCTGACAGGAAACAGAAAGGTTGACAGCATGTAAGCTGTACATGCAAATGAGTCTATATTAGCCAACAGCACATGCAAATGAGTCTATATTAGCCAACATAAAGGATGGGGCATGAGGGCTAGAGATGGTTCAGCTGTTCAAAGCACTGGCTACTCTTCTGGAGTACCTGAAAGATTCGATTTCCAACATCTACACAACAGCTCACAGCCATCTATAACTCCAGTTCCAGGGAACCTGATGCCCTCTTCTGGCCTCTCAAGGCACCAGACATGTACACAGACATGCAGGCAGGCAAAACACCCATATAAGTAAATACCACATTTAAAAAAAAAAATGAAGGCATAGTAAACCAGACAGGAGGTCCAGAAAACGAGAGGTGGACACATTGGATGAAGATGACTGAAAAATGGTAACCCTGGCATGGCAGTGGCCCTGAGCAAAGTCAGCATCCACACATTCAAGGTGGAATATTGTGCTGACTGAAAGGAAAGGATCGAAGATAATCAATAATACTTAGAGACTGATAGGTAGGGAGATGGTAGATGACAGACATATATATGGATGATAGATACGTAGGTAGGTAGGTAGGTAGGTAGGTAGGTAGGTAGAAGATAGATAGATAGATAGATAGATAGATAGATAGATAGATAGATAGCTCCCCATGTCATTATTTATTCTTCAAATCTAAATATCTGGGTGGCATTTCATTACATTATAACCCTTCACTGTTATATATTTATATATTTCATTACATTATAACCCTTCACTGCTATATATTTATGCTAGTTTTGTCAGCTTGTTTTGTTTTGAAGCTGTTTGTTTGTTTGAGGGAGGGTCTCACTATATAACTGGTTGGCCTAGAACTAGCTATGTAGACTGGGTTGGCCTTGAATTCATAGAGATACCTCTCTCTCTCTCTCTCTCTCTCTCTCTCTCTCTCTCTCTCTCTCTCTCCCTCTCCCTCCCTCTCTCTCTGCTTCTTTGCCTCAAGTGCTTTGATTTTGTCAATTTTTGATATAGAACAATTTTGGGGAAAATCATTTTACTTTGTGTGCATATAATTCCTAGAAGAATAGTCACTGGTTCCGAATATCATGAATATTTTAAACCTCTTGATAGCAATTTGCCAATTTCATTCCAAGAACAAGGCTACTATTTATGCCTCCCAGACTGTTCAGTTCATCTGTGTTGCTGTTTCCTTTTCAATCAAAAGAACATGAACTTCTAGACACTCTTACCTCTACCACAATGGGAAAGAAGCCAGACCAAAAATTAGAGGAAATGAAGGGGAAAAGGTACAGTTATATCCTCTTGCTTTAACTGTGATTCCTCATAAGCTCCAGTAAACTTCAGACACAGACTGGCTTCATAGTCCACAGACCTATGGAGCTCCAAAGACAGAGCTTAGAAGAACCTCATGCTTGATAAATTCTCTGCTGGACCATCCTAAAGTTTATAATAAGCTTTATACAAGTCAAGCCTATCCTGTTCAAAACACAAGTACCTAAGGGGATACACATTAGACATTGTCAAAATTTCCAACAGCTAGAACCATATTACTGTGTTTCTAATAGGAAAGGAGGAGGAGACGAGTCAGGCTAAGTGATCAATGAAGTGTGCATATTTCAAAAAGTCATTATCAGGTTATCTCTTAACTTCATCATACAAATCAAGAGGACAATTAAATCAAATGGAAGTCAGAAAGATGCAGAAGAGTCATGAAACAACAAAAGTAAGCAAAGCTTTTAAAACCTAGAGAGGCAATAATTCAGAAAGACGCCGAGTTCAGAGTCAATGAGAACTTGGCTTTTTTTCTGTGACTATATCATCTTCCCAGTGGGTTCTTGAACTGAATAAATTTAATTTCTACTTGGAAATTTTCCTGGCAGCCATCTGGAAAATTAAAACAGACAGGGTAAGTGTTGTTTTATTTTCTGAGCCACATAAAATAATTGGTCTCTGGGGTCAATAAAGACAAGTCCAGAGGGATTGATCATCCTCCTTCTTCCAATGACTTTACCCGATGACTACCATTCCTAGCATGAAAACCGTCTTTTCTCCGGGTTTAATTTATAGCTTTTAAAAAAAAAAATCAAAGCATAGCAACATTCCACAGGTGGACCAGAACCAGTCAGGCTAAAGTCCACGTCCACCTTCTCCGCCCATCCTGATCCATCTCAGCATCTCACCACACCCTCTTAAATCTTGTCTCACGCCAACTTTGTCAGAACCACACAGGTGTTTCTCAGGCAGGATGCTGCTGGGATAAACCTCCCAAATCAGCATTTCTTGGGGCAGAACTCAGAAATGTATTCTTTGAATCTACTTTGGGTGAGTTTCTGCACACACCAAAGCCTCTCGAGCAACGTGGATACATATCACCTGTGGCTCTTGCTAAGATACATACCCTGGTTCACCCAGTGTGGGTCCTGGGACCTGAGAGTTTACACTTCTAACACTCCAAGATCATTCGTTTCCACTCTAGTTATACATTAGTGTCAAGTGAGAAGTCTAAAAGAGAAGGGGGGGCATACACCCAGGCCATACTTCAGCAACTGTATCAGAATCCCTAGTAATGGGGTCCAGCCATCACCCTAGAACATGACTGTGGATACACATATTTTGAGCTCCAGTTTCTCTATGTTCCCACACACGCTGTTGGTCCACCACCAGCCTCCCTGTTTTTCTTCTTCTTACCCTTTAAGTCCTTCTTTCTGCCATCACACGGAAGCTCAAGTCCCACTTCTGCAGGGAAGCCTTCCAAACCAATGTTCCCTACAGAAAACCCACAAGAGGCTTTGCGCTGTTTACAGCACTCATAACGTATCTTCAGAGTATCACATACAATCAATGTCCATTTTTATGAATACTAGATTTGTGTTTACTTCACCCTAGCACCCCTGAAACCCCCTTTAAAGGGAAGCCTCAGCCTACTGCCACAATTCTAGCTGTCTTCATGTTTCAAATTGCCTTGTTAAAAAGTAAAATGAGAAATATTTACATGTGTTTGATTGCCCCACTCCATGGTCATCTCAGCTCACAGCACTTTACAAGTTTTGATTAATTTAATCCTCATACACTCCCATGAGGTAGGCACTGGCATTATCCTTATATTAGAGCTAAGAAATAGAAGAAAGAAGCTCAGAGGCCACGTCCCTTGCTCAAGGACACAGGCTGAAGGCTACTAATGGAGAAGCAGAACTGGAAAAGACATCTCTTTTCCAGGCCACTCACCAATGCACCTTCACGCTCCACATTCCTATCCACAGCACATTCGCTCTCTGTAATGGTCACAAACGCCAAGGTGGCAGCACATTCCCTCAACATTTAATAACAATCAGTTTTTGTGGAAACATTTTAGAAATCTGTAAGTAATAGATATTTACTTACTACTGGATAGAAAGCACATGGGTGAGGGTGGGGGATGGGGGATAATGGGAGGAGGACAATGAAGAGGAAAAAGGAAGATAAGAGGGAAGAGGAAGAAAAGGAAGAGGAGGACTGAGAGGGTCCTACATGTCAACTGGAAGTCTGAGAATACCTGCGGATGCCAAGGCACACGCACCAAGTCCCTCCAGTAGCCACCAGCTTACACTTGGGACCTGAGGCAGGGCCGGGGAAGAGCTGGGCTGAAACAACCAAAGACAACAGTCACGAGCTAAATCAAACCTCCATGTCTACAAACTTCCTTTCCACGGTGCTACCAAATCTGTTTCCAAACCACCTACTGCAAACTCTTCCTAGAGACTCTGCCGCTAAGCCTGTGGGGCAGAGGTGGCTACCAGGAGCAGAGAGACCCCGCCTCTTTTGCTCATTGGGCCAGACCTAGCACGTGACCTCAGCCTGTTTCTTGCCCAGGACTCTTATCTGTAATTTTTTTCTTATGGCTAAATTCGCCAAACTGTGTCTCCTGTTCGGGTTTTTGTTACACCTAGAGGGAAAGGAGTTCTGGTGGAAGATTAAAAGGCTGGTGATATTTAAATTTTTTGTAGTAATTTAACCTGGAACATAAAAAGAATAAGCTGGTTGGAGATAGGGAGAAATGACACTACTCAAACCAGAACCTGAGTAAAAACTTAACTTCCTTCTGCCTCCTCGCCCCGTGTCACCTGGTCTCCTAAACTCCTCAAGCCCCAGATATACCTCCGAGCCTGTTTCCAAATTTCTGGAAGATAATGTCACTTTTAGTACCATTTAGTACTAATGGCATCTACTCAGCGCTTACTCTAAGCCTTTTCTGTGCTACCTCAGTCCTCAGCAGGAATCCTGCTCTTTTCCCCACGCCCCAAAAAGCATCTTCAAGAAGCTGGCTTACCTAACACCATAAGGATGCAACTAGCAGACCTAGGGTTGCAGTGTCATCCCTACACCCACCTAAGGACTGTGCTGACAACCATTATAGCTAACTGCTTCCTTTTACTTTTTTTTTTCTGGAGGGGATGGTGGGGGGGGATGAAGATGTGGCTTCACTGCCTGCCTTCCTTGATATTTCAATCTTCTGAAGGAATTGCAGGCCCAGAGCTTCTCTTTTCTCAAAACAGCCTCTAAATTACTGAAGTTGGCCTAAGAGGTTTTCTTACAGCCCAAAACAGGGTATCTTTTTCAGCAGCTATTATCACCTGAAATTATAAAGAGATGGTTTTATTAAAAAGTTATATGCAAAACTCTATCCAAAAGATTAAATTTCTGAATATATGGAGAGCAAACAGAATATAAATTTAGTAGATGAACTTTGATGAAAGATTTAAAGACAAGTAATAAAGTATGTAGTCATTAAACATTCTCTGCACTGTGATGGGTAGGCATCACGCCACATGAGTAGCTTAGCATGATCACTCTATAGAGAACTCACCCCGTGGAACTCTATCCCTACATTAGGGACTAATATTTACTGAGCATTTACTATGCCCTTAGTACTCTGGGTGGATTGTCACACACTACAGGAGAAACAGTTGTCTTTTTTCCTGGTTTGCAGATGTTAATCTGGGAATTTGGAGAGTTCATAGCTGACAACAGAAACAAGTGGCCAGTTGGTTTGGGTCTGCTGAGATATGCAGAGGTAACTTTTAAAGCCAGGTATATCTATCTGCCTGAGCCAGGACTATCTACCTCCAGAGGCCTTCCTCTGAACTGCCCTGTGCATCTCCACAAGAACAGTTATTACACCATGCTGCAATTATTTATTTTGAAGGTCAGCCTTAAGCCTTGTTCCCACTTTTAAGAATCAATGAAATACCTTCACCTCTGTCTCCTTGTAGCCCAGGAAAAACAAGGAACACGATATTAATACCAAACTAAGCTATTTCTCACATAAGACCAAAGCCAAAACTTGACCTTGCTAAGTCTGGGCTGCTGAGTGAATTTTGCAAGATGATAAATTACCTCAGGAAAGAAAAGTCAGGATCTAGAAAGCTAAGCCTCGGGTTTTTTTGTGTTACAAAACTGAGACTCAGTCACATCCCAAACAGAGGACTGCTAACTTCTTCAGCTTAATAGATTGACTTGTGACAGTTTGTGTCACTCAGAGGAGGAAAAAACTGAGCATCTCTGGAAATCTCTCATAAAAATTATCTGCAAATAACAAGAAAGATGTTGAAATATTAACGCCTCCTCCACACGCACATCGGGCGGCTCCCTCCGCCACCGTCCATCTGCTTGTCTGCCTCCTCCAACATGAGCCCAGCCTCACTCTGCTCAAAGCTCGGCTCCATGTCTAAAAAGATATGGCCAAAAATTGTTTTGGCACACTGGAAGGTATAATCCTCATATCTCAGACACATTTGGACATCCTAATTTAAAATAGGATCGAAAAAATAGTCTTCTTGTGGGCTGTTTCTTGCCATGTTTCAAACATGTCTCTTCAAAACTCCCTTCTGTATTAAAATCATAGGCATGAACTTGGCTTCCAAGTGGAAGGGCTGGAGACCACAGCCAGCACACAGCCTTGCTCTAAGCACTAACACAGCAGCTCACTTGGTAACCCTGTAATATCACTTTTGATCCATTTTTACAAAGGAGATTGGAGCCCAGTAATGTTCATCAACTTTATGGACCCAGGGCTTTCTACCAGAGCTTGGGGATGGGTTGTTTGGAGAGAGTCCTTACTGTCACCTGTTGGGTGTTTACATCTCTTATGGCATGATTTCCTAAGGGACCGGTTACAGGACCCTGCACACAGCTTCTCGGAGTGCTTCTCTGTGTAGAGCAGGCAGCACTACAATTGAACCTTAAAGTCTTTCTCTTTAGCTTCCTTCTTTTTCTGATCATCTTCCTTCAGGATTGCTTCTCAGCCATCTGGCCAAGATCAAGTCCATTTTCCTTCAGGCATTTTAAGAAGTTATCCCAGCTCTGAGTGTTTACTATGCTCAATACACACATTGATTCTCCTGGCAAGAATCTCTGCCCTCGACATGCTTGTTTATAACAATGCCAACAGCACACCGGGCAACATTCTTCCAGTTTCACCATGGTAACATTCATGGGCATTCCTTTTTAAGCAGTGCCTTTCCCTTGATGTCTACAGTATTACCCTTCCTATAGATCTGTATGTGTGTGGCTGAAAGAGCAACTCTGGTTTCTAAGAGGCCTGGAGAACACGTCTTGGGCACCAACTCCTCTTTCCCTTTCATGTTATCTTAGTTACTTTTCCATTGGTGTGACAAAATACCATGACCAAGGCAACTCAAGACAGAAAGCATGGGAGCTCAAGGTTCCAGAGGGTTAGAGTCTATGGCCACACCACCATGGCAGGAAGAGAGAAATGATGCTGGAACAGCAGCAGAGAGGTTACCTGTGGATACAACAACTGTGAGGCAGACAGAGAGCTAATTGGGAAGGTGATGGGCTTTTAAAGTCTCCTGCCAGTGACACACCTCCTCTGACAAGGCCTCAACTCCTAGTATTTCCTCAGCAGCCTACCATTTCCCAGCTACCTATAGAGCACCTTCAGATTTTTCATCTACAAAAGAGGGAACAAAAACCACACTTATCTCATGATGCTATCCACAAGTGACAAATGAGTCAATATATATGGCTGGCATGTAGTAAGTTATCAATAAGTGTTAGGTCTTACTATTATTCTATTCAAATGCCTATTTAGCTATTAAGAAATGATGCTATGAAGAGGACCCTGGCCATGCTTAGGAAAGAGTGACAGACATGTTTAGGATTATTTCCCAAATACAGAGACATTTATCAGGATATGCTGTTAAGGGACAAGATCGCCATGGTGCAACAACTGTTCTCTACATACCCATCCTTTTGTGTGGAGCCTCAACAGGACAAGCCAGACCCAAGCTTCCATCTTCCTCCATTCCGGTGGCAAAAGTGCTTCCCCAGGAAGCACACACATCACCCCACTTTCTAGCCCCAGAGGACAGGGCGCTACCAACCCTCCTCTACCCACATATTCCTGGGATCAGTATGGTAAGACTCTAAAGCCACCTTCCCACTCTAGCCCCAAGTTCTCTCCGAGTATGGAGACTACAGGGTTTCCATTGGAACAGACATAACCACCCAGGGATCAGGGCAGATGTGGAAGCAAGTTCTCACACCTAACTGGAGAAACTTGTGTAGAGGTATAAGTGTACATCAACACAGTCATATCCCATTTCCCTTTTGACCTCTTTAACTGTATATTCTCCTGCATAGGCACTGAGGAGGGGAGAAGGGAACAATAGAATTCAGTCACCAACAACCTATGTAAACCCCTAACAAACTTAGATTACTTTCTGATGGAAATGTGTACAATAAACTACACTGTGGCCAAAGAATAATGCTCCTTATGAAGTAAGCGAGCACCTTCTGCTACAGAGGCATTTCTAACAGACTTCTTCTAAATGGCATTCAGACTTGAGAATGGCAAGGAACTGCCTTGGGAAATTCCTCCTCCAAGCCAACTAACTGTCACTTAGAGTGGTTAGCCTGCTCAAGTCGTAACATTGGGCTTAAACACACACAGAGATAAGTGGACGCACACACGTGTAAACACTACATGGTCACATGTACCCAACATGAAACTGGAAGCAGCCGCTGGGATGAAGCTAAGTACCATTGAAATGAGCAATGTCCTTAGAAGAGTCAGGCCCGGGATGCTGAGCTCATCACAGCTGTATCTGCCTGAGCTTTGCCAGGAAGTTCAAGAGCCACAAACAGCTGTACAGATTCCAGTCATCAGTAAAACAAAGGCAGTTAACTTCCCTCTTGCAAAGCGAGCTCTGCACAGGGGATTCTGTATCTGCTTTCTTAGCACAGACAAAGGTGGCACCTTTGTCTATACTGAACTCTTAATAAGAGCTCTCTCTCTCCCTTGGCTTTCCAGCCTTTCATCAAGGAGACTTAATTCTTCTCACTCCCAGTCAGGCACCAGACAGCCACCACCAGCCAGGATCATGTCTCAGCTTCTGAGAATTAACCAATGCCTGGAATACCTTACTCATCTCTCCTCCCATTCTTAAGACCTGCATGAAGGGCTGGTGAGATGGCTCAGCAGGTAAGAGCACCCAACTGCTCTTCCGAAGATGATGAGTTCAAATCCCAGCAACCACATGGTGGCTTACAACCACCCATAATGAGATCTGACGCCCTCCTCTGGTGCGTCTGAAGTCAGCTATAGTGTACTTATGAATAATAATAAATGAATCATTGGACCGGAGAGAGCAGGGACTGAGCAAGTGGGACAGACTGGAGCAAGCAGGGTTGACTGGAACAACAACAACAAAAAAAAGACCTGCATGAATGGCTCCTAAACTCTGGGAGACCAAAGGGTCCTTAAGCTGCTCTTGCACACACATACATATTGAGTCAGGATTCTTACTCCAGACTGTATGAGCGCATCATTATCTATGTTGGTTGGTATCAGGATCAGTTCTGAATCCAGTGACATCAGACCTCAGTGACAGAGACCCACAAATCTGCAGCTGTAGCAACCGATACACGTTCCCAGAATCCACTTGGCTCATGTCCCATTGCTACCTGTGAGCAGCTACGTCACTATCCAATTAAAAGGCAGACCCCTCTTACCTCTCTCCCACCCCTTCTTTGCCACCACCTCTGCCCTTTTCCCCCACAATAAACCTCTGCACATGGAACTGCTTTGGCCTCGTGAGGTCTGTCCTGACGCAAGCCACAATTCTAACACAACAGTCTATATCTTACCAACTCTCTGGATTCAGGAATGTTTTATTTTATTTCACCTTAAATCTAAGAATATATATATATATATATATATATATATATATATATATATATATATATATATATATCAACCAAGGGATGGACTACAGGAACCCAGAGAAATTATGTCCTACCTAAGGGAGGTCCCACCCACTGGACTCAAAACAATAATCTCTTGTCCATATTCAAGAAAATCAGGCTGTTAGAGAGATGACTCAGTGGTTATAAGTATAGACTAATCTTATATAAGACCTGGGTTTAGGGGTTTAGGTCCTAGTACACACATGGCAGCTTACAACAATCTATAAGTCTACTTTCAGGGGATCAAAGGCCCTTTCTGGCTTCCATGGAGCACAGGAACACATACATACATGCAAGCAAAGCACTCATACTCATAAGTTAAAAATAAATAAATCTTCTTTTAAAAAGAAAGAGAGGAAAACCCTAAACCTTGGCTTTTTGCATGGCATTAACCTTTCAATTCCGGGAACTAATTTCCAGTGTTAGGTAGCCAGCTCATAGCACAGCCAGAATTAGATCTAGGCCTCATAGTCTAATGAAATTTAAAAGGCATTAGCAGTGTGTACAGTTTTGTATTTCATTAAATAGCTATTTACTAAGCAAATGTTATATTCAGAATTGGTATTTTAATGAAGGGATGGATAGGCGATGGATGGATAGAGGGAAGGAGGGAGGATCAGTAGGAGGGATGGACAGACGGATACATAATAAAATACTGAAGGAGAAAGCAAAATATGATCCACAAATTAACAAAATACTTCTTAGAAAAAAAGGGAGAGACAGCATTTAACCCATCAATACAACTGTCATTTGCCTTGCTAAAATCATTTATTTGCAGTTGGGGAGCATCTCACAGAGTCTATAAGTTGACAATGAGGTAGAGACAGGCATTTAATCTAAGCCAAGGGTGTTTGCCCTTTCAGAAAGTCATGAGAAGGGACCATGCGGGTCTGGAATCCACAGGTAAAACCTTATTCTGGGTTACTTAAAAACAACCTTTTCCCCTCTCTGCTCTCCCGGGAGCATGAAATATATTTCTGTAGCATTTCTATTAGGAAGCTAATTAGAATAGCTGAGAAATGCCATCAACAGCGAAAGTAAAATTAGCCTTTACTTGTAAAGTCTCTCCTGTGGGAAACGCTGGTGGCTCCAGCTAGTGAGGCAGTGGTAGTGCTAAGTCAGCACAGGGCAAGCGACTGCTTCCTCAGCAACACTGGAATGCACCCACTAGTGCACCCACAGGAGCGCCAGGATCCCTGCCCCACCAGCTTCTCTGTCTATCTGCTTCTCTGCCCTACCTGTCACATCTCAGCCCTGTGCCCCATCACAATTGCACATGTAAGTCATATTATAACAACACTGACTTTCAGGTGCTCTGAGAACACTTTTAATTACTTTCACAAATGGTGTGTGTGTGTGTGTGTGTGTGTGTGTGTGTGTGTGTTAGGCATGTGGAAGCCAAGAAGACAATGACCCACCTTATTTTTTTTTAGACAAGTTCTCCCACTGCCCAGAAGGGTAGACCAGCTGGCCAGGGAGCCCCAGGGATCCACTTGCTTCCCTAGAGTTGGGGGTTTCTACCCCACACCCAGCTTTTTATGTGGATTCTATGGTCTTTATGTAAGTACTTTACCTACTCGAGCTATCTCTCCAACATTCTTGACAACTTTTGAATAGTGAAGAGTTAAGAAAGAGTTCAATGAATCTTGT
This sequence comes from Mus minutoides, assembly GCA_902729485.2. Classification (NCBI taxonomy): domain Eukaryota; kingdom Metazoa; phylum Chordata; class Mammalia; order Rodentia; family Muridae; genus Mus; species Mus minutoides. The sequence goes on from LR749882.1 coordinate 25,680, forward strand.
CTTTTGAGATAATTCTATTAAGCTAGATGCCACAGCAGGAAAAAGAAGTCCCGGAAGCAGAAATCATTTGCAGTCAGTCATATTAGCACACCATGGTCAGTATCAGATCTAAGTTCAGACTCATTCCAGGTTTAAGGTTTCCTATTTTGTTGTGAAACCAAGAAACCTCCTTGGGTTAAAGTTTCCTCTGCTTCACAGGCAGAAGTGTCTCATTATCTGGACATTTTCTGAGTACGTCCCTGGGTCTGAGGAAGAAACACCTTTTATTTGCCCAAAGCTGAACTTTCCTTCTTTCTGTTCTGTGGACTTTGTCTCACCAACATCACATTCCCTTTTCTGGATCATTCTTAGCGTTCTGTGGCCTCACTAGAGCTCAAAGAGCAGAACACACAGGAAGACTCACAGAAGCAAAACGCAGCTCATCTTTATACGTGTTATTCATGCTATAATAAGCACAGTATTAGCTTCTTCTGATTCGGAGGAGGAAAATCCTCTAAGAAAATATAACCTTTATGAGCTAATTTGTCTTTCTCCTCTTTAAATCTAAGTTCACAAATTCCTCCCCGTGTCCGTCCCTGAGCTTCAGGAAGTAAATCTCTAGGCATGCATTTTCTAGTGGTTGCTCCTCATGCAGGAAATGGGACTCTCTGGCCCTAATCTCTGCACCCACCTTCTGCCCTTCTGAACACTCTCCAGGGCTCTAGTCTCTGTATGATTTCCTTCATTATTTCCTATCAGGCCTCTCAAACATTTTAATTGTATATTTTAATAGGAGATAAAACTCTCCCCCTTTTTAATTAGTTTTTGTGTCTAACAAACAGGTCCCCTCCTGATTCTCAAGGCAAGAACAGAATTACTGCATCCCTTCCTTAACGGCAAAGCTTCTAACATGATTGCTCTGACTAGACAAGGCGAGTCAGATACATCCTGATACATTGCTTATTGGTAACAGAGTGTGTACTTGCATTTGTCTAACAATTATGGGAATTCCACCAGGGATACAGGTTACAAACACAGAGCCGTCAAGGTTCCAGTTCCATGCTCTGCCATCTACTCTTCTACTCTGCCATTCTGCATGTCTTGCTTTTGGTGCTCAGACTGACTTCCTTCACAGCCATGATCATCATCGTCATCATCATCATCATCGGCAACTTGGATGTTTGTTCATGTTAGCATATGCTAAATAATTTTACATGAACTTTTCCTTCTATCCAATTACACTGAAATCCTATAAAATGTATATGCTGAGTGGGCATTCTTACTACATCTTCTTTACAGTGAGGAAACAACTTCAAAGACTAAGCTGACCAAAGTCCCATGGCTGCGGATGGAAGCTAGGCAATCTAGCTCTAAAGATGCTAATTTCAATGACCATCAAAGACAAACAGAAGTGGGGGAAGCAGGCCCTGTTGAAACCACCCAGCCAGTTCTGCTCACAGATAGTCTTTGAACACTGAGTGCATGTAAAAGGGAAAGCTGAGATTGACAGAATTACTATGTAAGGACCATGGAGGAGTGTCATTTTACAACCTACGTACATTGAGGGGAGGGAACTCCTACTTAGCAAGCGTTAAGGATATGTTCAGGAATGGCACACAGGTTCTGGCTCTCATAAAAGTTCACCAGAAGTTCTGAATGGAGCATACCCAGGATGTGACCCCCATGGGCTCTCATGTCACTTCACACCCACCCAAAGGTTCCCCCTTGTGTGCAAGCTCTAGCCAGACGATACGCCAGTCTGCTCTTTTGCATTGAGTACTCTTTAGAGTAGGTCGGCCTGGCCTCAGCTCCAGCTCGTCCATTTGTTATCTGTGACTCTGGGTGAAGTCCTCCCCTTAGCCTCGCCTCAGTTTCACTAAGACCTGGGGCTGCTGACTGACAGTGCCTCCTCCATGAGACCATCACAGAGGTTAAAAGCCATATATGGAATCTTGGTACAGTATTCAGCACACAATAATTCCTGTTAATCACCATCATTCATTTCAGGTGCATATGGGCGATTTGTGACAAGCCAAAGTCCTCTTTTCATTTCCTATTTATGGAGCAAGCATGTGACAGTCAGAAAGGTACACTAAAAGGTTCTTTACTCCTAATACTTCAAGTGCTTGTCGGAAAAACACGAGTGCCCAGACTTTCCCCACCCCAGCTTCATGCCACCCTTTCTAGAAGCTCTATGGGAGCTGAATATTGGGTGCACACAGTGTTTGTTCTCCTGGCCTCTGGCTAGGCTTCTGCAGAAGAGGGAGAAAAAAAATCACACTGATATCAGCCAGTCTTCTAATAAACAAATGTAGCAAGAAGTTTCCTTCTCTAGACTAAATGGAGTCCACAGTAAAGACTTGAAGTAGTCCACTGTTCATCTCAAACTAGATATTCCCATGCTGGGTTTCTTACTCTCTGTCTACACAGAAAAGGGAGCTGGTTTCTACTACTGTTCATGAAATGGTAGAGAGATAGAACTTCTGAAACTTCAGTAGAGCTTTCCTATATATAACTAGAAACACTAGATAACTAGAAACAGTGGGTACCCAAATAACCCTTACTTGATAAGCCACCACACTCCTTGGTTGCCCTAACACAAATGTCTACAGCATAAATGAATTTAACACTAGATTTGTCCTGCAATTTCAGAAAGGAAAGAAGAAGGAAAGAAAGAAAGAGAGAAAGAGAGAGAAGGAAGGAAGGAAGAAAGGAAGGAAGGAAGGAAGGAAGGAAGGAAGGAAGGAAGGAAGGAAGGAAGGAAGGAAGAGAGGAAGGAGGAGAGGGGAGGGGGGAGGAGAGGGGAGGGGAGGAGAGGAGAGGAGAGGAGAGGAGAGGAGAGGAGAGGAGAGGAGAGGAGAGGAGAGGAGAGGAGAGAAGAGAAGAGAAGAGAAGAGAAGAGAAGAGAAGAGAAGAGAAGAGAAGAGAAGAGAAGAGAAGAGAAGAGAAGAGAAGCACCTGAGGCAAACTGGAAATTTCTGAACCCAGAATATAAACCTAATGAAATAAATGTCCTTAGTGAGACTATTTAATATGTTTCATTATGACACTCGATACTATTTAAATCCTTTCAAGTAACTTATTCTTGAAAATGCACTAAAGTTCTCCCCCTCCAGTACACTGTACCTGAATGCCTTTAGTGAATGGGTATCGTCCATTAACACGGTTCTACCTCACATAAATACTCACTCCCTAAGGTTCCTGACCACACACACATCCTTGACATAGACCTTGTTAGATGCTCTTGAAGTTTAGAAATAAGAAAGTGAACTATACATAGTTCAAGATACACATGTTTTCCCCTAGGGAAAATTATGTTTTCTGTGGCACCTCAAAAAGTGAATGACTTCCCAATGACAAAAGGCACAGAATTTTAAATTTTAAGAAGGCAATTTTTATTCAGTATTTTCTGTCTTTCTAAATGTGGTAGGTTTCTGAATCTGGCCCTCATGTCTAGCTCCACCACAGACACACTCTTGCTGCAACTGGTGTCAGGGTTCTTGGAGGGAACACTAGGCCCCCTGTGGCTCTTTCTCAAAGTTCTTCTGAAGAACACATCAGTGGATTTTAACATTCTTATCCAGATAATATGCACTCAGGCACATTATCTTGAGACGCTTTTTAGAACTCAAGCTGATACAACCTTAAAATAGAAAACAGTAAATTTTAACCTACCTACTTCTAAAAGTTTCTAGATCTTCTCTAGCACCAAAATCACATCTATGACCAAGGCTCAGTTTTCCATGAGAATGAAGGTAGTACACAAAAAGTAGACAGTATTTTTAAATTCCCCTCAAAGATTGGGTATTTATGATATCAGGTAAAGGAACCATCCTGCTGAAACCTGATGGCAGGAATTGATTCTAATATCACTCTAAAGAAACTTCTGCAATTTCTCCAGTGGGCATACAGGAAGAGACTGATAAGCTGTGTGTGAAGGTCAAGAGAGACCAGGAGGCTAAGGTTGCTGTTGAAATTGCTGCCTAAGACAGAGGCAATAGTTATTAAATTTCCTAACCACCAAAGCCTTACTTGATCTGGGTTTTTCTAATAACTGAAATAGACAAGCTTCCGATTACATGTGACACAAACGTGTTCCTCTGCAATGGTTGTCACACACCCCCAATACCTTACCCATATATGCACTCTTAGAAAATCTGCCCATTCTGTCCATTTCCCAGAGATGGTGGCACAGGTTTTTTGGACTATGTGGCTCTGAAAACATACAGAATAGGCTTTAGACCCAAACTCTGAGCTTGAAATTGCAACAGAGCAGTCCTTGTTGAGCACCCGTATAGACAATAAACACAGACTTCAAGCTGACACTCTCAGAAGGGGAAACAGAAAGTCATATCCAGAAAGGACAGAGGGAAAGGAAGACTTTATATTGCTGATCATCTTCACAGCTGTGCCATGCCCTCAGGGCACCTTGTCCATCCTTCCTCCCCAGGGAGCACCCCCTCCTACCACCTCCCTTCCATTTGAATGGATTTCTGCTACTTTCAGTCACATTCTTCCCTAAATATGAGATAACAATAAACTGAGTAACCGGTCTGAATTCTCAACAAGAACAGAGGTTTTTGTAAGGGGAAAAAAAGTGCTTAAAGAAGAAGATATCAGAACTTGGGTCCCAGGTCTCTCAGAGACCAGTCTGCGCAGGTCAGCTTGCAAACTGCAAAGGGTGAGTGAGCAGACTGCTAATCAACATAGCTTCTGGGACAGGCAGAAGCAACACAGCTTCTGGGACAGATCCAGTTTCTGACTCTAGACATCCGGGCACCTTCCCTGCCTGATGAGAGGTGTCTGCTCAGGAGGGCTTTCCCTGCCGGAACTTGTGAGGGAGCCATCTTGTGTCCCATGTCGCTCAGAGACCAGTCTGTGCAGGTCAGCTCATGGACTGCAAACGGTGACTGAGCAGACCGCAGAAACAACACAGCTTCTGGGACAGGCCCAGTTTCAGGCTCTAGACATCCGGGCACCTTCCCCAACTGAGGAGAGGTGTTCGCCCTGGAGGGCTTTGCCTGCCAGAGCTCCTGAGGGAGCCAACTTGGGTCCCAGGTCGCTCAGAAACTAGTCTGCAAGGTCAGCTCGCGTACTGCAGGGTGAGCAGACTGCTAAGCAACACAGCTCCTGGGACAGACCCAGTTTCTGACTCTAGACATTTGGGCACCCTCCCCACCTGAGGAGAGGTGTCTGCCCAGGAGGGCTTTGCCCACTGGAACTCGTGAGAAGGCCATCTTGGGTCCCAGGTCCCACAGAGACCAGTCTGTTCAGGTCAGCTCTCAGACTGCAAACCATGACTGAGCAGACCGCAGAAGCAACACAGCTTCTGGGACAGACCCAGTTTCGGGCACTAGACATCCAGACACCTTCCCCACCTGAGGAGAGGTGTCTACTCGGGAGGGCTTTGCCTGCCGGAACTGGTGAGGAAGCCAACTTGAGTCACAGGTCCCACAGAGACCAGTCTGCACAGGTGAGAGTGCGGACTGCAGAAGCAACACAACTTCTGGGTCAGGCAGAAGCAACAGAGCTTCTGAGATAGAAGCAGTTTCAGGCTCCGGACATCCGGACACCTTCCCTGCCCGAGAAGAGGTGTCTTCCCAGGAGGGCTCTGCCTGCGGGAGCTCAGGAGGAAGGCAACATGGGTCCTGGGTCGCTCAGAGACCAGTCTGTGCAGGTGAGTGTGCAGGCCTCTGAGGCAACACCTCTTCTGGGACAGGCCCTGTTTCGGGCCTTCATCTTTAACCAAGAGGCAGGTCTGAACACCAGACCTCAGTGCACCTTCCCTGCAAGAGGAGAGCTTGCCTGCAGAGACTACTCCGACCACTGAGTCTCAGGAGAGAGCTGGACTCCCAGGACTGTTGACAGAGGCTAACAGAATCACAGAAGGAACAAGCTCCAACCAGAGACAACTATAACAACCAACTCCAGAGATTACCAGATGGCGAAAGGCAAACGTAAGAATCTTAATAACAGAAAGCAAGACCACTCACCTTCATCAGAACCCATCACTCTCACCTCAGCCAGTCCTGGATACCCCAACACACCCGAAAAGCAAGACTCAAATTTAAAATCATATCTCACGGTGCTGGTAGAGGACATTAAGAAGGACATTAATAACTCACTTAAAGAAATGCAGGAGAACACTGCTAAAGAGGTAAAAGCCCTTAAAGAGGAAACACAAAAATCCCTTAACTACAGAAAAACACAACCAAACAGGTAATGGAATTGAACAAAACCATCCAGGACCTTAAAGGGGAAGTAGAAACAATAAAGAAAACCCAAAGTGAGACAACTTTGGAGATAGAAACCCTAGGAAAGAAATCAGGAATGATAGATGTGAGTATCAGCAACAGAATACAAGAGATGGAAGAGAGAATCTCAGGTGCAGAAGATACCATAGAGAACATGGGCGCAACAATCAAAGAAAATGCAAAATGCAAAAAGATCCTAACTCAAAACATCCAGGAAATCCAGGACACAATGAGAAGACCAAACCTACGGATAATAGGAGTAGACAAGAATGAAGATTTTCAACTTAAAGGGCCAGCAAATATCTTCAACAAAATAATAGAAGAAATCTTCAAATTTAAAGACAGAGATGCCCATGAACATACAAGAAGCCTACAGAACTCAAAATAGACTGGAGAAGAAAAGAAATTCCTCTAGATACATAATAATCAGAATAACAAATGCACTAAATAAAGATAGAATATTAAAAGCAGTAAGGGAAAAAGGTCAAGTAACATATAAAGGCAGGCCAATTAGAATTACACCACACTTCTCACCCGAGACTATGAAAGCCAGAAGATCCTGGACAGATGTTATACAGACCCTAAGAGAACACAAATGCCAGCCCAGGATACTATACCCAGAAAAACTCTCAATTACCATAGATGGAGAAATCAAAGTATTCCATGATAAAACCAAATTCACACAATATATTTCCAAAAACCTAGCCCTTCAAAGGGTAATAAAGGGAAACCACCAACACAAGGACAGAAACAACACCCTACAAAAAAAACCAAAAAAACTAATCCTTCAACAATCCTAAAAGAAGACAGCACCAAGAACAGAATACCAACTTTAACAACAAAAGCAACAGGAAGGAACAACTACTTTTCTTTAATTTCTCTTAACATCAATGGACTCAATTCCCCAATAAAAAGACATAGAATAATAGACTGGCTACAAAAACAGGACCCAACGTTTTGCTGCTTACAGGAAACCCACCTCAGGGAAAAAGACAGACACTACCTTAGGGTGAAAGGCTGGAAAACAATTTTCCAAGCAAATGGTCCCAAGAAACAAGCTGGAGTAGCCATTCTAAGATCAGATAAAATTGACTTTCAACCCAAAGTTATCAAAAAAGACATAGAGGGGCACTTCATATTCATCAAAGGTAAAATCAACCAAGATGAACTCTCAATTCTGAATATGTATGCTCTGAATACAAGGGCAGCCACATTCATTAAAGAAACTGTAGTAAAGCTCAAAGCACACATTGCACCTCACACAAAAATAGTGGAATACTTCAACACCCCACTCTCACCAATGGACAGATCCTGGAAACAGAAACTAAACAGAGATACATGGACACTAACAGAAGTCATGAAACAAATGCATTCAATAAATATCTACAGAACATTTTATCCTAAAACAAAAGGATATACCTTCTTCTCAGCGCCACATGGTACCTCTTCCAAAATTGACCATATAATTGGTCACAAAACAGGCCTCCACAGATACAAAAATATTGAAATTATCCCATGCAACCTATCTGACCACCATGGACTAAGGCTGACCTTCAATAACAAAATAAATAATAGAAAGCCAACATTCACATGGAAACTGAACAACAATCTACTCAATGATTCCTTGGTCAAGGATGAAATAAAGAAAGAAATTAAAGACTTTCTAGACTTTAATGAAAATGAAGCCACACATACCCAAACTTATGGGACACAATGAAGGCAGTAAAATCCATAGCCCTGAGTGCCTCCATAAAGAAACTAGAGAGAGCATACACTAGCAGCCTGACAGCACACCTAGAAGCTCTAGAACTAAAGGAAGCAAATTTACCCAAGAGGAGTAGATGGCAGGAAATAAACCTAGGACCGAAATCAACCAAGTAGAATCAAAAACAACTATTCAAAGAATCAACCAAACCAGGAGCTGGTTCTTTGAGAAAATCAACAAGATAGATAAACCCTTAGCCAAACTAACTAGAGGGCACAGGGACAGTATTCTAATTAACAAAATCAGAAATGAAAAAGGAGACATAACAACAGATCCTGAGGAAATCCAAAACATCATCAGATCCTACTACAAAAGGCTATACTCAACAAAACTAGAAAACCTGGATGAAATGGACAACTTCCTAGACAGATACCAGGTACCAAAATTAAACCAGAATCAGATTAACAATCTAAACAGTCCCATTTCCCCTAAAGAAATAGAAGCATTCATCAATAGTCTCCCAACCAAAAAAAAAAGCACAGCACCAGTTGGGTTTAGTACAGAGTTCTATCAGACCTTGAAAGAAGACCTAATTCCAACTCTCCTCAAACTATTCCACAAAATAGAAACAGAAGGTACTCTACCCAACTCATTCTATGAAGCCACAATTACTCTGATACCTAAACCACACAAAGATCTAAAAAAGAAAGAGAACTTCAAACCAATTTCCCTTATGAATATCAATGCAAAAATACTCAATAAAATCCTCGCAAACCAAATCCAAGAACACATCAAAATGATCATCCATCATGACCAAGTAGGCTTCATACCAGGAATTCAGGGATGGTTTAATATATGGAAATCCATCAACGTAATCCGCTATATAAACTAACTCAAAGACAAAAATCACATGATCATCTCATTAGATTCTGAGAAAGCATTTGACAAAATCCAACACCCTTTCATGATAAAAGTCATGGAAAGATCAGGAATTCAAGGCCCATACCTAAACATAATAAAAGCAATATACAGCAAACCAGTAGCCAACATCAAACTAAATGGAGAGAAATTCGAAGCAATCCCACTAAAATCAGGGACTAGACGAGGCTGTCCACTTTCTCCCTACCTATCCAATATAGTACTTGAAGTCCTAGCCAGAGCAATTTGACAACAAAAGGAGATCAAGGGGATACAAATTGGAAAGGAAGAAGTCAAAATGATCACTGTTTGCAGATGATATGAAAGTATATATAAGAGACCCCGAAAATTCTACCAGAGAACTCCTAAACCTGATAAACAGCTTCAGTGAAGTAGCTGGATATAAAATTAATTCAAACAAATCAATGGCCTTTCTCTACACAAAGGATAAAAGGGGTGAGAGAGAAATTAGGGAAACAACATCCTTCACAATAGTCACAAATAATATAAAATACCTTGATGTGACTCTAACTAAGGAAGTGAAAGATCTGTATGACAAGAACTTCAAGTCTCTGAAGAAAGAAATTGAAGAAGATCTCAGAAGATGGAAAGATCTCCCATGCTCATGAATTGGCAGGATTAATAAAGTCAAAATGGCTATCCTGCTGAAAGCAATCTACAGATTCAATGCAATCCCCATCAAAATTCCAACTCATTTCTTCACTGAGTTAGAAAGGGCAATTTGCAAATTCATCCGGAATAATAAAAAACCTAGGATAGCAAAAATTCTTCTCAACAATAAAAGAACCTCTTGGGGAATCACCATGCCTGACATTAAGCTGTACTACAGAGCAATTGTGATAAAAAAAAAAAAAACTGCATGGTACTGGTACAGTGACAGACAGGTAGATCAATGGAATAGAATTGAAGACCCAGAAATGAATCCACACACCTATGGTCACTTGGGATCTTTTGACAAAGGAGCTAAAACCACCCAGTGGAAAAAAGACAGCATTTTCAACAAATGGTGCTGGCACAACTGGTGGTTATCATGTAGAAGAATGCAAATTGGTCCATTCTTATCTCCTGTACAAAGCTCAAGTCTAAGTGGATCAAAGACCTCCACAAAAAATCAGACACACTGGACTTTATAGAGGAGAAAGTGGGGAAAAGCCCCGAAGATATGGGCACAGGGGAAAATTTCCTAAACAGAAGAGCAATGGCTTGTGCTGTAAGATCAAAAATTGACAAATGGAATCTTATAAAATTGCAAGCTTTTGTAAGGCAAAAGACACTGTCAAGAAGACAAAAAGGCCACCAACAGATTGGGAAAGGTTTTTTTTACCAATCCTAAATCTGATAGAGGACTAATATCCAATATCTACAAAGAGCTCAAGAAGCTGGACTCCTGAAAAACGAATAACCCCATTAAAAAAATGGGGTACAGAGCTAAACAAAGAATTCTCAACTGAGGAATACCGAATGGCTGAGAAACACCTGAAAAAAATGTTTAACATCCTTAATTATCAGAAAAATGCTGAAAAAATGTTCAACATCCTTAATCATCAGGGAAATGCAAATCAAAACAACCCTGAGATTCCACCTCACACCAGTAAGAATGGCTAAGATCAAAAATTCAAGTGACAACAGATGCTGGCGTGGATGTGGAGAAAGGGGAACACTCCTCCATTGTTGGTGGGACTGCAAGCTTGTTCAACCACTCTGGAAATCAGAAAAATGCAAATCAAAACAACATTGAGATTCCACCTCACACCAGTCAGAATGGCTAAGATCAAAAATTCAGGTGACAGCAGATGCTGGCAAGGACGTGCAGAAAGAGGAACACTCCTCCATTACTGGTGGGAATGCAAGCTTGTACAACCACTCTGGAAGTCAGTCTGGCAGTTCCTCAGAAAATTGGACATAGTACTACTGGAGGATCCAGCAATACCTCTCCTGGGCATATACCCAGAAGATGTTCCAACTGGTAATAAGAACACATGCTCCACTATGTTCATAGCAGCCTTATTTATAATAGCCAGAAGCTGGAAAGAACCCAGATGTCCCTCAACAGAGGAATNAAGAAGAAGAAGAAGAAGAAGAAGAAGAAGAAGAAGAAGAAGAAGAAGAAGAAGAAGAAGAAGAAGAAGAACTGAGACCCAAGAGGAAAATCTGGCACGATGATTGAGAAATCTCCCAAAAGAAAAAGCCTAAATAAGTCAGACAGAAATGTACTCTGGAAGAAGCTGAGGGGTGGCAGTGGAGGAACACCTGGGCCAGGGAGCTTGCAAACCACATTCAAGTCCTGCAAAGAAAGACAAGCTCAGAAACTCTAGCTCAACCAATGAGACCTGGCCCTGAAGCGCCACTCTTGTTCATTTGGGGGAAGGGCTCTCAGAGGTCCTGAACAAGTGTTCTGAGAGATGGTCTCTCATCCCTCGCTGCCTACAGATTAATAGTCCTGGAGTTGCTTCCCCCATCCTTTGTGATAAGTTTCCAAAGCACCAGCCATCTTCTGATCTTTATTTGGCCACAATGCATGTGGTGTCTCTTGCTTTCCCTGACTCCTCTACCCCATACCCCACCACTTCCCTTCCTCAATCATGTCTCTATGTCCTTCTTTCCTCGTTGATAATGTCACCCCCCTGCAATTTGTACCAGCCACCAATGTTTTCAGACACTTTTAAATGTCTTCTGGGAGACAAAACTTACCCCCAGTGACACCAACTTAACTTGATCAATGAATGATGCTAAACCAGTAGGTAGTTCCCAGCCAGCCAAGGAGATGAAATGAGAGGTTAGCTGCTGCTTTGGTCTTTGCTTCTTCCTTTCCTAGTAAAAGACAAAATGGCCACGGGTCTCTTCCAAGATGCAGCCAAATGCTAGCTTTACAGAGACAAAGAGAAGAAATGGCCCATGCCAGAATTCTGTTTGTCAGGCTGCCCCAGCTCTTGGCTGCAAGCCTACACTCTGCCCAAAACCCCAAAATGTTCTCCACAGCTTTCAAAGCCTGACCTTTAAAGCAGATTTATCTGGGGGTGTATATGTGTGTGAGAGAGGGATTTATAATTTTCTATATTCCTGCAAAGCCAAACTATTTATTGAGTCCACCTGGTAGTGGTGGGAATTTGCACAGATGCCAATGGACCCCCCCCCCAAAAAAAAATAAAAATCACAAGAGCTCCACCTGCAACTAGTTATAGAAATTGAAATTGAACTCTGGCCAGAAGAGAACCTACCCCATCTGTGTTGGCCAATAAAATCACCCTGTTGCTTTTCCCCTGTCAATGAAGACACGTTGTCCACAGAGAGTATTATTAGACAATGGATGTTTTGAGGATGCTCACTATCATCTATCTTACCTTCCCCTCTTCAATAAGAACCTTTGGCATAGTGGGACTGAAAGAATCTACACACGGAAGAAGTCCAGTACGTTTTCTTTGTTCGCACTTGCACTACAGAAATCCCATTGCCTAATGAACATGATGCAGAGAGAAAAAGAATCAGAAATCATTTAGATTCCTGCCAAGGTCTACCATGCAAGTTTTCTTGCCCTTATATGAACCAAATCTTTCCAAAGAAATCCTGAGTTTAAATGTCGGTGAGTCTACTCATGTGGTACACATGCCTGACTCTAGGGTTGGCAGGTAGAGATTACTGAGGCAGAAAACAGCTGACACCTGCGACGAAGATGTATAGCTCACTTCAAATCATTCTCTTACACTCTTAACAAAGAGGCCTGCTTCGGCACTGCTCCATCTCATCGATCTTGTGAGCCAAAGAAACTCTCACCTATCTCTAGAAGACATTAAAACTGCATTTCTGTCTAAGCAGATCATCGTCTAAGATTGGATAAAAGATCCTCTAGCTTTCCAGAAANCTGCGACGAAGATGTATAGCTCACTTCAAATCATTCTCTTACACTCTTAACAAAGAGGCCTGCTTCGGCACTGCTCCATCTCATCGATCTTGTGAGCCAAAGAAACTCTCACCTATCTCTAGAAGACATTAAAACTGCATTTCTGTCTAAGCAGATCATCGTCTAAGATTGGATAAAAGATCCTCTAGCTTTCCAGAAAACTTGGGGGGAAGGGGGTGAAAGGCACTAAGTAGCTTCAAGATAGAGGAGAAATAAAAAATGTTGCCTTTGTAAGTTCTGGCATTCTGTGCTGTATGGGGTGTTAAACTATATTATCCAGTGCTACACCTATGTACTTGTGTAACTTTGAGAAAAAAAAAACACGCACAAACATATATGCCTCAAGTAGAAATGAAGAAGAAAGTTTACCCAGAGAGGCAGCATGTTGTTGAACAGAATGTCCAGTCAACAGTGACTTACAGTCAGGGTTTTACTTCTCTTGAGTCATGAGAAATCTGGAGGCAGGCCATATGGTGGGCCTATTTCTCAGCACTTTCTTTGGCCTGTATTCCATGACTGGAAGATGGCAGACCTGGTCCCAGGCATTACATCAGTGTTCACAACAAGAAATGAAGAACTACGTTGCTGGTGACAGCTGTAATGATGGTGGCAGTTGGGGGATGTTGCAGCAATAGCAGCTTCCTAAGGCATTTAGTTTGAAGATATAAAGTTTCCAGTCAAGGAATATTGGGAAGTTGCTAGGTTTAAATTTTTTAAAGTGCTATTTAATGTCAAGAGCTGGAGCATTACGTATCATGATATATGGTATTCCTTGGTTGGGATCATCCTAAGAAAGTACCATAAACCCAGCACAACTTTTATTCTCCCTCAAGTCTGGAGGCTGAGACAGAGGGGTCAGTCCAGCTGCTTACTTCTAAGGGATTCCAGGACAGACATGTTCCAAGACTCTCCTTTGCTTGGCTGCAAGGCCACCCTCTCAATGTGTATGTCCACATCTTCTCTCTGTGCATGTCCGTATACTGTGTACAAATTTACCTTCAGATAAAGAACAGTCAAGCTGGACTAGGGCCCATGCTAAAGACTTCATTTTAAGTTGATTACCTACAGCAAGGTCTTTTCTCCAAATGAGGTAACAGAGGAGTTAGGAATCCAACCTACCTTTAAGGAGGAAGACAAAATTCAACCTAAAACATATGCATCATGAATTTCTGTGACAATGTTTCTAGTATGTGTATCTAAAATTTATTTGACCAGAAAATCCTCTTTGGAAAATAACCTTCTCCTGGCCATACTCAGATTCCTACCAGTAGAAAGAAGGAAACCCTGAAGAAGATACAGGGTAAGATACATCTATTGGAGTGGTGAATGCATCTGACTTAGCATATTTTCTCTTTCTATAACAAAACACCAGAGACTGAGTATAATGTAAAGAAAACTAGGTTTATTTATCCCATAGTCCTCAAAATCAAAAAGGATGGTGATGGCAACTTCCTGGCTCCTAGACAGTATTCCATTGCAGTTGGCACAACATGGTGAGAGCATATGCCAGTGTCACGAAAGAGCACATGCAGAGAAGATCAAAAGACTGAGGTCGTCCTGTTGTAACCAGTTTGCTCTCACAGTAACTACTGGAGTCCGATCACTGCAGAGCCAATCTCTCCTGTAAGACCAAATCCAGTCTCTAGAGACCCAACCCATCCCTGAGAAAGACATTAATCCATGCATGAGGCTGAAACCCCCCACGACCCACTTACCTGTTAGTGGTCTCAGCACCTTCCAACACAGTTACATTACAAACCAAGCTTCCGGCACATTAGTGTTTAGGAGACTAACCACATCTAAATCATAGCAATATCCCACCCCATCTATAAACCTGAGGAGACCCAGCAATCCTGAGGCAAGCCTTCACTGTACAAAGTGATGACAGTTGAGTTCCACTGCTATCAGACTGTCCCGATGCATCTGCCTTGCTGCCTTCTCATTAGGATAAATTATATCGCTATCACTCACTCCCATCTGGTACAGCTCATCAAATCTGGATACTCACAATCAAATGAGAATTTCAGAACAGGGTCAAATGACTCCTGTTAAAAGGGATCTGTAGTTACACAAATAAAATAAACAACAACAATAATAGTGAGGAGGAGGGCTAGCTTGTAGAATGCTTGGTTAGCATGCACAAAGCCATGGATTTATTCCCCAACACTCCATAAAACTGTCTGTGGTAGTGCATTCTTGTAACCCAAGCACTCAGAAGGGAATGCAGAGGGATGAGAGGTTCATGATCATCCTTACTCACATGGTGACTGCGGGGCTAGCCTGGGATATATGAGACGTGACCTCAAAAAAAGAAAGAAAAAAAGAAAAGAAAGCTAACAGAAATGTTACTTTCCCTCAGCTTTTCAAGTTCCTGGCTCCAAATAAGAATTAATAAGTAATATGTTGAATTTGGATCAAAACTACTTATTAATATTGATTTAGAGTCTTATCCTTTCTGTAGTGTTTAGTCAGAAATAGAAACGATCACATAACCATGCTTAAAAGCTGTACCATACTCCAGACAGGTTTACTTACACTTCTTGGGTTACAGTTCCCAATGACCTTGTCCCACTTCTTCTCAAGATGAGTAAATATTAAATCTAGTACAGTCTCCTAGTGTGTGATGCTATTTATACTCATGCAGAGCCTTGGCTAGCTACTCACAACCTAGGGAACGTCTAAAAATTGCTTTCCGTATATCTAATTTGGAAAAGAGGTCATTAAAAGTACAAAGTTAATAGTTGTACAAAATTTCCAGGAATATGAAAAGCCAGTAACATCTGTGCACAAAATTGTAGGGTCTTACAAAATTTCCACTTCTAAGTGATTGCTTCAATCCAGGATCTTGCTCTATGGCCCACACTGGCCTTGAACCCAGATTCGAGCTATCCTTCTCTCACTGGATCAAGAAGTGTGTGGTACTCCACCTGCCTTCTTACAAAGTTTCTGAAAACACCTTCTCTACCATGTATTCTCCCTTTGATCGCCACTATAGTGGTAAACAGAGTGAAGATACAAAGACTGGAAAAACTAGCTAGGTGTTGGAATGCACACCTATAATTCAAGCACTCAGAAGGCAGAGGCAGGTAGATCGTTTCAAGTTTGAAGCCAGTATGATCTAAATGCCAGTTAGGGCTACATAGCAAGACTTTGTCTTGGAGGGAGGGAGGGAGGGAGGAAGGGAGGGAGGGAGGGAGGGAGAAAGGGAGGGAGAAAGGGAGGGAGAAAGGGAGGGAGAAAGGGAGGGAGGGAGGATAGGTAAAGGAGGGAGGAAGGAAGGAAGTGAAGAAGGGAGGAAAGGAAGAAGGAAAGAGAGAAAGAGAAAAGGGGAAGAGAATAGGAATTTTTTTGAGAAATTGAGTCACTTAGTTTCCTTATAATAGCATCCAATCCATACACCCCACCAACCCCCATAAAACCCCTTACCCTACCCCTGTCAACATCTAGCACAAAAGACAGGCCATAGAAGACAACAGAGTTATCTCAAGTAACAACTGAACATTCATTAACAATATTTTTAAAGATTTTATTTTCATATTTACAAGTGGTTTGCCTGAATGTATATATGTGCATCATGTGAATGCCTGGTGCCCATGGAGGCCAGAAGAGGGTGTTAGGACCCCTGGAACTGGAGCTAAAGACACTGAACCATGTGGTTGCTTGAAAATCAAACCCAGATCCTCTGCAAGAGCAGCCAGTATTCTTAACCACTGAGCCACCCCTCCAGTCTCTCATCATCACTATTTTAAACTCACACTTCCCCAACTCAGTCTACTACTGTGATGTTGAGAACATGAGCTGTGGATTCAGCCACTCCAAAGAACAGATTTCCCAGAATACAGGCACTCTGGCTTTTATACATAAAGCATTCTTTACACCTATTAAGCTTCCTTTGCCCACATACACTCTGGCTTACATACATTGAGCTAGCCCTGCACACATACACTGGATTACACACATTAAGCTACCCCTGCACACATGCACTCTGGGTTACACACATTGAGCTAGCCCTGCACACATGCACTGGATTATACACATTCAGCTAGCCCTGCACACATACACTGGATTACACACATTAAGCTACCCCTGCACACATGCACTCTGGGTTACACACATTGAGCTAGCCCTGCACACATGCACTCTTGGTTACACACATGACCCCAAACTTCAGGACTACAACTCTCAGCAGCAGAAAATGTATTTATGCCCATGTATCCAGGAATGTGATCAGCAATACTTTGCACCTAAGAAATCTGAGGCCACCTACCCACTGGCTCCTGAACTTTCTCTAATGTGCAGAGGTAGTATGGATCTCCTTAAATCCAGAGATGGAGTCAGCTCCCATGGACAGAACCAAGATGACATCAAAATCAACCTCCTCTATAAACTGCACCTGAGGGCACATATCTGTGCTGACTGGAGGCGCTGTTATAAAACCAGGAATGCCATAGAGAAGAGCATCTGAGTTTCTTCATCTCCCTACCATAATGGGTCTGCCTCCCAATTCTCTACACATAGCACAGTTCAAATTTTTTTAAATTCTACCATCCCTGGAAGAATGACATTTGCAGCTGCAGTTTCTAGTTGCTATGCTTGTGTTTTAGAAATCACAGTCAAGGGCTGGAGAGATGGCTCAGCCGTTAAAGGCGAGGCTCACAACCAAAAATCACAGTCAAGTGGTTTTTAAAAAAAACTCCTAAGAGTTTTAGGTCCCTTTCTTCCATATAGAAAAAGGTGTTATACTTTCCCTTTTCCTATAAAAGGAAGGTAGTCTTAAGTTAGAATAAGTAGTGTTGATATTGTTCAAGTAAATGTTCCCCCAAATGTTAAAGGCTTTGTTCCAAGGGTGATGCTACAAGGAGATGATGGGGCTGTTTAAGAGGTCCTCAGGTCACTGAAGTCAGGTCCTTGAAGGGGATTGTGAAACCCTAGCTGAGCAGTTTCCTCTTCCATACACTACACCACTACTATCCACCATGCCCATCAGAGGCCCAAATCAACAGCTTCACTCAATCTGTGACTAGAACTTCTCAAAATATGAGTCAAAATAAACTTTCTCCTCCTAAGTTAAGGAGAAATTAGAAACCACATCTAGGGAAAATAAATTCCTAATTACGAAAACTAAACCAAATTCTTAATTGTTCAATTGGAAGTTGTCATTATGTCATCAAACATGACCAGCAGTTCTCAATCTGTGGGTTGTGACCCCTTTGGCAAACCTCTATCTTTGAAACTATTTACATGATGATTCATAGCAGAAGCAAAATCAGTGATGAGGTAGCAACAATAACTTTAGGTTTGGGGTCACCACAGCATGAGGAACTGTACTAAAGCGTTGGAGCATCAGGAAGGTTGGGAGCCACCGTGTTATACTAACACTCAGCTCAGTGCTCCCATTGGTCAGTAGCAATCACAAAGTTAAGAGCCAGACCATATTCTTCTCATTACACGTGGCTCATTATATGCCCCTGAGAGATGGCTACTGGCTATGGCACAGGAAAATGGGAATGGCAACAGATTGTTCCCCAAACCCTATTTCCTCAACGTTCACATTTCTCAATTATTTGTTTGCCCCTTCTGTTTTCTTTGACACCCGTGACCAAGGCTAGCCTTAAACTTACTGCACAGCCAAGAGCAACTTGTAACTCTTTTTTGTTGTTGTTGTTGGGGGAGGGGTTTCGAGACAGGATTTCTCTCTGTAGCCCTGGCTATCCTGGAACACACTCTGTAGACCAGGCTGGCCTCGAACTCAGAAATCTGCCTGCCTCTTCTCCCAAGTGCTAGGATTAAAGGCGTGTGCCACCACGCCCGGCATGCAACTTGTAACTCTTGAACATCCTGTCTCCACCTCCCAAGTGCTAGGAATTGAGGTGTTTGCCACCATGCTAGACCAGCCCTACTTTTATGACAAACCTAAAAACCTACAGATGCAGTTACTAAACCATGCCTCTCTTCTCTCTCTCAGAAGAAAAGATGACACACACACCACACACATACTTCCTTCAGCTGTGTCAACCCTAGTCCAGAGAATTAAGGAGTCAATGTGTCATCTTCAGGAATCTCTTGCCCTGGAATAGAAATTCCTAAAGCCAGGCACCCAGAGGTAGAAAGCCTGGGTCCCATGTCACTACATATAAAAGACCACTTGACTTGCTTCATTCTTTAGGGAATAAAAATAAAAATCAGGGGCCAGTTGTGGTGGCAAACATCTTTAATCCCAGAACTTAAGAATCAGACAGGTAGATCTCTGAGTTCAAAGCCAGTCTGATCAGTCTGATCAGTCTGATCAGTCTGATCAGTGTGGTCAATGTGGTGAATTCTAGGCCAGCCAGGGTTACAAAGTGAGTTGCTGGAAATAAAGGAAGAGAAGGGGGCAGGGGAGGGAGGATCTAGGTGTTAAGCCACTGAGATTTGAAGTCTGCTGTCACTCCAGAAGAGCCTACCCTATCCTGAGCAAGAGGGATACATATATCTGTAAATATACTTCTAAGAGGTAATAGAAGGGTTTCCACTTAAAAACAAAAAGTTAATGTTTTATTCATTACCTTGGAATAGCACAGATCAGGAGTTTTAAAATGCTTTTTTACTAAAAACAAACAAAAAAGAATATCATTAAAATTTACCTCATTGAATTTATTTTACTTTGTCTCATCCATATATTTTTGTGACTATCAAAGAAGGCACATAACACAGTGACACTGTGGCATACTGTAATTTACAAATAAATAAATTTACATGCATAAATGTGGATTGGTGCTCAAACATAAATTCAGTGACAGAAGCGGAGGATGAAAGTCATCTGAGAGCTGACAGAGCAGAGGCCACCCCTCGAGCTTCCTATCACTGCTTTCAGCACTGCTAAACTGCTCTAACTACTTAAAAAAGAAAGCTACAGAGAGGAGACCAACGAGACAGAGCAGGGGAACAACGTTAGAGTTCACGAGGAGTTCATGAGCAGGCAAATCAGAACACACCAGAAACAGTGGTGGAGAACGTTAATTTGATTTAAGGGCAAAGAGATTTCTGTTCCAAATGAAAACAATCCCGCTTTCCACATCTGAGAAGCAGCACGGGCTCTGCCAGACAGAGATTACCTCGAGGAAAGCCATTGAGAACAGATCTTTGTCATGAATGCGACCACAGGTACTTAGCTCCAAAGCACCTTGTAGTCAGAGAATCGGAAGGGAGGGTCAGCGGGCTGACACCACCACCACCACCACCACCACCACCAAAAGGTAGAGTGTAACATTGGCTGACAGCAAAAGCTGTCAAAGAGTCATTTGTTCAGCCAAGCTGGAATTATCTCAGATTTCTAAGAGTGAAATACTTCCTGGGAGTTTCGTGAGCCAAACGGCACGTCTCCACACCCCCTTAGTTCTCTCTCACCTCCAGGAAGAAACTGAGATTTAAGCATAGGTACATCAGATTCAAGAGCACTTGTGAAGTGCTCTCTGCGTAAGACGGGCCTCGTAAGGATCCCTGGGAACATGAAAAGTGGATGCTGGCTGGACTGAGAAGGAAATGAGTGTTGGAGGAGCTAGCAGTGGGGAGGAAGAGGAGGAATGGGCGTGGCAGGGCAAACCTCTGCTATGTACATGGAGACCAAGGATGGAGCAGGGAGCTTAGATGTGGAAGGAGGTGGGACACGGCAAGACTGGCCCAGGTCTTCCAGCAGAAGGTGCTATAGGCTCAGTTAAGGATGTATGTGTGCTGCCTTCTGGAGAGAATGAGCATTAAGGGAAGAGGGGCTGTAAGAAGGGAAGCACCATATTCAGGAAGACTCTGAGAAGCTAATCTCACTAATTTTTCTATAATATAGAAGATGGGTCAAAGATAAAGAAGGTCCTTTGCACACAGTAGATTAATACTGAATGGATAAAGGCTAAAGACCAAGTTAAGATGAGCTGGGTTTCCCTTGCATGGTCTGAAACCCATTCATTCATCCCTGTCCCAGTCCATACTGTTGAGTTTGCTACATAGAGAACAGAACTACTTGCCCTGAGAAACAATGCTGGTTCAACAGCAGGAAAAATAAACAGACAATAAAAATTCACCACTCAAGTTTTAATGTGAAGTGTTTACTCTCGCAGAAATTAGCATTTTCGTCTTCTATGCTGGGGGAGGAAGATCTGAACTGCTGTTGCAAGTGCTGAAAAAGAGAACAAAATTAACCACATACAAATGTTGGCCATGAGGATGGCTCTCCTCCCCAGGTCTGCAACTAGGTGGAAAGGCTACCGGAGCAAGAGAACCAATCAATATGGCATAGTACTTCTGCGCTCTGCTGTGGCATCCAAGCGAAACGTATTACGCTTTAACCTTCCGTGTGGTGCCCAACCTCCTTGGTAACACAGTAAATCTGGAGCCACCTGCAAATCTGAGAACACTGGGGCAGGTCAGAACCTACCTGGTTTTCTTCGTGAGAAACCCTCATCTGCTCCTTGAGGACAGACATTCGAGCTGCCTCCTCTTTCCTCAAGACTCTCTCCTTCTTCAGCTCGGGACTCC
This sequence comes from Mus minutoides, assembly GCA_902729485.2. Taxonomy (NCBI): domain Eukaryota; kingdom Metazoa; phylum Chordata; class Mammalia; order Rodentia; family Muridae; genus Mus; species Mus minutoides. The sequence continues at coordinate 46,963 of LR749882.1, forward strand.
AGAAAGTCTTGATGCTGTTCATGGAAGACCCCAGTTTGCTGTCTTTGATGTCGAGCTCCTTGCGTAGGAGGTCATTCTCTCTCTGCAGCTCTTTGAGCTGGGCTTGAAGATCCAACATCGTGCTGTCTCTTACCTGCCTCAACATGGAGGGCACCTGGTGGTGGTGGTGGTGGGATGAGCCGCTCAGCCCTCCATGTTGATCCGTATAGGAAAGGACATCCGTGTGGGAAAGTCCAGCGGAAGCAATGTTGGGACTACTTCCCATGGCTGTGACCCGGCCTCCATACACTGCTCGATTTGTTGCCCTGCCCAGGGTCATGGTTCCCTTTGGATAAGTTGTCGATGCCACCCCTTCATGGTCACTCAAGTACATGGGTCCAGACGTAGCATAGGCTGCATTAAGGGACTGGATATTCTCCATGGATAGAGTCTTGCCTGTCCCGCCCCCTCCCCCGCTGCTTGTTCTTCGGTGGCCCAAACGAGGAGACCTTGGCAGTCGTGGTGACCTGGAAGGGCTACCTTCCAGGTTGCTGATTGTTCTTGCGCTCCCGTACATTTTTCTTCTGTGATGTGGTGCTACTGAAGAGAAGAAATGCTAGGCCACGTGAGGGCTTAAGCCAATGTTCCCTTCATGGACTAGAATTCTCAGCACATTCTTTGTGAAGTCTGTACCAGGAAATGACTCCACTCAGAGATCTGCAAAATGATAAAAGGGATAATTAAAAACAAACTTCTTTAGAATTCTAACAACGATTTCACTGCATCTTAAATATATATTAATAGTAGTAAAATGCCCTCCTGGAAAATACAAGGTCCTGGGTTCAATTCCCAGCTTTGGGAAAAAAAAACCCCATCTAGATAGATAGGTAGATAGATACATAGATAGATAGGTAGATAGATAGATAGATAGATAGATAGATAGATAGATAGATAGATAGATGAAGTGGTCCATATATTTGTAATAATACTGAAACATTGATTATTACAAGTAAATATTTAAAATAAATCTTCCCACACTGCCCCCTAAGTCAAAAGTTATCAAAGGCAAAAATGAAATTCTTTTTTCCTTAGGAAAATGAAGTTTTCCCTCTTGACATGTACTAAGCAGATTTGGGAAATCCAAAATTTCACCATCTAGAGAATAAAAATAAAGAAAAATAAAATAACCCATCTTTAGGGACATGGCCCTCAAATACAAAAGCTTAACAAGGACTCTGAGAAAGCGCTGCTTCATTGGGCATCTAATATCTGCTGTGTGTGTTGTTCTTTCTCCTCCTGTGCCCTTTAGAAACCAGTATCTACAACAGACCTCCTTTCCACTGCACCCAACACGACCCTCTAGATAGCTTTCCACTGTCTAGCTGGCACTGACACAGTATTTGAAGCCCACTTGATTCTCAGAGCTAGAATCAAGAGGCATTTCAACCTGCACAACAACTGTAGATATGGTCAGATTCTCAAAGCTCTTCCCAGGGAAAACAACAGTCCTTCCTGTCTCTCCCCATGCCATACGCCTTTCTGGCTAGTCATTTGAGAGTTCTTTTCCATATTAGTTGACCTTAATCTTCATATGAACCTCTTCCCACACATACAGAAATGGCACAGGGGAACAGTCCAGTAGATTAGAGCTCCTGGTCCTCTAACTCCTAAAGACAAGGAAGAGAGGCTCCCTATCGTGATGAGTCCAGTACCTCGGGACACTTTCTGTGCAGCTTGGGTCATAGAGTTGCAATTATTACTTCAATACTGGGACTCCAATGGTCTTACTGGGTGCCCTGTGGCCTCATGCCCTCTGTGCTCTGCTTCCCAGCAGCTTGGCAATAGAAAGACAGAGTCTAGAGTGTGGCAGACTCTGATGGTTTGTATATTCTTGGACCAGGGAGTGGTACCATTTGGAGGTGTGGCCTTGTTGGAATAGGTCTGACCTGGTTGGAGTAGGTGTGTCACTGTGGTTGAGGGCTTAAGACTCTTGCCCTATTTGTCTGGAGGTCAGTCTTCCACTAGCAGCCTTTGGATGACGACACAGAACTCTCAGCTCTACCTGTGCCATGCCTGCCTGGATACTGCCATGCTCCCACCTTGATGATAATGGACTGAACCTCTGAACCTGTAAGCCAGCCCCAATTAAATGTTGTTTTTATAAGCCTTGCCTTGGTCATGGTGTCTGTTCACAGCAGTAAAACACTAACTAAGACACAGACTGAGGCCAAAATCTCCACTCTAATACAGAACAGATAGTGCCTCAGGCAAATATTAAAAGCTGCCATGAGCCTTTACTCTTCAATAGATAAAATAACACCGTCTAACTGATTATACTCTAAACAAGATGCTGTCTATAAAATACCTTATTGCTGCCTGACATAGAATAGTCAGTAGAGGGCTTTTATAAAAATAAACGAATAGATTGCTTTTGTTTAGTGTCTCAATGAGATTGAAACATTAAATGCATTGACACATGCTAAACGCACCTTTTATTTTCATCTGCTTATCATTTATCTCTCCTCCCATCTCTACGCACTCTTTCTAGAAATGCAGTCTCTATTTTCCTTAAATAAACTGTTTCTGAACGCACACTTGCAGTTCACAGGACTAGATGAGGCCGACTCCCACTATTCCATCCTGGATGGGATCGAGGTGAGAATAGAACCCATGTCTGTCCAATCATTTTGCTCCATTCCAGGCATAAGTAGTTCAAGGTAGTACATGACTCTCACTGGTCCAAAAAGTCTCCATCCCATGACTTTAGGTGGAACAAATGGGAAAAAAAAATGAGATCATCTTCAGGCAGAGTTATTTGTTTCCAAGACGGAACTCTGAAAGCCATGTTTGACTGCTCGGCCCCAGAACGGGCAGCAGCATCATGCCCTTCAAGTCTCTGGAAGCGTTACAGAAAAAGAGGCAGAAAGAATGAAGAGATCAGAGGACAAAGGGGGTGGCATAGAACACTGACTTCCAAGTACTCCTGAACTCACAGTAACTGAATTAACCTGCCAAAATCCCTATGAGACTGAGCCTGTGCACATTTTATAATGAGGTGGAAGAGGACCTAATGAGGTCCCACCCCACTGAAAGACAATACGTAGTTTATAGTTAATGAGGAGAGTATTTTCTATTGGTGATGTAACTACTTATGGTAAGGTATGCATACTCCTATAAATACCCCCTTACCCATGCTCATGGAAACAACCCGTAGTAAACTTAACGGTTCATTAAAAAGAAGACATGGAGGCAGGCGGATTTCTGAGTTCAAGGCCAGCCTGGTTTACAAAGTGAGTTCTAGGACAGCTAGGGCTACACAGAGAAACCCTGTCTCGGAAAAAAAAAAAAAGACATGGGAGATGGTGACATGACTCAGTATCTAAGTGTGTAAAAGGGCTGGCCCTGCAAATTTGAGAGCTGAGTTCAATCACCAGAGTCCACAGGAAAAGGAGAGAGAACCAAGTGTCAAGATAGCTGTCCTCTCATCTCTACAGGCGTGTCTGGGCGTGTGCCACAGACACACACACACACACACACACACACACACACACACACACACACATACTGTGAGTGCATACAGAAGAGGGAGGACCAGTTGGGAGAAGAAGGGGTCACAATGAGTAGAAGAAGGACAAGAAAGGGTAGTGAGGGGCTAACATAACAGAGAGCCATCAAATACACATGTGAAGATGTCAAAATAAAACCCGCTGTGTATAATCAATAAATGCTAATAAAAAAGAGGGAAACATAAAGAGAAGATGGACATCTGAGAACTATCAGGTGGAAGGGGCCTCTGTGGGAGTGAGGCTAGAGCCTAAGAAAACAGAGCTGTACAGGGAAGTGTATGAGACCAAACCAGCAGACGTCACTTGATATTCTGAATCTAGCTTTCACCGAAGCTCTATCTGCCCCCAGCCACTTTAGCTGCATATGCCAGATAGGCTGACAGCACTGATGGCCCCAAGTCTTGATCCATCCTTCCTTCCTTCCTGTTTTCAAGCATTTCTTTATGTATGTATTATATCTGTGTGTGTGTGTGTGTGTGTGTGTGTGTGTGTGTGTGTGTGTGACGGTCAGAGGCCACTTTCTGGGAGTCAGTTGTCTCCTTCCACCATGTCAGTCCCTGGGGAGAACTCAGAATGGCAGCGAATGGCAGCAAGTCCCTTTGCCCACGGAGTCTTCTCACTAGCACATACCCGTCGTTTATCTGTGCTCTTCACAATGCCCCCCTAACCCGACTCTAGGTTCAGTCCCGTGACTTGCCTTGGCTGACAAAATGAAAATAAAAGTGAGTGAGGCAGAGGCTGTGGGGATGGCACCTGCATGTTCTCTCTCTCCCTCATTCCCTTTGCCATACCAAGAAGAGCCTGCCTCACCTAGACAAGAAAAAAAAATGAAACGCAAAGCAAAGCCAAGTTGTCCCTGCCTGTGCCCCCCCCCACCAAGCCGTGAAGGCAAGCCCCACCCAGCCAAGTGGGAGTGTCTCCTCAGCAGCTGCCCACAGATGCGTGAGCAACCCAGCGGCGAGGGGATGAGCAGCACACACGCCACTAGAACGTCTTAAGAGTGTCTCACAAGTTGTGTGGTTGGTTGGTTTACAGCCTTGTGAGAGCAATGCGTGATTGGTGCTTTTGCCTATGCATTTCCTTTTGGCTGAATTCTCTATGACTCTTTACACCCTTAGGAGTCTTCACATATAATGTGGAGAAATGTTTTCTGTGAATGTTTCCAATTCTGTAAGAAGACAGTCTTCAAAAGAATTATAACATAATTCCTTTGTGTTATATAATATATATAAGTACACATACATACATATAAGTATATATATATATATATATATATATATATATATATATATATATGTATGTGTGTGTGTGTATGTGTATAAGTACATAAAAAGCCATGCTATAGCTAAGACTCTTGTATAAACAATCTCTTTTAAAAAGGGACTATCAATACACCAATAATAACAACTTAATTCTGTTATATAAATGCTTAATGATACAGATAAAACACAGGAACAGCATGAATATTTAATGAGAAAGAAAGATGTTACATACTGCGAGTGGACAAGAGCAGAGTGTAAACCAGTGTGAGTGCACGTGCACAAGTGTGTGTGTGTGTGTGTGTGTGTGTGTGCGTGAGGGTATAGGTGTGATTCCCTCCTCACACTTCTGGAAATCACAGACACGTACACGCTAGCAGGGAGACCACAGAACCGACACCAGAATTGCCATTCTAAAAGGCATTCACTTTTCCCCTCTCATATTTGCAAGATCTGAACGTTTTTCATAATAAAGACATACTTTGACCGTAAGAATTTTCTGGGTTTTCCCTCAGTTTAATTGCTTTTCTGTTTTTACTAAGCTGAGGATCTGGGGATTGTGGTCCTGGTTAGACCACAGTTAGAGCTGCTCCTCCCTAAAAAGGACTCAGTGGAACTTGTCCTCCTTCATCTGGAAACAGAAGCATCTCGTTTCTCTAGCTAGGTTTGAAAGCTCTCACAGCTAACACAAAGTGTACACCTGTGTGGATTTAACCTCAGTGAGTCTGCAAGCCTGGCCAGCCAGCCAGCTGAGGCTTTGGAGCCTGACAGAAGACAATTACAAACAAATAAATGTGTTCCTTTTGGAAACATACATACAACATACATAACAAGTAACATGAAGAAACACTCTCTTGTTTTAAAATCATCCAGAAACTGGGTAGATGAGTCTGCAGGTTAGAGCACTCGCTGCACAGGCAGCAAGACCAGAGCTCAAACACCAGTCACCCCCGTAAAACTCCAGACGTGCCTGCGAGCACCTGTAACCTCAGCCCTGTGATAGGCACTGGTGGATCTCTGCAGCTCGCTGGCCACCGACCTAGCTTCAGGTTCAGAGGGAGACACTGTCTCAAAGAACCAAGGCAGAGAGCAACAGAGCAGGACACCTGACATCCTCATCTATGTACATACTGGTCCCTGTGCCCACATACAAGTACATACATGCACCACACACATAACCACAGTCACACAGGTAGTGAAATAATGATTATGGCTCCCCATTTAAAAAGCAAAATAGCCAGGCGTGGTGGCACACGTCTTTAATCCCAGCACTTGGGAGGCAGAGGCAGGTGGGTTTCTGAGTTTGAGGCCAGCCTGGTCTACAAAGTGAGTTCCAGGACAGCCAGGGCTACACAGAGAAACCCTGTCTCAAAGAAAAAAAAAAATTCTGACACTGGCCCCCAGTTACTCGGGGCCCTCTTTATCCAAGGTTAGTATTAGATTTAATTCTAGTATCAAAAAATAGAAACTTTGGTTTTTACTACGTTCTAAAACAAACAACATACAAAGCCAATCCTATCATAAAGTGTTTAGTAACATAGACCCATGAAACTGGATAAATGTGGCTGTTGATAATCTTACTTTTTACCAAGTTCACCAGTGTATTTTCGTCTGTTATCTATTTTGTGTCACTGTTATTTTTCTTCTTCAAGCAGTCTAACCCATATGGGCATGCATCTCCTTAATTTAAAAAAAAAAAAAAAAAAAACACTTCTAGTTATAGCCCTATCTCATTTTTTTTCTTTTTCAATTTTTTATTAGATATTTTCTTAATTTACATTTCAAATGCTATCCCAAAAGTTCCCTCTACCCTCCCCCCGCCCTGCTCCCCTGCCCACCCACTCCCACTTCTTGGCCCTGGCATTCCCCTGTATTGGGGCATATAAAGATTGCAATACCAAGGGACCTCTCTTCCCAGTGATGACTGACTAGGCCATCTTCTGCTACATATGCAGCTAGAGACACGAGCTCTGGGGGTTCCGGTTAGTTCATATTGTTGTTCCTCTTATAGGGTTGCATACCCCTTCAGCTCCTGGGGTTCTATCTCTAGCTTCTCCATTGTGGGCCCTGTGTTCCATCCTATAGATGACTGTGAGCATCCACTTCTGTATTTGCCAGGCACTGGCATAGCCTCATACAAGACAGCTATATCAGGGTCCCTTCAGCAAACTCTTGCTGTCCTATGCAATGGTGTCTGAGTTTGGTGACTGATTATGGGATGGATCCCCCAGTGGAGTAGTCTCTGGACGGTCCATCCTTTTGTCTTAGCTCCAAACTTTGTCTCTGTAACTCCTTTCATGGGTATTTTGTTTCCTATTCAAAGGAGGAATGAAGTATCCACACGCTGGTCTTCCTTCTTGATTTTCTTGTGTTTTGCAAATTGTATCTTGGGTATTCTAAGTTTCTGGGCTAATATTTATCATTGACCTAAATGCTTATTTTGCTGTTAAAATAACTAAATGATTACTATAGACAATTCGGGTGTTAAAGAATTAAGAAAAAGCATTCAATCATATTCATCACTGTTTTTTTTTTTAACAAAATGATGCTTTCTCCTTGAGTGTGTGTGGATGTAATTTTAGACAAGTCAGCATGAAGTTCTTCAGAGTCCCTTAATCTCCTTTCTCCTCACCCTTAACCTCCTTTCTCCTCACCGTGTCACTCCTGACTTCATCTCCTTCTCCCACCACACTTGAATGCCAGAAAATGCTTTATAAGACTTGACTATTAATGAATACCATAAGGATCCAAAAGATGGGTTAGATTACCATGACTTTCAATTTAATTGGGGTAAGAAATGCTTAGATTAGTGGCACACACCTCTGGGTGTCTTCCCAAAGGCAAGTACCTCATGAAGATTCTGACCTAATGGATGGTTTTCTCACTGATGAATTTAAACTCAGGGGAACTCTTCTGAAATAATGAGTTGTAGAAAGCAGAGCCTTGTTGGAGAAGGTCAGTCAGAAGGGTATGTCATTCAAAGACTGTATGTCGCCTTAGCCCTTTCTTCTGTCTCCTGGCACATACGCTTCTGTATCTTACCTTCCTCAAAACCATGAGCCAGAATAAAGAATTCCTCCCTTAAAGGTGTTTCCTCAAAGAGTTTGGTCAGATATTTCAGTCACAATGAAGACAGAGTCTGAGCTGTCCTACCAGAAACAGAAACCCACAGAAAAATCTCTGGAGCCGAGACACCACACAGAAACAGTACTGATACAGAGGGGTAAAGCATCCCAGCCAACAGCCGGCACTAAAGGCAGAACAATGAAATAAGCAGCCTTGATCTGCCATCCAGTCTCAGAGGCATGAGTGACATTCTAACACTACAGCCAATATCAGGACCACCAGCCAAGCTGCAGAGCTGTAGGAAATTGTGAGCTATTGTTTAAAGCTCCCAGACTTTGGAAGGCTGTGTTATTCAGCAAGACCTGAGCCAGTCACTTAATGCTTTATTGAATGGTTATCTAATCATTTATTTAACTAAAGATATGACACAGATTATTTGTTGGATGAAAATGTAATAATATTGTGATGGAAAACATTGCACAATATTTTGATTGAAAAAGTTCAGGCTGACTAATATTTTGATTGACAAACACTGGTGGTTATCTCCCAAGGTTCACGTTCTAGAAGAAACACAAGACAGAACAATTTATACTCACATCTTTTCCTTGGCTAGTTCCCTTCACAGTCTATGCTCTTTCCTGTCTGCATTCCTTGAAGCTACCATCTCTTCTTGAGGCTGGCAAAAATCTCCAAATCAATTAAGATCCAACATTGCATATTCAATAAATACATCTTAAGGTTAATGTTACCTGCTCTACCTGTTATCATCCAGTACTTCCAGAGCAATTTAGCAAATGTCTGGATTAGTATAGCTGACATAAATTCGGTTTTATACCAAGAGGTCTGAAATGTTAAAATGCTGGAGCAGCCTGGTGATGATCCCAAAATTGAGTGTATGCTGTAATTGTTTATTATATAAATAATAAGATTATTTGGCAAGTGAACCCCTTTTCCCTTCAAGATACCTGAATGTTTTTCCTTAAAATGTTCTTATTTCCTCATATAAGAAATGTTTTTTAAAAACAGATTAATTCGGCCGGGCGTGGTGGCGCACGCCTTTAATCCCAGCACTCGGGAGGCAGAGGCAGGCGGATTTCTGAGTTCGAGGCCAGCCTAGTCTACAAAGTGAGTGCCAGGACAGCCAGGGCTATACAGAAAAACCCTGTCTCAAAAAAAAAAAAAAAAAACAGATTAATTCTTGATGTTGAAGGCTGGGGTGAAAGAGGTTGAGATAGGATATAACTTGTCTGCAGGAAATTTACTCACTAGAATGGACTCCCTCAAGCAATTCTCTTGAGCTCAGATCCAACAGGGTTTGAAGGAATGATGGTTCTAAGAACTGGGTACTACACAATTGACTTCTAATGATAAAAGAATTGGCTAGAACCATGCACAGCTGCCCACACCTATAAGCACAGCAATTAAACTGTAGAAGCAAAAGTATCAGTAATTTGTGGCCAGCCTTAGCTATACCAACAGTTAGAGACCAGCCTGGGCTACATATGATGCTGTCTGAAAAAAATCATTACTAGATATGATCAAAGTATGAAAATTTCATAGTGAAACCCATTATTTTGTCAAGTAAATATAAGCTAAAACAGAAACATAAAGCATAAAAACATTGAAAATGGGCTGGTGAGATGGCTCAGCGGTTAAGAGCACTGAATTCAAATCCTAGCAACCACATGGTGGCTCATAACCATCCATAATGAGAAACAAAAAAATTTGAAAAATGACTGGAGCTTCTGGCTTCAAAAGCTCCAAGAAAAAGAATAATTCCGTATTTATTGTCAAGCCTCAACAATGAAGCCGGAGTGTGCAAAAGAACACAAGTCATCCGTCGGCAGTCCATATCAAGCAGCAAAGGAAACACTGATGTTTGCACCGCCAAGAACACACTAGACAAAGGTGTTCTCTTCAAGCAACTCCATAGAAACCTAGTCAAATAGGTGATTCAGAGGCCATTGGAATAGAACAAAACAATGTCTCCATGACTACATATCTGCTTCTATCTTGTAAAATGTTTTTATTCAATAAGTCACAATACACAGAGTGGTCATTCCCTCATCTCACAACAGAAGACCTAACGCCAAGGACAGTTCCAGTTCTGGAAGATTTACAGAGGCAAATGGGTCTACGGAAACCGGATACGGAAATGTGAAAACATCAAATCTGACGTTCCTGTGCAAGTTCTTTTCTCTTCTCTGCCGTGACTGAAGTTTCCAGGTATTTAAAGCCCTGAATTCCATCAAGATGTGACAAAACCTCCTGAGAGGAAACTGCACGTTCCCTTCTACGAGACTGAGTATCTGATTAGAAATTCGGTAATTATAGATTATCTTGATTAGAAGTTCAGCAATGACAAAAGTTGGATCCCTGAAGGGGCACAGTCAATATACAATATAACTTGGGTTCTCTTCAGTGCTGTTAATAGCTATTTTTTCGCCCACCTCTACATCTGATATAACATCCTTGTGCCAATCCGGTGAAACCTCTTGGGATGTCTTAACTTGGCAAATCACTAGCTTCCACCAACCATAAAGCTGAAGATGGCATCAGGTAGCATCTGAGGCCTACAGCAGAAGTGTCCGTCCCCCCTTTGATGTGTCATGTTCCTACCTATGTGTCTAAAAAGTATGCTACTATACAGTTTTCTTTGTTCTGTCACTATAGAAACTCTATGAAGCTGTTACCATTTTGGAATATGGAATTTGTGAAATCTGTGTTTCTAAGCCATAGGAACGAATACTTGAGTCTACAATAAGCTATCTCTTATTCCTAAAAAAATAAATGGTATAAATATGTGTGTATACATGTGTGTGCATGTTCATGTATGTGCAATACTCATGTGGAGATCAGAGGGCAGTCTCAGGTGTCATCCTCAGCAAAGCCATCTACCTTCCTTCTAATCTCCTCCTCCTTCTTCTCCTTCTCCTTTCTTCTTTCTTCTTCCTCTCCTTCTCCTTTTCTTTTCTTTCTTTTTTTTTTTTTTTGGAGACAGTGTTTCTCTGTGTGGCCCTGACTGTCCTGGAACTCACTCTGTAAACCAAGCTAGCCTTGAACTCAGAGATTTGCCTTCCTCTGCTGGGATTAAAGTGCTGTACCACCACTCCTGGCCCTTTTAATTCTTGAATATATATATATATATTATATCATATTATATTATATTATATTATATTATATACATGCATATATATGCATATGTGTGTGTGTGTGTGTGTGTGCATTTACGTGGATGCATGCATGCGTGTGTATAGATGCAGTATGCCACAGCACATTATTAAGGTCAGAGAACAGTTTCAGGGAGTTGGTTCTCTCTTTCCACCATGGGTTCCACAGATTGAGCTCAGGTTGTCAGGCTCACATAAACACTTTAACTCCCAACAATCTCACTGCTCCAACCATCCACTTTCTCATTAACCTTGAGCGCCCTGATTAGATGTGCCTGGTGGACCAGAGAACCCCCAGGACTGACCTCTCCTTGCCCTGGGATTACAACAAGCAACCACAATACGACCACATGCCTGTTTGTTTGTTTGTTTGTTTGTTTACATATGGATTGGAGGGTTAGATTCAGAGCTTCTTGCTTACAGCCCAAAAGCACCTTATCAAATAAGCTATCACTCCAGCCCACACATCTACTTCTTAAAATTAATTTTAATTAGCCACCTAAGTCAAATACATTATTTGGAAATGAGTTTCTCCTACCAGATTTATAAGAGATCAGGCACAGTTTCCTGGGAGCAGACCACCCCTCAGGCTGCTCCACACAGAATTAGGTCAGGCTAGATCAAGAGGTGCAGACTCAGATAATGAAGTAAGCCAGAGGCAGGCTCCTCAGCTGCCACATCCAGATACCACCTCCTGCTTCCTACCTGTTCTAATGAGTCAGTCACACCCTCCGCCCTCTGCCCAGCTGTGTTTAAGTTCCCTGGGGTATTTTAAGACACTTGCTCTGACACTCAGGCTTTTTTTGGGTTGTTGTCTCCTTGTTTCTCATCCACCCTGGTGGGATTATTTTTTTTTATTCTCTAAAATGAATTTTTGAGAAAATAAAGACCAGCTTCATTCAGTAATCAATAATTGTAATAATGTCTACTTCCCATTACTGACCTCAAGAAGACCATCCCACTATAAAAGTGTCTTTAGGAAATAGGTAGTGAGAAGCTCTTGCTGTTTTAAATACTCTTACAGAGCCAAGACAGAGTCCATCAGTAGAGTTCCTAATAAGCTCTTTTAAAAAAAAAAACTGCCTGTGTATATCTGTAATATGCAACACTAAGAAGAGTAAAATATTCATACTCTTGGGCTGCACAAAAACAGATGTTGCTGACATAAGAGAAACTATGACCCCCAAAGAGATTAGATGACCAACACCTTCCACTTTAAAAGCGCCTCATGAATAAAGCTGGAAGCCCGTGGATAAATTCTGCTCAAAACTCAAGCGAAATAACAGATGGCTTCATGAACCTATAAGGATGTTGCCTCTAATTGCATATGGATTCATAAATAAAATATGCCCTCATCCACTCACCCTCTTTAAAAGGCTTAAGAACTCTCCAACTAGAAGCTCAGGAGAACATGGCTGGGAAGAGCCTTAATTCTTGTCTCCCTCAAGAGTCTCAGGCTATCACAGTCTGGAATGCTCTATTTTAAGAGGAAAGCACTTCCTGCTATCTGCTCTAAATTAGGTTAAGTTTATTTCCACAGATTTAAGCCCTGGCCCATCACCTGAGCCCTGCTGACAGACCATGTGAGCTGAGATCATCACTATCTATCAAGACTTCGCCAGTTTAAAATATCTCTGTTTTTTTTGTTTGTTTGTTTTTTGTTTTTTGTTTTTGTTTTTGTTTTTTCCCCCTGACCAGCCTCTTCAACTTTTTAAAACTCTGGGTCGCAGATGACATTTGGTTCCAAAATGAAATCTTTCTATGGGGAGATGTGGTATAGAACAGGTCTCACATAAGAAGTGACTGCCCTTCAGGTAAAGGCTGCGGCAGACGTGTTGAGTGTGGCAAGTCCAAGGCTCTTTAGAATTTGCTTCTAAAGAGATGTCAGCAACATCTGTTTTTGTGCAGCCCGAGAGTATGAATATTTTACTATTGCCAACACAGAAAGATACAGATAATCCACATTAAAATCCAGATTCCGGCTTCTTTTTGGAAAAAAAATTAAAAAATAAAAGTAAAGTAAAAGCTGAACAACTGACAGCCCACCTTGCTCCCTTCCTGCCATGGCAAGGACACACTGGAGCTGAGGAGCCCCTGCAGGAGGGCTCGCACGGAGGCCTTTCCTACCCCTCACACCAGGACGGCTCGCACCGAGGCCTTTCCTACCCCTCACATCAGGACGGCTCGCACCGAGGCCTTTCCTACCCCTCACACCCTATGGCCTACCGTTCTGTCTGACTCCCTCTGTGTTTAGCAGTAAAACACTGGCTCACTTCTACCACATGAAAGACCCTGAATAAGAATTCATTCTCTCTCACCACGTACTGCAAGTCCACACTACCTCCTTTCTGAAAAGCTCCCTTAAATCCATCTCCTTGTCCCCCAGGAGTACTGGCACCAGCCCATTACCCTAGTGTGACTCTTGTTTAAGCTAGCCCATACCCTCCCAAACCAGCCCATTACCCTAGCGTGACTCTTGTTTAAGCTAGCCCATACCCTCCCAAACCAGCCCATTACCCTAGCGTGACTCTTGTTTAAGCTAGCCCATACCCTCCCAAACCACCTCCCATTTTGACACCCTCTGTTCTATTTCCAAAACATCAGCCAAACTGTGTCAAGTTACAATTATAATCACAAAAATATCTTCACCGCCTACTTAGAACCCTTCAAGGCTTCCCAAGTGCTGCATAGATTAAACCCTGTAGGATCTCTTTCCCACTTGCTTTCCAGAGACTCTCTCCTTCACCATCTCTGAATGAGTCTTCCTCTTGATGCTCAAATGCTTCAAGTTCCTTGCTTCCTCTCAGTATCACATAGACCATTCATGGGACGGACTCCTTCCTAGTCATCATTTAGATCATATCAACTGATCTAGCCTACCTTCTACAAGGTCAGTCCTTTTGAATCATATTGCCAGGCCCTGTGGATGTGAGATTTAAGGCCATTCCCCCTTCACTTTGCAATATAAGTCCAGGAGAGGAGAAAAGGGGATAGATGGACAAACAAAGGTAGGGTGGCAATAGCCTAGTGAATAGACCTGGAATGTCCAGCTAAGCTAGCAGATAGGTTCCAGCACTGAACAATTCATTCGGACAACCAACGTAGGGGATGAGAATTTTAGTGGGAGTTTCTTCTCTTTTAATACAGTTGGTGGGTCTTATTTGTTTTATAAACCTAAGGGATAGCACATATGATAAAGGTAAGTCTTTCTCCATTTTGAGACATCTCACTATGTAGGCAGGTCTGGCCTGGAACTTGCTTGGGCTGGCATCAGCTTCCCATATGTTGGGATTGTGGGTATGTGCTACTGCAAGCTTTTGTAAAAATAAATATTAATTGCACAGATTAATTTTACGGTGCTCAGCTGTACCACCTCTGCTGCCACTATCAGGACTTTGAACATGGTCCACATCATACCCAGTTGTCCACACATGGCCCCAAAGCACTCCACTCCTTGAGATCACATAATATATTCTCATTTCTTGGGGTTGCTCTTCCTTCCTACCATAAGCCCCAACTGTGCACCCCAGATTTTAACACTCAATCTAACAATGGAAGTTTCCAGATAATACAGACCCAAGGACCACATCTCTATACACTTGAAATGTACACACCAAGCTGGTAAACTGGTAAATACAGCATATTCATCCTCCCACTCAACAAATGTAAAGGTTAGAAAGGCATTGCTTGAATCCACAATTAGAATGTTTACTCTAAACAAAATCCAATGGCAAAGGGAAGGCCTACCTACCCCTCAAAACCCTCTGTCCTCACTGCTAGTTCAAATATAGTCCAGGAGCCACACATATATGAATTCTGCTAGCTAGCACAATCGGCTATTTCTAGATATATCCAAGGTAGGGCAGCTTTTTTCTGTTAAAGAGTAAATGACGATATATTTCAGGTTTTGTGGGCCATTCGGTCTCTGTCACAAGTGGCTGCCTGTCATTCAGCCTGATAGCAACTATAGATGATTTATAACGAATGGTCAAGGCTGCATTCCAATTAAACCCGATTTAAAAACATATGGCAGCAGTTGCATATGATCCATAGGCTATAACCTGATAACACCTTGTCTACAATCTTATAAGCATGTGCCCCTTGGCAACCCTAAGTGCTGGGATGAGCACGCTGGAGCAGGATCTGGAGGCAAATCAGGGTTGTTTATATGGGCAGGTCACAAGCCTCCAGATACAAGAGTGGGCTCTGGAATGCCAGCCTCTGTAGACACCTGTACTGGTCCCCCATGAAGTTCTCCCTATGGGGAAGCCATGGTCACAGAAGGGCCGGGGTAGTCCTAGTGGCTCTTCTTACACAAGTCTAAGGACACAGGAGCTATGCAAAACAATCCTTCACTATCTGAAAGAGTGAAACTAGAACTTCAGTCCCATGACCTTTTATCACAACATTGAAGTCGCTTCCAAGGACATTATGTGACCATTTTACAATGCTAAGCAGAGAGAACGACATTGTGTTTTCAAAAAGAGAGGGATCAAAATCAGATCTGGCTGGATCCACTCATACATCTATCCCACTTTCTAGCGTGCCCTCAAGCAGCTACTTTCCTGCCCTTCAGCTCGAAGCTAGGGAGTGACAGCAGCTCTTCTCATAGGGGTGGGGGGTGTCATTAACTGAAATGACACAAGAAAGAAACTTAGCAGAATGCCCAGCACACAGATAATATCCAATAAAAGCCAACTCGAATAACCTTGATACGCCTAAGGCCACTAGAAACCTCAAAACTATCTTGGAATTCTCTCAACTCATTATCCCTGTCTGATTAGATTGGTTCAAACTCAGTTTGCTATTTAAAAGTGCTTCAGCCATCGTTATTTTTGTTTTCAAGGGGTGGGTTCTCCTTTCTTCCTCCTGGACAGATAAGAATCAGTGGGCTTAGTAGTAATACTTTTTATAGTTTTATTTAAATTTTTTCATACAATGTATTTTGATTCTCTTTTACCCTCCCCAAACACCTCCCAGAACCATATCTCCCTACTCATCCAATACTCTCTCTCTTTCCCTCCCCTTTCTCCCTGAGCACAAAAACAAAAATCAAAACAAACAAGCAAAAGACAAGAAAGTGTCAAAACAAAGCAAAAATAAACAACAACAAATAAAAAGAGTTCATTTTGTGATGGCCACCTATTTTGTATTGGCCTGCCCTGAACAAGGTTATTAAACTCAGATTTTCCTTTTGCCAGTGGATATTAATTGCAAACTGCTTCTCAGTTAGGAGTCTATTATTTTTTAAAATAGGAAAAATCTATAGGCTGCAATATTGTATATCCATGGATACCAAGGAATCGCAATAGTAAACTATTTAATCTTAAATGCTACAAAAATATGAATTAGGAGCAAAAAACTCCCACTTGCCATAGCTGAAATTGTCAAAAATGTTTTCCAATCATTTTCCATAAATCCCTATGAAATGGAAGCATACGTGTACACACCTCACCACCCTCCCTGTTAGCTCTCTCTTGTGCTCATTTTATAATTACTATTTTCAATGTGCAGACTTAGCATGATTACGTGTTTAGCTGCCTTGGATCATGTTTTATAGCTAAGCACTTGATGGAGGAGGTTGACTACCCTCCATACCCCAGGTGAGCAGGAGCTCCTGTGCCCCAGGGCTAGTTCTTCCCATCAGCCGTTGCCCCTGCATACATTTTAAACTCTATCCAACTATTCCAAAGTATTAACATAAAATGAAAAAGACCTAAAAACTTTCTAAAGAAAGGTGCTATTAAAGTATATGGCTAAATCCACAAGTTAAAAGCATAACAAAAATCAAGAATAAAAAGTCAAAGTAATGAGATGTTAAATAAAATTAAATTAAAGATTATGGCCGGTACAATATGCTGAGTATGGCATTATCCATGGCCTCAGACGATGGAACAAATAAATTGGTTGCACTGAAGAAATAACTTAGATTGCTAAATTTGTCTTTAAAACATCTGTGCACCTCCTTTAATCTGCAAACGTGAAATGTCAATTGGCAATGCTTTAGCTATAATACACTTACCATAAAACAGAGCTGGGGATTATTGGGTCTTACATTAAAAATCCCCAATCTGTCCACCAACAGGTGCTCCAGAGAAAATGACAGAAAAGGTAGAAGAAATACAGCTCCATGCCCTTAACTCCAGACACTCAATTATACAAAATGCTTCTTCACTGATAACAGAACTGTGTAAATAGAAATATATATATACATGTGTATACACACACATATATTTATACAAAATCACATACACTAGAAAAACTTTAGCAACAAGAACTGAAGAACATGAGGTGGAAATTAGCTTAAATGGGCACATTTCAGAGTACAGAATTCATATGTACCTCATGCATGATACATCTATGTGCTCATGTATGTATGCATACATCTATGTGCTCATGTGCTCATGTATGCATGTATCTATGTGCTCATGTATGTCTACATCTATGTACTCATGTATGTATACATACATCTATGTGCTCATGTATGCATACACACGTATGCATACATCTATCTATTTCATCTACAAAGAAGACAACAGTCCCTCGACAGCATGGCTGATGCTCATGAAGGAACTGTATCTGAGCTTTTAAAGGGAACCAATAGCGCAAGGCTGAATTAGATTCAGAAACCTCTTGAAAAACTGAATTTTCAGTGCCTAAGAGTTCATACATTCAGTCACCGAAAGGAGATCTCTTGCTCATGAATTCTAATAGTAAAAAATGAAAAGGGAAACTAAGAGACATGGCTGGAATCTACTCACTGGATATTTCTAAAGAACAAATCCAAAATGTAGCTTCTAATGTGCCAGAGGCCCTCCACGAGAAATGGGGTCACATCCCCTTTATTTGGGCTTATATTAACAACCCTAATTGTTATACAATGCTGTCAGCTACTTTTAATATCTATCATCAGATGAAGGCCTCTTGAGAGTGATAGATGTGTACTCTAAGGAAACTCAATGAGAGGCAGTACAGAAACAGATGGAGAAAATCAAGGTTTTCAACTAGGCAGAATCTGACATGGGGGACAGATCCATAATCACCTTTGTTAAGGAATTTTTCAAAGCTCATGAGAATTCAAGAGCTGTCTTTATTTCAGTAATCTGAAGACAAATACTATGAGAATGTTCTTGATTGCCACAACAGACATGCCCACTGAGTTGGAGCATCTCCCTGCAGCCTAAGGAATCACTGTGAGTCAATGAGAAATAAAAGACAGTGGACTTGGAACCTAAAGCGTGTGTTCCCACTGGGTAAAAGGTAAAGGATGCATGCTCCTCGCCATGAGTCAAAGTTTCACAGAAGTGAGATTTGTGGAGAATTGAGTCATCACCCAGGGCACAGCAGGGTAGACCAGTTGACTGCCAAAGAACCCGCCTACAATAAATAGTCAGCATCATATTCCAGTTACAAGCAGCAATTTAGTTAATGCAGTTAAGTTAATGATGTTAATTTAAATTATTAATATGAAGAGTACTCAATTTCCAAATTGATTTGGGCTTTATCAAAGTATGAGACACTTAAAAATGATCTCACCAACCTTATGTTTATATAATTAAAGTATCACTGTAGTAATTTTATTCCAAAGAAAGCCTACCCAAGTTTGAGAGACCTTAAGAGATTTAGCATACATTAGATGTGAGTCCATGATCTCGTACTTCTTATCTAACTTTGAACTCATTAATGAGCTTTACTCAATAGAAAGGCCTCAGCTGTAATGATGGCTACTTTACCAAGTTAAGTGAGTGATTATTAGTTCTAAGAATATATAAATGCTTGGCTGAATGCCTGCCGAGGCTTACTGAGCACCATTACCATCACCATCACCATCACCATCACCATCACCATCACCATCACCATCACTATCACCATCACCATCACCATCATCATCACCATTACCACCACCACCACCATCATCACCACTACCATCATCATCATCATCATCATCATGACCACCATCATCAATTTTGATCAACAGATACATTAGGAGGTTGTCTTCAAACCTTTAATATAATATTTCTTCCTTGTGAATAAAACAATTAGCAATGTTAAAAATCTTGCCATAATGGGTCTACAAAGATTAATTGGTCAAAAAAGTTGTCAAAAGTGTACATGTGAAAGCAAAATTCCAGTCAGCCATAGCATCTGTTCACAAGCCTACCGTCTCCCTCTGGTAGGACGAGAATCTTCCTCATTCCACTGAAACATGGCTTGGCCTCATGACACCGGCCACATCTAGGAGCTACCCTGTGGGTGAGTCGTTGTGTTTCCTCTTCACTGAGAGGATAACTATGCAAGGGTGAGCCCTCCAGCCCAAGTCCCAGAGTGAAGACAACCAGAGACTGCCCACCGGTGCAAATTAAGCACAGTGCTAAACAAAATACTTATTAGGTTAGAACACAGGACGACATGCTCTCATTTCTCCCTTCCCTTCCCTCCCTTACCTTACCAAGCAAGGTAATGTCATCCTTCAGAACAAAATACTTCGTGTTAGGTCTCTAGACAGATGCAAATGTCTATAGATTGTCTTTTCACACATCAATGAACATACCTAGACATTGTAACTGTCTCCATGTGTGTTTTCTTTATTAGTCTATCCCCCCCACCAAAAAAATACTTTTTTTCCTGATACTTGGACATAAGGTGAAGACAAAAAGAGCTGCAAGGGGGCTGCATTTGGGCATGCTCGAGAAAGTTGTACAAACAGTGCAGAAGTGAGTGTCAGCTAGAGCAATAGAACTTGGGACTTGAAGGGTCAGTACATACATGAATACAGGTCTCAAGCACAGCCTCATAATGAGTCCAGCTGCTCCTGTCCCGGGCATCCCCTTACCATAGAAAGGCAAGAGAATAGGGCTCCAGGAAATGCTATCTGTGATGCTATCTTACAATGTTTTCCAATCGCACTAAGACACCACTTGACGCATCATGAGCCTTTCGCTGGATAGATAATTCAGTCCTCACGGAAGGTGGCAGCCATACCTCTTTCATCTTCCTAACCACTGCAGTGTTGTAATTAAAACCAGTTCTGTGTGGAACAGTTGAAGCATGGCCTTTGAGGCCAAGAGTACAAGATTCAGATCCCAGTTCCTCCACAGACTTGGGTCAGGAGCCTGTGAGCAGATGCTACAATCATCGATCTGAAATGAACATTTTAGAGGGCCCCAAGGGACTTCCCACTGCCAGGAGCAGCATCTCTGCCTGAGGGCTCCTTTTGAACCTTGGGAAGCTAATCTTCCCCTGTACGAGACAGAGCAGAAGTGCCAGGGAATTAAATATCCTCAAAAATAACATATACCATAGCTTACAGCAGAATTATTTATATTGGCCAAAAGGAGAAAACAACCCAAAAACCTAAAAGCATCAAACGGGGAACTCAAACGTGGCATACAGACAATGCAATGTTAACCAGCTTGCAAAGGGAATGAACTTCTAACAGGTGCTCTAACACAGATACAGGAAGCACTAGAAGGTACTGGAGCTTCGTGTCCAACTCAGTCCTTTGCCGAAAGGGAATCAATCACACAAAAGCTAGAGAAACTCCCCAAATAGCATGCAGAATGCCCAGGACAAAGAGATCACCAACATACCCCTGACTTAGGGAATCAGAGGGCTGTGGGCTGGTTGTGCCATTCTCTCTCCAGCTCTGACTTGCCATCTTAGCATCAGTCAAGATACAGTTTGTCCTTTTCCAGCTCCATACTGCACCATTCTCACAAATGAACCCAGAACCATGGCACTGCATATCCAGGTACATCCTTTGCCAAGTACCACCTGTTTGCCAGAACACACCTACAGTGCTGTTACTTCAGCTTTCCCATATACCATCTGGCTAGCCTAAACAGCAGATTCCAACTCAGGCCTACTCTATCAAACAAGACTAACAAGGGCTGGTAGAGGCTATGATTAGTATATGGAAGGCTCTGGGTTCAATCTCCACCATAAACAAACAAGCACATAAACAAAGTAGTGAATAATCCAATGTCTAGGGACAGACTCATCTCTCTCAGGCTGGCCTTGAACTCCATGTGTAGCTGAGGATACTCTTGAATTTTTAATCCTCCTGCCTCCCACTCCTGCATGCTGGGATGACAGGCATTCCCCACTGTGCCTGGTTTGTGCAGTGCTCAGAATCAAATGCAGGTCCTCACACATGCTAACAAGCACTCTGCTGACTGAGCTGCATCCCATCTCCTAGAAAATACATTTCTGAATATGTATTTTTCTCAAAACTGAGACAAATGCTGACTAAACATGCGTGTTCAAGAGGAAGAAGACTATTTACATTTTGCTCTGTAGCATAATTCTCAACACTTTTGCCCATGAGATTTCATGTACAATAAGACTCTTAACCTTTTCTTATTTCAGTCAACCACCTATAGTTGATCAAATTGGAGCATTTGACTGAACACCATATATACTGGGCACATATAACAGCTTCTGTCTTTGCTCTGTTACATTATAAGGGTCACTCTTCTCCCCTTTACTGCCGCCTCTATTTTCCCCTTCGACTCTATAAAATAGTAGCATCATTCACAAAACCCACAGAACATGACTCTTCTGAAATACAAAGGCACAGCAGGTCAAAACATCATTCCTAAATGGAGGCGCAGAGGTTCAGAACAAGGTGTGAAAGGCAGTTTATCAGGGTTGCCTTGTAAATGTGTAAAGTCCAAGGCAGGCAGGACACAGAACATGTAACAGGCTTCTCACCTCTAACTCACAACTAGAGGCATTTCAGAGGATAACTAAACCGTTTCCATCCACAGACTTTCTCAGTCCACTCTCAATATGCTACAAATCATTCCCACATTTCCATCTTAATATTCCAACAGGCAGTTTGATTCTGTCCACTTATGGTGAGCACCGGCCTTTGCAAGATCCACATTCTATTCTCTACTTAGATCTCACTGAAAAGATTTTGGTCCTTGATGACATTTAGAGAGAGTCTCAAAACCTCCGAGTGGTGTGGAGTTCCACTGCAGGCCTTTGGTCAGGAGTATCCTCACCTGGAAAATGGTCTGTGAACATTACCAAGGCTGCATAAAGTATGTTTAGTCAATGAAGTCCCAGTGGCTGTTGCTAGGATGTCTAAGGCTGAATCTAACCATCCCATACCCATCCTGTCATCTATCTGCCAGTTTCAGGCTCCTTGATCCAAACCAAGCCCCAAGTCACTCCCACAAATACAAGGTCACAGGTTTAATTCCTAGTACAGAAAAATAGTTAAAAATAAATAATTAACTACCTGAGATCCTTGGAGGCCAAGCGCCAGCTCTGGCTTCTTCATGGCTCACAGGGCCCTTGTGTCCACTCACCCTCTCAGGCCTCTCTCCCCACACTACACCCTCAACAAAAGCACTGGTTCTACAAACTATGTTCACCTCCCCAAGCTCTGAATCTCCTCCCATTTTCTCATTCTGGACCTGGGCCCATACTATTCATCTGGCATTTGTACCACTCAAACCCACGCTTTGTCTACTCTAGTGACCAACTTGTCCTCAGTGACACCTTTAGTATCTATCACCTAACTCAGAAGCTCTTCCTTCATCCTTCTTCATGAACCTCTGAAGTTGTCTGTGGCAGGCTAGCTGCTCCCCCAGAAGAGAACCACTATTAACACCAGACACTCTAGACTTCAAGCCCCCAAATCACCTGCTCTGTTACAGTCCTCCTCGTGCCCAGAAGAGACCTGTCATGACGTAGTACATAGACATATGGCAGCTACAGAATATAATGGTTTATTTCCTTATTAATAAAATCTATCATAAGAGCACACATGCTGTTTTTGATCCCAGGGTTGAAATTGCAGACAATGTTATTTATTTGGTTGAAAGTTATTTAATTGAAAGTCTGCATGCATGAACAAATATCTGTGTATGAGTATATATGTGTGTGCACACATACATGTGTGTGTGTGTGTGTGTGTGTGTGTGTGTGTGTGTGTGTATCTTACATGATAGATATGAAATAAGTTGGCCTAAGTGATGAGAAACAGAAGTCCCAAATAGGACAATCAATGGTAAGTACACAAAGAAAACTCAGGCCAGTGTTACATTTCTATAGATAAAAGAATCTGCTTGAAGTTATTCCAAGCAACTATTCATGTTGGGAATTCAAGATGGGTCATCAGTGTATTTGAAGTCTATATATAAAAATAACGGTTCCTTTTTATCCTCAACAAAAATGGCAAAGAATTCCCCTTGTGTGTCAGCCCCTGCTAACTGTTCCCTCTTCCCAGGCGTGATGGGCAGCCCCTGAAACCCTGTTGCCTTTGTGTCCACCCAGCATCACACAGGAATTGTTCTCAGAGAACCCACAAGAAGGCAAAGCATCTCATTCACTACCCAATCTTCTTCTCCCCTACAGAGAGGCCCAGGAACAAACAGGAGGATGTGCCAGATTAGGAAAGAAAGCATGGGTAGGGGGAGCTTTACAGCCTGAGGAGAGGAAAACGCACATCATCAGAAAAGACCATCTTCTGAGAGACACACGTAAAAAACAGAGTCAACAGCTCTGCTCCCGATATATACTACCCCTTGCTCTTCAAGGTCATGACAGTTAGCTGGAACCAGTTGGCAGGAATGTAACATGGCAAGCCTGCCTTCAACCAGGCAATGAACACCATCATGATAGGAATGTGATGTCTGCCAATTCCACTGAGAAAATAAGCAGGGGTAGCAAGCCCCGCCCAGCCTCACATCTTACAGAGACCCCAGCTCTGCACCTCCAGGGAATAGGTTTCCACCCTAGCAGCTCTAGGATGGCAAAGAACCTTCACTCACTGCCGGATGATGACACAGAGGATGAACTCCCACCCTGACGGCATCCCCGGTGTCACAGTGGAGTTCACTGCAGAAGAACTTAGAGCAGCTAGGCACAGTGAGGTTTAGTTTCTTATGAAACCCTGCTCTCTCTTGCTATAATTAGTCATGCCATTTTAGCAGAAATGTCTCTCCTAGTTTGCATAAGGATATGAGAGTATTCTTACAAAACAGTCAAACTGCTCGACGCCCATTCAAGCTCTTGTCTTCTGACCCACTACGGAGTTATCTTGAATTAATAGTTTGTTCCTCAAGCATTTGAGGGGAATGTACTTTGGTGCCTGCAGTTCATTCATACTCAAAACTGTGTAGGGGTGGAAAGCAGGAAGGCAAGAAAAGAGGTAATTTTAGACACACGCATGTACGCGTGCACACACACACACATGCACACACAAACACACACCCACACGCACATAGGCACATACAACCACACATAACACACACACACACAAAAGTTCAATGAGGCCTGGAGAAATGGCTCACCAGTTAAAGTGCTTCTCACGTAACAGTAAAGACTGACATTCATTATCCCCAGAAATCCACATAAATGCCAGGTAGTCAGAGATGCCTGCCTGTGATGCTGGCCAGAGAAGTCAGAGCCAGGGATCCCCAGAGGAAGGGGCCTAGCAAGACTAGCCATATCAGGGAGCTCTAGGTTTAACTCAGAAAACCTGCTTCAATGAATAAGGCGAAGAAAAATGGAGAATGATTTTCAACATCAACCTTGATTTTCACCTACAAGCACACACACGTGCACCCACACAGTTGTGTGCCTACATACATGCAAAAGCATGTGCACACACATATGCACGCACACACATACACAGGAGATATGGGAAGGAAGGAGTTAACAAACAAAGCTGCTGTTGACAGGCATCTATGAATATTGTCACTGTTTGCCAGTCTCCAAATGTATCCAAGAGACAGCTTTTTATCCTGTATTCATGCAGTAGGGCTGTAATCTTCATCATTGACTTCCAGGAAAAGTAATCAGGTCTTTCCTGAAAGGGCTGGCTCCCTTCCTCTCGCTCTCTCTCGCTCTCTCTCTCCTTCCCCTCTCTCTCCCCTTTTTTAATTTTAGTGAGTGCCCATGAGGTGCCAGCCAGCGGGTACAGATTTCCTGGGCTCTGACCAAGATGAACTCTCCCTGGCAAAGGCAGTGAATGTTCAAGAGCAGAGGATAGACCTTGGAAGCAACAGCTCTCAGAGGCAAGGGAAGAAAGGATGCCCAAGACACTAAGGTCACAGTCCTGGGAATCAGGCAGTGCAATGCTGAGGGAATCCAACTGCTGTATAAACTGAGCCGGCTCAGGGGAAGGGTGCCCAATTATACCTCAGTTAGCCAGTGAGGTAGAAGCCTTGGGCTTCCCCCACTGAAACAGAGTGAGTGGAAATCACCCAAGCCTCAACCGTGCTTCCATGACAACCCAGCCCCTCATGCTGTTTTCACATTGATGTTGTGGCCCTTAGTTATCTTATTTTTGCATTTGTAGGGACAGTCACTGCTCCTACTGTGTCCAGTCATAATTAAGTAGCCTTGAAAGTCAGGGTCTAAATCTGGCTGTTTGAGCTCTACTGTTCCTTGAGTTCATCTAATCAATAGTTAATGAAGATCTACTGTGTGGAAACCTTCCCCTAGGCCCTGGGATTCTGTGATCACCACACCATGGAAAGTAGCTCTGGATGGTCTCACATTGCACATGTGATGGCTGACCACAGAAGTGATACAAGTCACTCATAACGCATGCCTAGGAGGAGAGAGGAAGCGGCCATGGGAACAGGGACAGTCTATACTACAGATGTCAAGGCACAAGAAGCTGTCTAACATAACATGTGTCTATTAAAGCGTATGTAAATAAGGCAATTGGACAGCTACAAGATTCACACCACCCTGTGCCTGGGAGAGTATGCAGCTATCATTTTAGAGAAGTGACTTCACCATAAAGACACTTCAGGCCACATAAACCTGAACTCCTTGAGTTTTTAGGGAAATTTTTCCCTTTTTCCCATGAATTCTTCAGTGGGATCCAGCTAAATTTTACTTAAGAGGAAAAACATGTGTGGAACTGAAAAAGATCGGAACTTCTAAGCAGAAAACAAAATCTTGTACAGATTTAAAAAACGGGGAGGAGAGGCAAAGACAAAGACATGGAAAGTCCAAGTAGCCCCCTCCCATGAAAGTTCTAGAATGTCTAAGAGGTGACAGCCGAGGGAAGTCCACTGTCAGGCTCTGAAGCACCGCTGAAACTCATTCTCACTTGCTCTTTAACGTGAGGAAAGCCAAGCAAGAGCACAATCCCATCAGACGAGGTCATCGAGGGCTCCGTACACGGCTCTGACAATGTGCAGGGTCCCCCACCCTCCAGCTCTGAATCATGATGCACAGCTCATCAGTAATTCTCTCCATTACTCATCCCTTGCTTCCTGGCTAATGTGAGACCATCAATAGAGGCTAATGCTAACCTTCAGGAAGCGTTTGCTTTGTTCTCAGAAGATTACAGTCGAACGGAAAACCATGACTTACAGTCACCCAATCACATCCTTATTTCTCTCTCCTGGGATCAGCTGGATCCCCAGCTTCCCCTCTGCCTCCATTCCCACTAATTCTGGACATCACGTACCAAAACCTTGATGCCCAATCCCCAGTCTCTAACCCATGAAATCAAACCCCATGTCTTCAATCTGGGACTAAGCTGCTTACTCAAGCTTCTTTGAGTGTTCTTTTCCAATATGATTTCTACTGTGGCTCTTTATCCTGTCCAGCTGAAGGTAAGCCTAAAAGTCAAAGTGATGCTGTTTTGAATTCCAGCCCCTCTACTTACTAGTTCTGTGATCTTGGGCAAGTTCTTTAATGTCTCGGAGCTTAATGCGGCCACCTGCAAAATAAGTAGGATAGTATCTGCTCTGAGGAACCCTTAAGAAAATACACATCAAAGAGGATTATGTTTGGCTGCAGTCGCGCCTTGTAGATAATGCAGTTCTCTGTTTCATTCACCAAGATTCTACAGGAGGCAGTGTGGTGGCACTCAGCACTTGGGAGACAGAGACAGGTTATCATGGATTCAAGGCCAGACCCTATCTCAGAACAAAGCATAGTAGTGAAAGACAGGGTAAGGTGGTAGTACCAAGGAGAAGGGCCATCAAGACTGAGATCTTTCCAGGCTCCAGCTCTGTTAGTAGTTATATTCCATTGTTTTGTTTTGTTTTGCTGAGCTAAAACGTAAACGCAGGACTAACACAACTCAGCTTTGCTATGTTGAAGACACTTTCATTGCTATAGTTATCACTGCTTACCCAGGTATTATACCAATGTCCTCAGCAGCAAGAACAAAGTGTCAAGAGCTATTGGAGTGCACCAGCTAGGCGTGCCCTCATTTTTAAGCTTTCTGGAAAATCCCCACCCAATAATTTCTACCTCCATCATTAGCAGACCTCTGTCTCATGACTTCTCTATGATGCCCGGGTGTCTGGGCGGATCAGATGGATATATCCTCCTGTCAAAATACAGTTACTTTAGTTTAAAGAGCAGGTAGAGATGAAGATTGGGTAGGCAACCAACCAGGTCTACTCTAATATCAAATTAGCTCTTTTACCAAGAGTGCTCTGCACTGGGCCTCACACAGAGTTACATAAAAGTTACACTGTAGCCAGATGTGCCGACACACACTGATAAACTCAGCACTTAGGAAGCTGAAGAAGATTTGCCAGGTCCCAGGCCAGCTTGGGCTACAGAGTAATAAGGCTGTACCTCAAAAAGAGAAAAGGTTGGACTATAGGAAGGATTGCTAATAGGTGTTGCTGCCGCTCACCTCACTAGCTTTCTGGCTAAACGGAGTAATCTGGTTATAGTCACATGTGCCCCTCACATTCCTACAAAATCATGTGAGCACTGTTCTATTGCTGTGACAAAACCTCATGAGCAAAGCAGTTTAATTTGGAGGCTCATGATTCTAGAGGGTTAGAGTCCATGATCACCATAGTAGGGAACACGTTAGCAGGCAGTCAGGCACGGTGCTAGAGAAGTGACTAAGAGGTTACATCCTGATCCACAGGTTGGAAGCACATGGAGAGCTAGCTGCAAATGGCTTTTCAGTTAAGGCTTTTGAAACTTAAACATACCCCCTCCCCAGCCCCAGTGACACACCTCCCCTAACAAGGCCACACCTCCTAATCCTTCCCAAGCAGTTTCACCAACTGTAGACTAAGAATTCAAATAGACAAGCCTATGGGGAGGAGGTTCTCATTCAACCCACCACAACTATCTCCTGTTCTTGCTGTAGCTTTCTCCCTGTGAATCTAAGAAAATGGCATTTCATCCAAGAATACTTCCCCCACCACCTACTTGTAACAGTAAATTCCAAAATGCCAGGTCCGCCACACTGGCCCACACCACTGAATTGACAATTATGTCACAGGATACTGTCAGGTCCTAAAACTAAAATAGTACCCTGATAAGTAAAGTTACGCATGTGCAAACACACCTGCTACGACCATCAGCCTTCTAGAGTCAAATACAGTATATTCCAAACTGCAAAGTTTAAAGAGTGTGTGTGTGTGTGAGAGAGAGAGAGAGAGAGAGAGAGAGAATATCCATAGAGATGAAGAGAAGGTGATAAAGATTCCATCCTCCAAGCATGAAGAGAGAGGCTAGGGAGATGGGCCACCCATTTAAAAGCTGGGGATAGGCATGTGCCTTTACCCCCAGCACATACTATAGTGAGAGAGAACAGTGAGGAGTCCCTCTCTCTCAAGGGAATGGTAGTATAAGACAACCAACATTCTCCTCTGGCCTCTACATGGGCACACACTGATAGACACACACACACACACACACACACACACACACACCAAAAGAAAAAAGAAAATGAATGAAAAAATAGAGAAATAAGTAATTTTTGTTGCCAGGCATCATGATGTGCACACCTTTAATCCAAGCACTTAGGAGGCAGAGCCTGGAAGATCTCTGTGAGTTGGAGGCCAGCCTGGTCTAGAGCAGTGAGAACTACACAATTCAATCCACCACTGTCTGAGTGCTAGAGCAGACAGAACTACACAATGAGACCCTGTTTGAAAATAACAGGAGGAAGAAGAGGAAGAGGAAGTAGGGAGAGGAGGAAGTAGGGAGAGGAGGAAGAAGAGGAGGAGGAGAAAGAGGTAGAGGAGGAGGAAGGTTCTCTAACTTATACCATACTTTGAACCTACATGGAAGTATAGATTGTAGTTCATTGAGCCTTCTTTACCCCATTTCAGGCAGAATCTACCACTGAGATTGGACTTTTCCACGCAACTTCCTTTCTCCAAGAAAGGGTGTCAGTGAAAGTGATATTTGCTTGCATGGTTTGCCTGGATGTTTGACAACATTAACCATAACGTGGGCAGGCCACAGGAACCCCAGAACACCTATGGAACACATTAGAACTCAACCTGTGCCTTAGTCAGGATGCTCCCAGAAGCTGACCCTGCAGACTTAGTGGAAAATGAATACCTGTTGCTATGGAGGAGAAAATTCTGTTACACTGCCAGAGTTGAGTGATATCTATAATGTTATTATTTGGAATGTGTTGGCATTTCTTATCTGTTCACTTACTTTGTCCCTTTTCTTCATCTAAAAAGAGAACACTGGCTGCAACCAGTGATTTCCACCTTGGACCCAACTGTCATAAACTTGCAGGAGCCATACTATTAGTACTGGTGCTCTCCTGCTTTTGCTTGTTCTACTATCTTATAAAATAAATAAACCTGAAATAAACTATCAAGGAACCGTATAAATATTGCTGAAACTGAACTGGTGGGTGACAAGAGGTGACCCATGTGACAGGTAGTGGTAACAGGTTGTGTGCTTTTTAAAAGCCAACAGATGTTCTAGTGAAACAGGTGAGACAGAGTCTGCAGAATCAGCCTAATGAGAAGTTCAAGCTATGCACCAAGGTGAACTTGTGGACAGCGGGGCTCACCTCACTCATCCTCCACAATACACATAACTGAAGTCTGTGGCTTCTTACAACATAATAAAAGAGACAGTGTGTGCCATACTATTTTAGAAGAACAATTTAAAATGTAAGTATATTGAATCACTAGTGAAAAGGTATATTTTTTTTTGCAAGTAAAAGAAAAATGAAAGTCTAATCCCTTAGGGTGCAGGAAACCAACTGACTGATGTTAAAAGCGTTTACTCAACCAGAACATGCTTAAATTGGAACTCTGAGATATCAAGAAAAATAGAAAAGTGTGAATTTTATTTTATCTTCCTTTAAATTGCCATCAAGTTTAGAACTAACTAATAGGCCAAAAAATGCCCTACTAGAAACACACAATACACAAAGCTGTTGAATTTGCCCTTTGGATGCACAGACAAGCAGGCAGTCCAAGGATCTGTGGGCTCTTCAAGGGTGGGCTCTGGGTATGCACTAAAACTTGTGCAGACCATACCACCAAAATCTTAACTGAAGGCCGTGGCAAGGTCATGGGCTCTGGGTCAAACAAAAGTACTTACCATGACGGGATAGTGTGGCAATGGACCTAATTCCTTTCAGTCTCCACAATTAGAATTTAGGGGCAATGGCGGTACCTACCTCACATGGGCTCTGCTAAGTGTAGAACAAGGTAAGGAATGTGCATGAACAAGAACATCAGCGCCGATAGTAATAGCATCCCTTGATGTGCCTGACATCTATGTCCTAACCGTATGGTCCAGCTCACTATTTGCTCGTGCAAAGCTGAAATCCACAGCACTATGCCCACACCCAGGTCCAGCTCCTGGACCTGGGCACAACTCATACTTTTCTAATGAATGCAAGGAGAAAGGTGCTGAAAATCAGGTTTTTGCTAGTACAAAGTTAAGACCTGGTCCTTCATCACTGATTTATCCACCCAAGAAAGTCTCATAAACCATAGCTCCTTTCCCGGAAACTATCAAAAGGCTTTTATTACAGTTCAGAAGCAAGCCAACAAGATGCCTCTCATGAGAAGGTAAAGAAAGCCCTCTTCCCCACCACCACCTCCATCCTAACTGACATCTTGCAAAGGAGAAGCAGGCAGCCCTCACTTCCATGAGTTGAGCTAGACTGTCAAATCTAAAAGAATTCTCTCTATTCATGTTCAAAAGCATCTTATAAACCTACCAAATCTGATATAAGAGCCAAACTACATACTCAGAAGCAGTGTGAGTTCACAAGGACAAGGGTAGGGTGACCACAGGACGGCGAGCCACACCCTTCTCTAGATAGCTCAACAGTAAGTGCATTTCTTATAAAGAAGACTGCAATTCTGAAGGAAAGGTAGATCATTCCAACCTGCCGTCCCAGCAGCCAGCCCATGCTCGCTTCGCTCTTTATACAGATTGATTTCATGTTTAAACGACCTCGGCATCCACAGATAACAACTAGTGACAGACAGGGAAGACAGGAGAACACAGGTCGAACATACTTGCTTCTAATCCCATTTTGGAGGAGTTGGCTTCCCGCTTCTCTGCTTCTCACAGCTGGAGCCCTACCTGGTGGAAACCAATGGTTAAGTAAAACCACTGATTTCAAGAGCCAACCAGGAAACTAACCAAGACAAGTGGGAGCAGCCCTCCTCTCCCGAGCATTGATTGGCTCTTGGGGTTCCACCGGTCCCGTTCTATCCACATAAGTGGCAGGTGCGGCTGTCAGTCACGAAGAGAACTGACAATTCACCGCTCTGGGAGTAAATTGTCTTTCATCCAGCAAAGGCAGGTAGCCGCCTAAAATCGATCTTCTCCTAACGGAGCGGACCCTCCCTCTGGCAAGGAGGAGAAAGACCCCTAACTACAAAATAAATTATGTAGGGCTGAAAGAGGAGAGTTTGTGGGTACTATTTTATTCTCACACACCGAAAGAGCCCTTATTCTTCACTGTCCTAAAAATGATCTTTCAAAGGCTCAGAAAGGAATAATAATAATAATAATAATTTTAAAGGTACCTCCTTGTAAGTACCCCTTGTGTAGTTAGGAGATGGGGAGAGAATCGGTAGGAATGCTGTTTAATTTCACATCGTATCCTTTTTCATACACCACCTCCTACCCCTCCCCAGTAAATCATCTTCATTTTCCCAAGCATGATTTTTTTTCTTTTTATAACCTGCATCCCTCCCCCGCCCCCCTTTCCTCTGGAGCCCACCCAGACAGCCAGGCTCACAAACCCCGGGGCTGGGGGTCCTGTCTTCTCCACTTTATTCAGCTTGCGATTCTGAGAGACCCCCCGCCCTCGTGAGCATCCCACCCCTCCCGGCAAGAGGGCAGTCAGCAAAAGGTGGGGGTCTGCAGAAAAGAAAGGCGGAGAACAGTAAGGGTGGCTACGGGAGAGACTGCGGGAGGTGGCCCGGGGCGGGCGCCTGAGGAACTGTGCACTTGTTCCAATCCGGGGGTTTAGACAGCGAGGCAAATCCGCCCTTAGGCCGCCCCATCCCTTCCCCCCGCCTGAAATAGCCCCGAGGAAGGCGGCTGCGTCTCCCCTCAGCTCCCCCGATAACGCATTGCAGCTGCCCACGAGCGCCGGGGACCCGCACGAGGGAGCCGGGGGCCCCAGCGTCGGCGTCTCACCTTAGCGATGCTCGCCCCGGCGCGGTCCCACATGGATTTTTACAACCTCGCGTGGCTGCGGCGCCGGGCGGCCGGGAGGAGCTGGAGCGATCAGGAGCGCGAGACGGCGGAGCGCGGGCAGCGCGGGGAGGTGGTGGGGAGGTGGCGGGGAGCGCGGCCAGCGCCGAGCGCTGGGGCCGGGCCGGGCGGGGCCGAGGGGGCGGCGCCCGCCGCAGTCCCGACACGCGCGCTCACGGCCGCTCGCCCAGGCCCTGACTCACATTCCCAGCATTCCCGAGGAGCCTAGAGGGGCCGCGGCTGGGACCTGGGCACCTCCGCGGGGGGCAGCAGAGAGTCGGGTGCGCGCCCGCTCCGCAGCGCCTCCTGGCATCCTCCTGCCCGAAGCACCTGACCTCCCAATCTTCCCCAGAAGCCCCTTCAAAAGCTGCCAGACACTTCTAGGGAACAAGAACAGCACTTGCCTTTTAAGTTAACCTAGACAACTGGGGTGAGGGTTCCTATGCCCTAGCACCATCCATTCCTTTGCAGGTCCATAGAAGGATGATTCCACAACACATATACTTTATTGCCACCTCCTTGTCCCCCAAGGAAAAGCGAGATAGAAAAGTGAAAAGGAGAGCAATTAAGGCTCCTGTTCCTCGTATGCATTAGCTGTCTCCTCTGGTTCCCTTTTAAATTAGAAAGATGGGCCCTGAGTTCACACAAGCACACACCGTTCCAGGTAAGTGCATGAGAAAGTGTGCAAGGTTTTCATAGGCAAAAGCTTCCACTCAACAAGAAGTCTTGAACCCCTGCTGCTGCCACTTGGCACTAGGGAGGGAAACGTCAGAGGTAAGTAGTCTATTCCAGAACAGCAGCGATTTCCTTTATGCCCTGATGAGTGTGCTTCCAGCAACTTCAGTGGCCACATAAGAATGTCTCCTGCTGGGAAGCTCACAAATAAAGTGATTCTGATCCAGCAGTAGGGTGAGCAGAGGGAAGTACAGTAACTGGGGACAATCCTTCCTCCCACCCTGAAAAGGAGGAACTCATATGCCAACTGCTCCTCCTTCCTAAGGCAGCCTAAGAGACTCTGCCTTTCATAGCCATGCCATTTAAGGTTTTCCATAGCCTCCAGGTACTCATACTCTTCTTTCCATCCCCAACAAATAGTGCCGATTCCCCTAACCCTGGTACTTGAAGGACAAACCCAAACTATATCTATTGTGTTCTGTCTCACCTGGGCCCTCGGCAACCTGGCATGTTACATGTGAGAGCCTTTTGAGACTCTTGACATACCACATGCTGAGTATTTTCTGAAATGTGACTGTGCTAATTTGCTTCTCTGTTGCTGTGATAAAAACAATGACCAAAACCAATTTGGGAAAGGGTTGGCTTACATTTCCACTGCACAGTCCATCATCAAGCAACGCCAGAGCAGGAGTGCGAGACAGGAACCTGGAGGCAGGAGCTGAAGCCAAGGCCATGGAGGAGCACTGCTTACTGGCTTGCTCAGTTTACTGTCTTACTTAACCCTGCCAAGACCATGAGCTCAGGGTAGTATAGCCTACTGTGGGCTGGGTCCTCCCACATCAGTCATCAATCAGGAAAACGCTGCCACACAAAGCCAATCGGATGGAAGCTGGTCCTCAGCCGAGGTTCCCTCTTCCCAGGTGACTCGAACTCATGCCAAGGTGACAATACTAACAGCACAGGGACAGTATGCTCTGTGTGTGTGTGTGTGTGTGTGTGTGTGTGTGTGTGTGTGTGTGTGTGTAGATATCTATCTGTGCAGGCACTTACACTTTCTCAATCACTCTCACAAAAACTGTAAAATGGGTGATATCTTTCAGAAAATACAGGTGACATGTCCAAGATGGCACAATTATAGTTTTTTTTTAATACAATGTTGAACATTCACTATTGATGGCCTTCATTCTCTCTATTCCATTGACCTCTAAGTTCTAAATAAGAATCCTTGAGTGTTTAAAAGATAACGTTATATGTATATAAGCTTAAGAATTATTTTTCGCCTTCCGGTCCACACCGCTCCAGCACCAGGCACAGGGCCCGGGGGCTGCGCACCCACCCAGGTTTCGGCAGGACTCTCCTAGCGATCTCGGCACCACTGGTAAGAGGAACACACATCTGTTCCAGTCCAATCGCGTGGGACCTGAGTCTGCAGCTGGGAGATAGAGGGGGGGGGGCAGCGGACCCCTCCTGGTCCACACTGCTCTAGCACAGGGCACAAGGCCCGGGGGCTGTGCACCCAACCAGGTTTCCGGCAGGACTCTCTGGGCGATCTTGGTGAGTGAGCAAAGGGCTGAACAGGGCACCTTTTGGGACACAACCAGCTCTGGGCTCTAGACACCCTCCCCACCTGAGGACAGTTCTCCCCCTGGGAGGGTCTTCTCTGACAGAACTTGTGAGAGAGCCCTATTGGGTCCTAGGTGGCACAGAGACCAGTCTACACAGGTCAGCTCACAGACCACAAAGGGTCATGCAGACCCAGTCTGAGCAGGTCAGCTCACAGACTGCAAAGGTTCACTCAGACCCAGTCTGCTCAGGTCAGCTCATGGACTACAAAGGGTAAGTGAGCAAACGGCTGAGCAGGGCACCTTTCGGGACATACCCAGCTCTGGGCGTCAGACATCCCAGCACCCTCCCTGCCAGTGGACAGTTCTCAGCCTGGGAGGGGTTTCCCTGCCCAAACATGTGAGAGAGCCATCTTGGGTTCCAGGTCGCTAAGACCTAGTCTGCACAGGTCAGCTCAGAGACTGCAAAGGGTGAGTGAGCAAACAGCCAAACAGTGCACCTTTTGGGACACACCCAGCTTTGGACTCTAGACATCCAGGTTCCCTCACCGCCTGAGGAAAGTTCTCAGCCCAGGAGGGCTTTCCTGGCTGGAACTTGTGAGAGAGCCCTATTAAGACCCAGGTTGCTCAGAGACCGGTCTGTTCGGGTCAGCTCACAAACTACAAAGGCTCCCACAGAGAGTGCGGGAGAGCTCGCCTGCTGAGACTACTCTGACCACTGAGATTCAGGAGAGAGCTGGGCACCCAGGTCTGCCGACAGAGGCCAACAGAATCACAGGAGGAACAAGATCCAACCAGAGACAACTATAACAACCAACTCCAGAGATTACCAGATGGCGAAAGGCAAACGTAAGAATCTTAATAACAGAAACCAAGACCACTCACCTTCTTCAGAACCCAGCACTCCCACTTCAGCCAGTCCCGGATACCCCAACATACCCAAAAAACAAGACTCAGATTTAAAATCATATATCATGGTGCTGTTAGAAGACATGAAGAAGGACATGAATAACTCACTGAAAGAAATACAGGAGAACAATGCTAAAGAGGTAAAAGTCCTTGAAGAGGAAACACTAAAATCGTTTAAAGAACTACAGGAAAACACAACCAAACAGGTAATGGAATTGAGCAAAACAATCCAGGACCTAAAAAGGGAAATAGAAATAATAAAGAAGACCCAAAGTGAGACGACTTTGGAGATAGAAACACTAGGAAAGAAATCAGGAACCATAGATGTGAGCATCAACAACAGAATACAAGAGATGGAAGAGAGAATCTCAGGTGCAGAAGATTCCATAGAGAACATAAGTACAACATTCAAAGAAAATGCAAAATGCATAAAGATCCTAACTAAAAACACCCAGGAAATCCAGGACACAACGAGAAGACCAAACCTACGGATAATAGGAGTAGATGAAAAAGAAGATTTTCAACTTAAAGGGCCAGCAAATATTTTCAACAAAATAATAGAAGAAAACTTCCCAAACCTAAAGAAAGAGATGCCCATGAACATACAAGAAGCCTACAGAACACCAAATACACTGGACACGAAAAGAAATTCCTCCCGACACATAATTATCAAAACAACAAATTACTAAATAAAGATAGACTATTAAAAGCAGTAAAAGGAAAAGGCAAGCCTATCAGAATTACACCAGACTTCTCACCTGAGACTATGAAAGCCAGAAGACCCTGGACAGATGTTATGCAGACCCTAAAGGAACACAAATGCCAACCCAGGTTACTATATCCAGGAAAACTCTCAATTAACATAGATGGAGAAATCAAAGTGTTCCATGATAAAACCAAATTCACACAATATCTTTCCACGAATCCAGCCCTTCAAAGGATAATAAAGGGAAACCACCAAAACAAGGACGGAAACTACACCCTAGAAAAAACTCAAAAGTAATCCTTCAACAATCCTAAAAGAAGACAGCAACAGGAACAGAATCGCAACCTTAACAACAAAAATAACAGGAAGCAACAACTACTTTTCTTTAATCTCTCTTAACATCAATGGACTCAATTCCCCAATAAAAAGACATAGACTAATAGACTGGCTACACAAACAGGACCCAACATTTTGCTGCTTACAGGAAACGCACCTTAGGGAAAAAGACAGATACTACCTTAGGGTTAAAGGCTGGAAAACAGTCTTCTAAGCTAAAGATCCGAAGAAACAAGCTGGAGTAGCCATTCTAATGTCGGATAAAATTGACTTTCAACCCAAAGTTATAAAAAAAGAGAAAGAGGGGCACTTCATACTCATCAAAGGTAAAATCAACCAAGATGAACTTTCAATTCTGAATATCTATGCTCCGAATACAAGGGCAGCCACATTCATTAAAGGAACTGTAGTAAAGCTCAAAGCACACATTAAACCCCATACAATAATAGTGGGAGACTTCAACTCCCCACTCTCAGCAATGGACAGATCCTGGAAACAGAAACTAAACAGAGACACACGGACACTAACAGAAGTCATGAGACAAATGGATTTAACAGATATCTACAGAACATTTTATCCTAAAACAAAAGGATATACTTTCTTCTCAGCGCCACATGGTACCTCTTCCAAAATTGATCATATAATTGGTCACAAAACAGGCCTCCACAGATACAAAAATATACTTTAATAGGGTACGTAGGATAGACTGGTGGTACCTGATTCCGACTAGAAGTTATTGTTGTATTTATTATCTTTCGCTTGTAAGAGTACCTTTGACTTGTTGTGAGATGAGTTACTAAGGAATCAGTTCCTACTTTATTTCTTTCTTTAATTTCACTTTCTAGAGTTTAATGAAAATGAAGCCACAACGTACCCAAACATATGAAACACAATGAAGGCAGTCCTAAGAGGAAAACTCATTGCCCTGAGTGCCTCCAAAAAGAAACTAGAGAGAGCATACACTAGTAACTTGACAGCACACCTAGAAGCTCTAGAACGAAAGGAAGCAAACTCGCCCAAGAGGAGTAGAAGGCTGGAAATAATCAAACTCAGAGCTGAAATCAACCAAGTAGAAACAAAAAGAACTATTCAAAGAATTAACCAAATAAGAAGCTGGTTCTTTGAGAAAATCAGCAAGATAGATAAACCCTTAGCCAGACTCACTAGAGGGCACAGGGACAGTATCTTAATTAACAAAATCAGAAATGAAAAAGGAGACATAACAACAGAACCTGAGGAAATCCAAAACATCATCGGGTCCTACTACAAAAGGCTATACTCAACAAAGCTAGAAAACCTGGAGGAAATGGACATTTATTTAGACAGATACCAGGTACCAAAGTTAAGCCAGGATCAGATTAATGATCTAAACAGGCCCATTTCCCCTAAAGAAATAGAAGCAGTCATCAATAGTCTCCCAACAAAAAAAAGCCCAGGACCAGATGGGTTTAGTGCAGAGTTCTATCAGACCTTCAAAGAAGACCTAATTCCACCTCTCCTCAAAATATTCCACGAAATAGAGACAGAAGCTACTCTACCCAATACATTCTATGAAGCCACAATTACTCTGATACCTAAACCACACAAAGATCCAACAAAGAAAGAGAACTTCAGACCAATTTCCCTCATGAATATCGATGCAAAAATACTCAATAAAATCCTCGCAAACCACATCCAAGAACACATCAAAACGATCATCCACCGTGACCAAGTAGACTTCATCCCAGGGATGCAGGGATGGTTTAATATAGGGAAATCCATCAACATAATCCGCTATATAAACAAACTCAAGGACAAAAAACACATGATCATCTCGTTAGATGCTGGGAAAGCATTTGACAAAATCCAACACCCTTTCATGATAAAAGTCTTGGAAAGATCAGGAATCCAAGGCCCATACCTAAACATAATAAAAGCAATCTACAGCAAACCAGTAGCCAACATCAAACTGAATAGAGCGAAGATGGAAGCAATCCCACTAAAATCAGGGACTAGACAAGGCTGCCCACTTTCTCCCTACTTATTCAATATAGTACTTGAAGTCCTAGCCAGAGCAATTTGACAACAAAAGGAAAATTGGAAAGGAAGAAGTTAAAATATCATTGTTTGTAAATGATATGATAGTATATATTTGGGACCCAAAAAATTCCACCAAAGAACTCCTAAACCTGATAAACAGCTTCAGTGCAGTAGCTGAATATAAAATTAACTCAAACAAATCAATGGCCTTTCTCTTCACAAAGGATAAGAGGGCTGAGAAAGAAATTAGGGAAACAACACCCTTCACAATAGTCACAAATACTATAAAATACCTTGGTGTGACTCTAACTAAGGAAGTGAACGACCTGTATGACAAAAACTTCAAGTATCTGAAGAAAGAAATTGAAGAAGATCTCAGAAGATGGAAAGATCTCCCATGCTCATGGATTGGCAGGATTAATATAATCAAAATGGCTATCCTGCCAAAAGCAATCTACAGATTCAACACAATCCACATCAAAATCCCAACTCAATTCTTCACAGAGATAGAAAGGGCAGTTTGCAAATTCATCTGGAATAATAAAAAACCTAGGATAGCAAAAACTATTCTCAAAAATAAAAGAACCTCTGGGGGAATCACCATGCCTGACATTAAGCTGTACTACAGAGCAATTATGATAAAAAGTGCATGGTACTGGTACAACAACAGACAGATAGATCAATGGAACAGAATTGAAGACCCAGAAATGAACCCACACACCTATGGTCACTTGATCTTTGACAATGGAGCTAAAACCATACAGAGGAAAAAGGACAGCATTTTCAACAAATGGTGCTCGCACAACTGGCGGTTATCATGTAGAAGAATGGGAATTGACCCATTCTTATCCCCTTGTACAAAGTTTAAGTCTAAGTGGATCAAAGACCTCCACATAAAACCAGAGACACTGAAATTTATAGAGGAGAAACTTGGGAAAACCCTCGAAGATATGGGCACAGGGGAAAGATTCCTAAACAAAACAGCAATGGCCTGTGCGGTCAGATCAAGAATTGACAAATGGGACCTTATGAAATTGCTAAGCTTCTGTAAGGCAAAAGACACAGTCAGCAAGACAAAAAGGCCACCAACAGATTGGGAAAGGATTTTTACCAATCCTAAATCTGATAGGGGATTAATATCCAACATCTACAAAAAGCTAAAGAAGCTGGACTACAGAAAAACAAATAACCCCATTAAAAAGTGGGGTACAGAGCTAAACAAAGAATTCTCAACTGAGGAATTCTGAATGGCTGAGAAATATCTGAAAAATTGTTCAACATCCTTAATCATCAGGGAAATGCAAATCAAAACAACCCTGAGATTATACCTCACACCAGTCAGAATGGCTAAGATCAAAAATTCAGGGGACAGCAAATGCTGGCAAGGATGTGGAGAAAGAGGAACACTCCTCCATTACTGGTGGGATTGCAAGCTTGTACAACCACTCTGGAAGTCAGTGTGGCATTATCTCAGAAAATTGGACATAGTACTACCAGAGGATCCCACAATACCTCTCCTGGGCATATACCCAGAAGATGTTCCAACTGGTAANTCCACTATGTTCATAGCAGCCTTATTTATAATAGCCAGAAGCTGGAAAGAACCCAGATGTCCCTCAACAGAGGAATGGATACAGAAAATGTGGTACATCTACACAATGGAGTACTATTCTGCTATTTTAAAAAATGAATTTATGAAATTCTTGGGCAAATGGATGTATCTGGGGGATATAATCCTTAGTGAGGTAATCCAATCACAAAAGAAGTCATTAGATATGCACTCACTGATAAATGGATATTAGCCCAGAAACTTAGAATATCCAAGATACAATTTGCAAACTACAAGAAAATCAAGAAGGAAGACCAGCACATGGATACTTCATTCCTCCTGTGAATAGGAAACAAAATACCCATGAAAGGAGTTACAGAGACAAAGTTTAGAGCTAAGATGAAAGGATGAACCATACAGAGAC
Organism: Mus minutoides; assembly: GCA_902729485.2. NCBI lineage: Eukaryota > Metazoa > Chordata > Mammalia > Rodentia > Muridae > Mus > Mus minutoides. Next base: position 87,624 of record LR749882.1, read on the forward strand.
TACCCCACTAGGGGGGATCCATCCCATAATCAGTCATTAAACTCAAACACTATGGCATAGGACAGCTAGTGCCTACTTAAGGGACCCTGATATAGAGCTGTCTCATACAGAAGTGGATGCTCATAATCATCTGTAAGATGGAACACAGGGCCCACAATGGAGAAGCTAGAAATAGAATCCCAGGAGCTGAAGGGGTCTGCAACCCTAGAAGAGGATCAACAATATGAACTAACCAGAACCCCCAGAACTCGTGTCTCTAGCTCCATATGTAGCAAAAGATGGTCTAGTCGGCCATCATTGGGAAGAGAGGCCCCTTGGTACTACAATCTTTATATGCCCCAATACAGGGGAACGCCAGGGCCAAGAAGTGGGAGTGGGTGGACAGGGGAGCAGGGAGGGGACAGGGGGGAGGGGACTTTCGGAATAGCATTTGAAATGTAAATTAAGAAAATATCTAATAAAAATTTGGAAAAAAAGTATTGTTTTTCACACACACACACACACACACACACACACACACAAAGATTCATGGTTTCCAACAGATATTTTTTTCAAAGTAAGTCCTTGAGTCAGGGGAAAAAATGGAAAAAAATAGTCATTTTATGTAGAAAATAAAGGACTGAGATTTTAGAGTTCTTGGACATGTCATCTTCGTCCATTTTGGGACTTAGTTTCCCATCAGAAGATTTTCAAAGCTGAACTAAATGAGCTCAACATGTCATCCAGTTAACCTTTTCTAACTTAATGCTAAACATATGTATGTACATATGTACACAGGCATACTACCCCACATGCCAAGTGCTAACAAGCAGACCTTACCCAACTGGACAGGAAATTACAATACAATCTTGTCCATACCAAAGACACAGCTCTCACTTCACAGAGAATAAGTAACAGTTTATTCCGAAGCCAACTATGAGTGGCCATGGCCTAGAAACACAAATTTAGGTTATACCAAACTCCATGTTCCAATGCAGTAACACTTTAATAAATTTTTTTTTACGGTTACAGAACAAAGAAAGTTATAAGTCAAAAGACTTTTCAAGAAAGCATCAGAGGAAACCTCAGGTAGGAAGCTCACAGCCAGGCACAGAAAACTCTGCTGTAGGTCTCCATGTTATTTGATGACATTTTTAGCTTTTGGGCATCTGCACACAAGAGGATTTTCCCAAATAGTAACAAGGATGACGGGACATATGCAGAGGTGAGCAGATAAGTGGCTATTTAGGATGCTAAGACAATCCAGAATGATTTGACTCTGGGTCTACAACATTTAAACTCTGCACAATGACTGAAGTTCTGATCCATCAATTAGTCCCATAGAGTGTGTAACGCAGTCCAGCTTTTGCGGTGAAGCTTCAGGTCAGTCTGTTGTCCTTGCCCCCACGGTCTTGTTGTTTGTTTTGTTCTATTTTCTTGGTTTCTCAGATCTCCATCTTAACTGTTCCTCCAACAGTGTCAGAGAACACTGTTCTGTGGCAGGTTTTTTTTTTCACAGATTTATTCATTCATTTAATATGTATTTGGCAGCTACTCTTGTCCTGGGGTGCAGAGCCTCTCCCCTCAAAAACTAGACAGTTCAGTGAAGGCAACTTATTAAAACCAGGCAACTTCAACCACCTAAGAAGAGACAACGTACTGGAACTGTGGGAGCATGCAGGGAAAGGCAGCCAACCATCCTGAAAATCAGGAAGAAGATCCCAAGACAAAGCTTGCCACACTCTACCATGCCAGCCTGTCCTGTGTGAGACCTGGAGTGGCACCACACACATGTTGTGAATTCAGCCATGTTGGGATCTGTAAGAGACACCTGTCTTAGAGTGGTCCATAATGGCCTCTCCTTAGTACTTGAAACTGAACTTTGAATGAGTCCACTAGCCAGCAAGGAATGGTAAGCTCTGAACTATGGTATCCAGAGGTGTTATGCATGCCTGTGATCCCAGCATTTGGGAGATAGAAGCAGGAAGACCAGGAGTTCAAGGCCAGCCTAGGCTACATGCAACCCTGTTACCAAAATAACAACAACAAAACCCCTTTCATAATGGCCAAGTCACCCAGGAGCAAAATCTAAAAATGCTTGCCCCAGAAAGCTGCCATACAGAGAGGAAAACAGATAGCCATATATAGAAAAACAAGATTCCTTATGACACAGCACTTGATTATGCAACAGCTTACTTGACATCTCCACTGTGTAACTCACCAGTGCCTCAAACTTATGGTTCATTAAACATAGTTCAAGGTTTTTACGTACCAATCCTTACCTTTCCCAAAATTGTCTATCAAGTTACCGACCTCATCATTTGTCCTGTTATACAAGGCCAACCCTAAGGATGCCATTATGCTCCTTCCTGCTTAATGGACACATCCATACCGTGAGCCACTCCATCAGCTCGATCTTGGCCTGAGCCAAGCCTTCTCAGTCTCTGAAACAAAAGAGAAAAAGGTGTGCCTCCATAGAAAAGGTACAGAGTTCTAAAGTTCAAAGTTTTAAAATATAACTGCAGCCAAGTATGACAACGAATGCCTATAATCCTCATGTTTGGGAGAAGGATATGAGAGACCAGAAGTTACAGTGATATATATATATATATATATATATATATATATATATATATATATATATATATATATATATATATCCCAAACATTATTTTTTTTTCATTAACAATTATAAATCTGACAGTGTATATATCTCTTTTCTCTCTCTCTCTCTCTCTCTCTCTCTCTCTCTCTCTCTCTCTCTCTCTCTCTCTCTCTCTCTCTCTCTCTCTCTCCCTCCCTCCATCTCTCTCCTCCCCTCCACTCCTCCATTTAGTCTTACATTCATTATGGAAATGAATGTTATGCCAATAATTAATTTTGAAGTCAACAATAGGAAAACATTACACATACCAGTATGGCCATACTATGTGCCAGGCCTCTCTCTCTAAGTAGTTTGTAATCTTGTACCTTCTACTCCTAAAACAATTGCATTTAAACGCCATACCTGCTTTTCTTCAAAACCTAAAGACATCACAGAAAGCAAAGCTATTCTAGAAATCCATGAAGAGTTCTTAATCAGAATCCTGTCAGGTTTAAATCCAGATAAATGTTGAGATCTGACAATGAATTTAAATGAGCTACTAGTAGAATTTGTGTATCAAATATTCTACTCTTGTCCCTGTGATGAAATGCCCAACAGAACAGCCTAACGAAGGAAAGCACTTTGAGAGGCCTCAGTCCTTATGGTAGGGAGGGCATGGTGGAGTAGCTTAGACCATCATGGTAGACCAGGAAGTAGAAAAGGAGGGTGTGCCACCATCCAGCACCCTTGAATTTCCTCAGGGCCCCCAGCCTATAAGATAACTCCACCCACATTCAGACTGATTCCCCAAGCCAGGTAATACTCTAAACACCCTCACAGACACACCCAGTGGGGTGAGGACTGGGTCTCCCAAGTCCAGTCAAGTTGATGAAAAACAGCTATCACAATTTATTTCATCTTAAGGAGGGAAGGTATCAGAACATAATAGGTACTGTCTTTTTTAGAGTTTCTATTACTTCAATAAAACACCATGACCAAAAAAAGCAAACTGGGGAGGAAAGGGTTTATTCAGGTAACACTTCCATATCATGGTTAATTACCATAGGAAATCAGGACAGGAACTCAAACAGGGCAGGAACCTGGAGGCAGGAACTAATACAGGAGCCATAGGGTGGTGTTGCTTACTGGCTTACTCCTCATGACTTCGCCAGCCTATTTTCTTATAGAACCCAAGACCACCAGGGCAGGCAGACACCACCAACAATGGGCTGGACCCTTCCCCATTGATCATTGATTGAGAAAATGCCTTACACCCGAATCTCATGGAGACATTTTCTCAACTGAGGTTCCTTCCTCTCTGATGATTCTAGCGTCTGTCAAGTTAACACAAAACCAACCTGTACACACACAAAGCTAGACTTCCTTCTGTTCCCCTCCATAGTGGCAAAACTCCTGCCCTTAATTATGTGTCATTTATGAAAATGGAAGGGGATTATTAGGAAGGGGAGAAGATCAGCAGGAGTGGGAGGGGACAAGAGAAAATGACAGGGGTAAATAAATATGGTTGAATACATTATATACAGGAATGAAAATGTCAGAATGAAGTCCATTATGTATAATTAACATATGCTAATAAAAACATAAAAATAATTACATGCATTCAAACAAACTACCTAATTTATGGATTCTTATCTATAAAATAATTTTCTGTTTCTAATATGCCTGTGATATGGATGTAGATATAACCTGTCATAGTTGGGTTTTATTGCTATGAAGAGGACACCATGACCAAAGCAACTCTTATAAAAGACAACATTTCATTGGAGCTGGCTTACAGTTTCAGAGTTTTAGTCCATTATCCTCATGGCAGGAAGTACAGCAGCACACAGGCCAACATGGTGCTGAGGATGGAGCTAAGAGTTCTGCATCTGGATTGGAGAGCAGTAAGGAGACTGCATCCCTGGGCATAGCTTGAGAATAAGAGACCTCAAAGCCTGCCCCCACAGTAACACACTTCCTCCAACAAGGCCATACCTCCTATGAGCCAATCATTCAAACATGTGAGTCTATGGGGGCCATTCCTACTCAAACCACCACATAACCATTCAGGAAAAGTTCTTTTACCTTTCATGAAACAGTGGTTCTAGACCTGTAACAATCATCATGTTAAGTAAAAAAAAAAAGTATAATTTCCATGTAACAGTCTAATTCCTTTGCAATTTGCAAAGTCTATGCTAAATGCCCTAGTCTAGACTGAGGGAATAGAACCATTCTGCCCTGGGTGTGAAATTAGGGTAATGTATTTGGTTACAGAGAGTAAAATTATCCCAGTAACCAAATGCATTATATTTTGATTGTTTGTTACAATATCCAGGCATAGTAGCACACATCATTAATCCCAGCACTCAGAAGGCAGAGCCAGGTGGATCTTGATGAATTCAAGGCCAGCCTGGTCTACACAGTAAGTTCTAGAACAGCAAGAGCTACATAGTGAGACTCTGTCTTTAAAAGAAAGTTACTTTTAGTTGTTTTATTTATTTATTTATTTATTTAGATGAACTAGTATCATGGCATATAAGTAGAGGCCAGAGGACAGCTTGTGGGGGTTGGTTCTCTCCTTCCACCATGTGAGTACCAGGATCAGACTCAGGTCCTGCTTGATAGCAAGTGCCTTTCACTCATCAAGTCTTCTCTCTAGCCCTTAACTTTTTATTAAACCAGCAAACTACATTCTATACTTGGCTGTTTGGCTGTATATGGTATTAATGATATTATTATGAATGTGTGTGTACTGTCAATAAGGTTTACTGGGAGCTATTGAGAAAGAAAACAAGAAAAAAAAGAGGACGGGAGCTGCCAGGGTCAAGTTTTACTCACTGGGTTCTTACACTAGGGCTGATAGCTAACAGCTAACTTCTCGGTACAGGCCTTGTGTGTCACCCAGAAACCCAGCATTTGTCTCTGCAGCCCAAAGCCTTTCTAGGTAGACAAAATACACCTGCCAAAAGAAGGGAGTTTCCTTGTAAGAGAAACAAGCCACCAAGAAATGTTTCTCAGGGAGTGTTAAAGCTGTAGCTCAATTGGTGACTAGCATGTTAAAACGAATAAAAAACAAAAAAACAACCCTGGGTTCTATCCCCAACATTGCATAAAACAAGCTGGCCCACATCCATCATCCCAGAACTCAGGAAGTAGAGGCAGGAGGAGCCAAATCCAAAGTAATCAAAGCAGCAAAGCCAAGGTCAGCAGGGGACACATGAAACCCTTCTTCAAAACAACAACTTCCTTGGAACGAAGATGAGCTTGATTGCTCCTTTCAGCCAAGAACCCAAAGTCTACAAAATACCTCCTTTAGGCTACATATTTGGAAAGTCAATGAGATAAATGAATAAAATGTCCAAAGACCAGATAAATATAAGCCATTATTTAGTAATAGGAGAATCATTCATGTAATTTGAAGAGTGGAATCTGCAGTTGTGCTGCAAAGATGTAAGTGATGGGCTCATTAATCAACCTGCCTCAGGACAGGGGCCAGTGCTGGATAAAGGCTGCATAGGGAAATGGGACTGAGCACTGCTTTGCTGGCCAAGCGCTGGGTGTCTGTCCTACCACCTACAATACCAATACGCTGAATGTTCTAGCACATCCTTAGAGACAGGACAAAGCTTCAAAACTTACGTTGCCAAAAAATCATCTATTTCTTGAAATGGGTTTTGGATCAGCTCTGAGAAACTGTTCTTCTCCAAACAAAAGCCTTAACTGCACAATTAAATAAAAGGAACTCATTTGCTTGAAGGAGAATAATGAAAAAAAAAAAAAAACAGTTACTTTAAATGGAAAAAAATGTTTACAAATTGGCAACAGCTTTCAAATGATTGCTTCTGGGTTTGATTAATGGGACACATGATCAGTTGAGCACAGAACTATCAGTTAAGAACATCATTTATCTAACCTTTTAATGAAATTTTGTTTTGAAAAACAGGAAGAATGGTTTTAAAATAAAACTGAAGGAGCTGGAGAGATGCATCCGCAGTTAAGAGCTCTTCTTGCTCTTGCAGAGAACCCACAAGGAAGTTTACACACACCTATAACTCCATTCCAAGGGATCTGATTCCCAGATAGTGCCTGACCTCCAAGGGTATTATACACACATGCTGCATATATATATATAATCACATGCAGGCAAAACACTCATGCACATATTTTTTAGAAATTCGATAAAGTTTTCATCAAACTCTCCATGAAATGTGAAAATTCACCTTCTGAGAATATGCTGACCCCCTAAGACCACTCTCTCTCAGATCTCTGACCTCTGAGCCTTGTGTATATTTCCTCGGATCCCCCACCTCTCATTCTGAGAATCAAACTCAGTCTTTGCATATAGCAGGCAAGCACTGAACTACATCTCCAGCAAGTTTGGAGTTTGAAACAACTGTTTATATTTCAATGGGTCAGTTATGGGGTTTTGCCTGGAAGTGTCCTTTATGTCCTGGTTCCAGCTTTAGGCCTAATTCTGGACTCGGGAGTTCTCACTTTGCACATTCTCTTTGGCAGAAGTGACTGCTCCAAGAGCTAGACACATGGCCATAACATGCCAATAAAAATCCAGGCCTGGTGTGAAAGCTCAGTTGGCAAAGTTCTTACCACACTAATAGGAAGACCAGAGTTCAGGTCTCAGAATCCACATAAAAAAAGTCATGCATGAACCAGCCATGGTGGCATATACATTTAATCCCAAAGACAGGGATCTCTGTGAGTCAAAGGCCAGCTTGTTCTACACAGCAAGTGCCAGGCCTGACAAAGCAACATACAAAAAAAAAAAAAAAAAAGTCATGAACATGGGATGCTTGTACAAAGGGCTAGAGAAGAAGGGGAAGCAGGATTTGTGGGGTTGGCTGGCCAGCCAACCTAGCCTAATCATTGAGTTCCAGGCTACTCAGAGACCAGCCACCCCCTCAAAAATCTCAAAAACCAAAGTGGACAGTTCTTGAGGAACAACACTCAAGATTGACCTCCGCTTAAACACACACACACACACACACACACACACACACACACAGAGAGAGAGAGAGAGAGAGAGAGAGAGAGAGAGAGAGAGAGAGAGAGAGAGTCCTTTCCTGGGATTTTTGACTAGTGGACCTCCATACTTCTGCAGCCCGCAAGCTGTAAGGATGTACTAACAAATTGGTGGCATCTGTGGTCCACTTTTGTGGAAAATCTACGTGTGGTGAGAAGCAGAGATAAGAGGCAGACATCGTGCTTTGCACTGAGGAGCCTGGCTGAGGACCTTAAAACCCCAGGCATTCTCGAAGCTCTTCTGTGTCAGTTGATCTTCAATCCCTGAATCATGCCAGTATCCACGCACCTGGGCTGGCCAGGCAGCAAGTGTAGTTTCTCACAGGCATTCTTCATTTTTGTCTGCCATGTGACAACGGGGTGGGGGTAGTCCCAATATACACACTCCTCTGTGGCTTGATTTCCCTCATTTAAAACTGTATGCATTGCAGACAATGTCCACACCACTGAACATCCCCTGATTCCTTTTCAATGGTTAATGGTCCACTGTCTGGATGAATGTTTATGGCCTTTTCCTAGAGCCAGGAGCACAAAAGCTTTTAAAAGCAATAGAAAATCCATCAAGAAGGGCTATGACCACATCAGGGTGGGTAATTGATGTGCAAATGAGAGGTTGGCAGTGATAAAGTTCAAGAGACACTCAGTTCCCCAGCCACCCCACACAACATTCATTACACCTGTCTTACAGCATTCATTATCTCTGTCACCTACTCAGAGGACCAAATACTATGCCCTACACACTCCACTTTGCCCAGCACATTGAGTATAGTGACCTTGAATTCATCCAATCATTCAAAGGGGCTTTAAACCAGTTTGAGACATTTTGGGTGTAATTGAGTGGAGATTATATTTGTGCTAGATGTTGAAGCCTGGAGCCATAGGTACAATTAGTAGTGAACTTAAATTTGTCTGAAGAGCCAATACTCAATCCTCCCACTCCATAATATCTGCAACAAGGAGTGAAGTGTAATAGAAGTCAGATTTGAGTTTTCCATCGAGTCTCGTTCCATTCATTTACAAGTTATATAATCTAGGATAATTTAGTTAGTTCCTGTAAGACTCCTGATCATCATAAGGAGAGGGTGCAGACAGATAGTTGGGTGTGATGACCCACATCTGTTTGTAATCACTGCACCCACAAGACTAAGGCAAGAGGGTGACAAATTTGAGGACAGCTTGCAATACCAAGCAGAGCATGATCCTAACTCAAATAACACACACACACACACACACACACACACACACACACACACACACACACACACACACACACACACACACACACACACACACACACACACACACACACACACACACACACACACACAGAGAGAGAGAGAGAGAAAGAGAGAGAGAGAGAGAGAGAGAGAAAAGAATAATTAATAGTACTTGCCTTGTACGTAACTTGAAGCGAGTAGATAAGAAATTGATGGGAAAGTTTCTTAGGAGACCTATAGTAAATGCTCAATACATGAAGATTAGCATCATCTCGATGCGCAGTAAATCCAGCTGTCAGGGCTGTATTCTGTGTCTGCTTTGCGATTTCCTCAACGGCCAATGTCACTTTCAGAAACTGTTCTTTCTAAAGTTTCAGGAACACACATAAAAAGCTGGGCGCTGGCCAGAAAACATTTGGAAGCAAAACAGTCCTAAAAATAAGAAGAGGAGACATGCCTTTCTAAATGTTGGATTTCTCTTTAAGAGCAAAATTATACCGTGAGTAAGGATCAAAATGCATTCTTTCTGTGACCTTGTTCCAGAGTGAAGTTTATTGGAGCATGAGGCGTGTCAGATGTTGTTTAGAGTGGCATATGCCCTTCCCAAGGCTTGTTGAACAGACACTGCATGTCTTTGGATGGGGGTGGGTTCTAGCAGGTGTTTCAAGGCTACCTTCAGTACATCCACAGCTCTCAAATTATGGGCTGCAGAATATAAATAGGGACAAAAAATATATATCCTAAATCCTTAAGGCAAATACTTTGCAAAAGAGAATTCAACGACCTTTCCCTGATTGGTTTTGAGGCTCGGAAATTCAGACTCATTATTCATAGAAAGCACACAAGAGGAAATCTTGCAGCTTGGGCCAAGCTGCAATTTAATATCTTCTAGGAACTACTTCCTTCTTACCATACCCAGAACTTACTCCTATGTCTACCACCACTCTGCCTAGTGAACATCCATGTAGTCTTGACTTGGTAGCACATCTCCCAGAAGCTCTTGTTATAGACTCCCTTGCTGGTAACTTTTCCCAGGCTCTGCTTCTCCTTCATTACCCCA
>LR749882.1:102500-169628 GCA_902729485.2 Mus minutoides
TGTTAGTAACAGATAGCCCACTCCACACACAGACTTAAAGCCTAAGCAAACCTAGTTCACTTGTGAACCAAATACCAAAGACTGGAAAAGGGACACCTGCTATCTTTGACTGGGCAGAGTGGGAGGAAAAGATGGTTTGTTCTCGGAATGTGAGAGCAGCAGAGAAGAGGACAATAGGCTCCAGGAGTCTTGGGCTGAGATAAAGATGTCGAGGGCACCTAAGACTGTTTCTAACACTAGTGAAGGTCCCCTCACCCTGCCCTAGAAGTTATATCTGTGTCTCGAAAAGAGAAAACTCCTAAAAGGGACGTGTTGGATCCAGTTCTATTAAGAGAGAACTCGTGGGACCACAGAATAGAGACAAAGGTGATTCCGTGTCCAGATAACACCCGCAATTAATATTATAACAGTATCTGCTCTGAGTATTTATATTTGCACCAAGCACTGCAGACATGTCAGTAACAAGCTGATACTAACTGAGCACTTATTGCCTCTCAGGAAATACTAATGCAAGTAACCTTAGACTCAATTTCACCTAACCTTCAGCACCACACCCTGACATCACTCTCATTTGAACAACATTAAAAGGATACTCAGATTGCAGCAGTGACTTACCTAAGCATGAACAGCTAGCACGTTCAGACTCCTTGTACACACTTCCCAGACTCATCTAAGTGGAAGAGGACCAACCTCTCAGAGCTATCTCCTGCCTCCTAAATCCAAGGTCTCAATCCACCACTCGATGCCTGAACTTCCTAGCATGTTCCTGGCAGGCTTGTCAGTGCCCACCCTAGCCTTCAAACCAGCAGCTGGCTCTCCAGAGTGTGCTGCCCACACAGCCAAGGAGATAAATTTGCACCAGCCTCCTCGGAGTGGGCTGTGGTTGGGTGTTCCAATTTTAATCATTGACAGCAGTGGAGTCTGGCCATTTAATCCACTCTGTCAGAGAAAAGACAGCTGGGTTCTGACAAAGTGCTGCAAACGTGGGGGTGGGGGTGGGGATTGGGGGAGGGGGAGGCTGAGCTGCTCCTGGCTGGTCCCACCTCTTCCATGAGACCAGCTTCTAAAACATAATATGACCTCAGCTTCTACATAGTGGAAACCTTTTCCATTTATCAACAACTGTTGCAAATTACTACTGTGTTCTGAATGTCTCCTTTCATCTCCCTTGCCTGGACCCATACATTTGAGAAAGAGCATTGAAAAGTAGCCCTGTTTATAGCATCTTCATTTCCTGGGGTGAAGGACTTTTGTGTCATAAACAAGCTGGAAAAAAACAATGAGATTTCTGCTTAGCATCTGCCTTTAGGACTTGACTTTTGACCTTAGATAAATAATTGAACCGCCAGGAGTTCATTAAAGGAAGGAGAGAAGGAAACGTGGAGCTGGCCCTCCACAAGGGAAGCACCGAGGCAAACAGGAGAGGCTCATTCTGCCTCTTGGCTTCACTACGGTCTGAGCTGTCCTCTGCTGGGGAATGCGCCCTTTTGCAGCATTTACAGGATTACAGAAAGATGACACAAAATGGGGCGTTTCAGCTTTCCTGTTTTTAGCATTGTATTTCATCCTCCTAGCAAGCTTTGAAGAAATGGGTGGTAATATTGTTCCCGCTCGGCAAACAAGGAAAGCGAGGCATGCAGTTTGCCTGGTTTCTATGGCTGGAACTAGAACAGAGAATGCTTGAACTCTCCAACAAATTCATAGCTGACTGTGCACATATGTAAGATGATGTAAGGCTCCAACTATGAACTTCCTTAATTAATTTATTTTTATTTTATGTGCATTGGTGTTTTGACTACATGTGTGTCTGTGTGAGGGTGTTGGATCCCCTGGAACAGGCGTTACAGACAGCTGTGAGCTGCCATGTTGATGCTGTGAGTTGAACTGGCTGTTCAAGAGCCGCCAGTGCTATTAACCTCTGAGCCGTCTCTCCATGGGCTCTTTCAGAAAGTATGTATAATAGGACCTTTAGCTAACTGAAAGTACGTGTGAAAGATGAAAACAGACAGGAGTACCCTTGAGCTGAACTTAAAGGCCCCCTGTAATAATAATAAAACCAGCTTCTACTCACTGAACATTTACTGGCAGCAGACAATGAGACCATAAACTTTACATATGTATAGTTCTGCATTCATAGAAACCATGATTCTGAGTGGTAGAACATAGTATTCCATTTGCCAGTTGTCAACAATGATTACAATGTAAGATATTCCCTCCAGAAATTATTTTGGAGCACCCATAAAATGGCATCTAAATGTCCACATGTGTAAGACAAGGGACCGGACCATATCCCATGGTTACTCTTCCGAAATCTGGGCATTCCAGTCCTTAAAGCCATTATTACTCACCAAAATACCAAAATGCTTCTGGTAAATAATAGACCTGGGAAAAGAAGGGCATATCTTTGTTTGCTTGTTCCTTTGAAATAGCATCTTGTATAATTCAGGGTAGAGTTCTACTCACATGAACTTTTGATGCTCTGGCCTCCTGGGATAACAGGAATGCCAAAGAAAGGCATGTTTTAAAAAAAAAACAATTCAGTATTCTGAACCTTAATTTTTTTCAATTTTGCAAATCAAGAAGAAAAATACAAAATTTTAAGGAACATCTAAATTACTTCTTATACTACATTCACATTGCTGTTTGTGGAATGGCCGAGTGGTTAAGCAGCTGGCTGGCTTTGAATCCACATCAGTGAGTGAAATGGGCATAATGTACATAAAGCACACTCTCATTATGCAGCAGGCGCACTAAGGAAGACAAGTGTTACCCAGCATAGCAGCAGGACGCCATTTCTGATAATAAACAGAGAAGATGCTATTGTAAGCAAAACGTTTTGAATTCACAGCCTAACTTTTCTGTCTCTTCTGGGATAATAACAATTTCTCATTGAGGTGTTTTGATAGTGGTTTATTCCTAAAACCTTACACTTAAGACTCTTGCTTTTCCCAGCACTCGGGAGGCAGAGGCAGGCAGATTTCTGAATTCAAGGCCAGCCTGGTCTACAGAGTGAGTTCCAGGACAGCTAGGGCTGCACAGAGAAACCCTGTCTCAAAAAACCAAAAAAAAAAAAAAAAAAAAAAAAAAGACTCTTGTTTTTGCTGAAGAAGGTTCTGGAGTCTTTCCACAGTGATGATCATTTCCCCTGGCCAAACACAAAGCCAGAAGAACAGCGGCTGCAGGGTGGGAGCAGCGGCAGGGTGGGAGCCTATGATTTATTAGCTTGCCTTCTGTTTGCTAAATCAGCCTGGGAAATGCAGATGTGCCAGATGAGGACCAGGCAGGAGGTGCCAGGCTAGTTTCACTCCAAAGCTTGTACAGGACCATGCACCAAATGGTATCCAAATGCTCACCGACGGGGATGGATTCTTATTTAGGATGAGGAAGGGTGGTAAGGACAGGTCAGGAACAATCCGATTTCTCAGTACCCCAAGTATGTGGTAACAAACAGCAGCAGCCAAAGCTGGCTAGCCCACCATGGAGACTGTACTGGCTAGTTTAGTGTCAACTTGACAAAGCTGAAGTTATCACAGAGAAAGGAGCTTCAGTTGATGAAATGCCTCCATGAGATCCAACTGTAAGGCATTTTCTCAATTAGTGATCAAGGGGGAAAGGCCCCTTGTGGGTAGGACCATCTCTGGGCTGGTAGTCTTGGGTTCTATAAGAGAGCAGGCTGAGCAAGCCAGTAGAAGCAAGCCAGTAAGGAACATCCCTCCATGGCCTCTGCATCAGCTCCTGCTCCCTGACCTACTTGAGTTCCAGTCCTGACTTCCCTTGGTGATGAACAGCAGTATGGAACTGTAAGCTGAATAAACCCTTTCCTCCCCAACTGCTTCTTGGTCATGATGTTTTGTCCAGGAATAGAAACCCTGACTAAGACAGGGACAATGCTTTTGGAAATGTATGGATCTCCGAAACTTGTTACTACCCATGCGAACCCAAACCAGAAAACAGTACACATATACCAATGTCTTTTGTCAGTGGTCACCAGTAGCCAGGTATCTTATAAAGTTAAGATGTTCACAGGCTGGGAGTGGGTGGGTGGGGGATCAGGGTGGGGGGAGAGTATAGGGAACTTTCCGGATAGCATTTGAAATGTAAATAAAGAAAATATCTAATAAAAAGGCAAATGGAAGACAAATCAAGTTTCTCAAGCTTGTGAAACTTGACTTAAAACTTTGCTGGGGACACAGTCTCTACAGGAATGCACAGTGTGAGGAGAGAACTCCAGACTTTTTAGTCTGAGAAACAGAGTAGTACTCTTAGCATGGTTCCACATAACAAAGTCTAAGTTTATGGCAAATGAAAGCAGTATTTGGAATATGAAAGGTAGCAATGTTAGTGCTTTGAATTTTTTCCTTATCTATTTAGGAATGAGTTCCCTTTATTGTCATTTAGCCATAATCCCAATAAATTGTTAAAACATTACCAAAATTTCCTTTTTAATAAAATGCCACAACATCTAGTCTTAAAAAAAGAAAAAGATGTTCACAGGCATCCCTGTGGCATTGGTTTGCTAGCCTGTAAATTGGAGATAACAGAAAACCCAGGTGTTATGTAGAAATAACACATCTCTGAAGATATCAGAAGTGAGGCTCCTCCAGCAAGATTTTTTTTAGGTCACACAGTGTGGTGATGACATGGACCTGAAAGTTCTCTGAAGCCTTGATTAGCTAGAAAGTTGTTTCTTGGGGAATAATTCTCCACTGTCGTCGTTTCGTCGCTTTCTCCGTGTGTGTGTGTGTGTGTGTGTGTGTGTGTGTGTGTGTGTGTGTGTGTGTGTGTGTGTAGTGCTCCTCCATTTAGAGCCATGTTTTCCCAAGAGCCAAAATGTATTCCATAAAATGCTAATCCCATGAGATACTCCTGGAAGGGAAACGGAACATCACCAAATTCTCTCGCGCTTTCTCAGGCACAAGAGCAAATTAAAACTTCTAAGAAAGTGACATTCCTCAGGGCAGGAAACTATCTGGTTGATGGCTTGGCAACCAAGTCTTTGATTTCTTGGGCCCCTCGTCCTTTACCATGCGTTTACCCCCATGAACCTGGTGCTCCCGGAGACACACTGTAGAGCAATGGTCCCCCAACCTGCACTCTTATCAGACTCACTAAGAAAGCTTAACCAGACAGAGTTCTTGGTCCTGGGCCAGCAAGTTTTCTATCGTGTCCTTAAATATTTCCCTCAAGCAGGCTTCACTCCCCTGACACTTCACTCCTCTTACCTTAATGAAGGCCCTGAAACTCACCTGGGATTAAGTCATTATATTCTAAAATTGTCTTTTATACAACAGTAGACAGACAGCTGGTATGCCAGCAGTGGATCCTTTAGAAACTTTGCCTACCCTTTCAAAGCTTCCTAGCTCATGAAAGAGGCAGATTATGTTCCTCATGCTTATTTCAAAGATAAAAGAACTGTTTCTGGCCAATCCTGCCCCATAGCACTTGAATTCGGCCTGTCCATAATATCATCCCTAGGCTCAAAAGATGCTTGTCTGTTTCCTGTTGTTGTGATGAAATAATCCCACAAAAGCTACTTAAGAAAGAGGTCATTTTAGTTCAGTGGTGAAGGCAGGTCAGGGTAGGGAAGCAAGGAGCAGCTTGAAGCCACTGGTCACATCAAATCCACAATCAGGAAGCAGAGAGGGATGAAAGCATGCGTGCTAATGCTCAGGTTGCTTTCTCCATGCTACACAATCAAGGATGCCCTGCCCAGGAAACTCTCTCCAACAAGTGAGGTAAGTCTTTGGAGACAGCAAGATGCATAGCAGGAAAAAGTCACTTGCTGCTCAGACCTCATGGTGTGATCTTCTGATCCCCACATGGATGCAATGGCATGAGCCCCTACCCATACCACACACACAATAATAATAACAACAAGCATTTACAACGTAATACTTTTTAAATGAGTCTTCACACATCAATTAATGTAATCGAAATGATCCCTGACAAGCATGCCCAGTGGCCTGTCTCCCAGGTGATTCTAGATTCTGCTAAGTCGACAGTTACCACTAACCACCACAGTCTGGATTTTAAGATTCTAAGTGGAGGCAGGAGAGATGGCTCAGTGGGTAAAGGGTCTTGCCACCAAGACCTGTGTTATGTCCCTAGGACCCACAAAGTAGAAGGAGAGAACTGACTCCTGAAAGCTGTTGTTTGGCCCCCATGTGCAGACCATCACACACACACACACACACACACACACACACACACACACACACACATACCAAGAAAGAAAGTTTTACTTTAAAAAAAGATACCAGAGCAATATTGATCTTTCCCCCTCAGAACATTGCCCAGAACTTCATGTTCTCATCCTTGAGTTAGTTTGTTAAATTCTCTTGCCAAGTTGCCTATAAGCAAGTGATTATGCTTTGAAATACTATGTTACTTATCATTAAGTTACGGGGTCCATGTGAATCCTCCAGGCACTAGACAAGCACATCACATACCAGGGACCTCCAGGACTCCTACCCAGGGAATATTCCTCATGCGTGAATTTTTTTTCTGTTTCTGTGATAAAATACCCTGGCCAAAGCAACGTAAGGTAAGGATGGTTTATTTTGGCTCGTACCTTAAAGGTCCAGTCTGTCGTAGCAGGGAAGTTCTGGTGGTAGGAGCCTGAGACTAAGGGTCATGTTGCACACATAGCTAGGAAGTAGAGGATGTGCTGCCTGGAACTAAGGACCGGGGAACGGGGAACAGTGCAGCTCTCCTTTAAGGGTCTGCCTTTCAACCCCCAAGTAAACGAATCATGATAGGCCCTCACGGGCACACCCCAAAAACTATGTAAATCTAAATAAATCCCTCAGAGGTGTGCCTGGAGCCTCGTCTCCTTAGTGATGACACCGTCAAACTGACACAAACCACCACACATCACGACCCCAAGTTATCCCCCATCTGACAGAAGAGGAAAGTGGGGGAGGCTTAGAGCCAGTAAGCACAGGGGCTGAGGAAGCAGCTGCACCCACCGCTGCCAAGCTCTTCGCCTCCCACCGGAAATAATTCTCCCAGGTCCAACTCCACCCTCAATTGGGCAAATCCTTTTTTTTTTTATTGCCGACAGTAAAAATCACATCTGGATGTGCTCACTCAGGAGTGGTGTGGTTTATCATCCTTTAGAAGTGAGTCCTTGCGAGGGCTTCTCTATCAATGATATGAATGGCAGGCTGACACTGAGTCAGCGCGTTGAGTCTTACTGGTATCCGGCTTCTGTGTGTGCTGAGTAAGAGCTCTGGCCTTGCTTTAATTCCCTCCCTGTGGCTTTCTCCTCGAGAATTGGCTTACTCCACTGCTGTGGGCTGATATGCCAGCACAAAGCCGCCGCAGCCTTCTTGGTTGAAGGACTCCAATTTGTCAGTACCTTATGGTCTCTTTTTTTGCCCTTGAGCTATAGCTTCGACTTTTCACTTTAATGCACATTAGCTTAAGAAATGCAAGGCCAAAGAGAGTTATCCCTCAAGGTCTGTCTCTGTGAAAAGTGAAGTAGGTTAGAAGAGGTGTGTGTGAAAGCTGTTGGCGCTCTGCAGTCCAGCTTCCCTTGCAAGCCCACGGGTGGGATGGGGGAGATCCTTATTTGGGGAAGAGGTAATGCATTTTTTTAATCTGAAATTTTTATTTAAAAAAAAAAATTCTGACCTGAGTAATGAACACCTTTAATCCCAGCACCCAGGAGGCAGAGGTGGGCAGGGTATTCGAAATCAGACTATTCTACATAACAAGTTCTAGGCTGACAAGGGCTGCATGGTAAGGACCTGTCTGAATCAATCAATCATCAGTCAATCAATTTGATGTTTGCCAAGTGTGATGGAACATGTCTGTGGAAAGGGTCACAAGTTTGAGGCCAGCCTGAGCTGAATAGCAAGACCAGATCTCGGAAAAGGAACCAACCAACAAACCTGGTGTCTGCCAAGCAAAAGACTTAGTATCCATTCTGTTCTTTATATCAAGGAAACAAGAAATCTATTAGAAGAGGCATTGTCTTAATCCAGGTTAGTAAATACCTGGTAAACACATATCAACTTGCTAAATACCATTTATCTTGCACTTCATTCTTTCTTTTTCTTTTCTTTTCCTTTCTTTTCTTTTTTCTCTTCTTTACTTTTTCTTTTCTTTTTTCTTTTCTTTCTGAGATAGGCTTTCTCTGTGTAGCCCTGACTGTCCAGGAGCTCACTTTGTGTAGACTAGAGTGGCCTTGTACCCCGATATTCACCTGCCTCTGTCTCCAGAGTGCTGGGACTAAAGGTGTGTGCCACCACCAGCCACCTTGTGTCTTATTGTTTCCCTGATTGAAGTTAGATGCCCTCCTAAAGAAAGTATAAATATTCTAATATAAGAAAAGCATTGTTCTGGCATAGAGACCTCAGAAAAACAATGGCAGCTTCTATGCAGCATTGCACATCAAAGTGGGGATAGGGAGTATGCTCAGTTCAGCCCCATTGGTCCATTCCACAGCATCAACAGTGTGTGTCATGTGGGATTCATCCTGAAACAGATTCCTATACTTGAACGGGCTTATTATTCAGAACACCTCCTGTACCAAACTTCCCTGCCCCTGCTCAGACTCCTGGTTATTCCATTGACTTTCTGTAAAAGTAAACTGAACCCTGTCCACCCCTCAGTATGCATATGATAAAGCACTGGGCCTGATATGCCTGTGTTTGGAGACAAAGCCTTTAAAAAGGTAATTCAAACTAAGAAGAAACCTAAATCCATCTGACTGGTATCTTTTTTTTATTAGATATTTTCTTCATTTACATTTCAAATGTTATCCTGAAAGTCCCCTAAACCCTCCCACATCCCCCGCCCTGCTCCCCTACCCACCCACTCCCACATCTTGGCCCTGGCATTCTCCTTTACTGAGGCATATAAAGTTTGCATGACCAAGGGGCCTCTCTTCCCAATAATGGCCAGTTAGGTCATCTTCTGCTACATATGCAGCTAGAGACATGAGCTCTGGGGGTACTAGTTAGTTCATATTGTTCTTCCACCTATAGGGGTGGAGACCCCTTCAGCTCTTTGGGTACTTTCTCTAGCTCCTCCCTTGGGAACTCTGTGTTCCAGCTAATAGCTGACTGTGAGCATCCACTTCTGTGTTTGCTAGGCACTGGCATAACCTCACACGAGACAGCTATATCAGGGCCCTTTCAGCAATATCTTGCTGGCGTGTTCAACAGTGTCTGTGTTTGGTGGCTGATTATGGGATGGATCCCCGGCTGCAGCAGTCACTGGTTGGTCCATCCTTTTGTTTCAGCTCTACACTTGATCTCTGTAACTCCTTCAATGTCTGACTGGTATCTTAATTAGAGAAAAAGTAGTCGGCCCATGGTGGCACCCCTATACTTCCTGGCATCCAGAAGACCAAGGCAGGAGAACCTGGAAATAGAAGCCAGTCTGGGATGCAGATAGAAAAAGAGGCTGACAAAAAAAGCCAAATAAGGACACAGCAAGAAGCCAGCCATCTGCAAATCAAGGAGAGGCCTCAGAAGAAACCAAGCCTGCCTGTACTTAGCTCTTGGAATTCTAGCCTCCAAAGTTAAGAGAGAATGAATTCTTGTTGTTCAAAACACCTGATCTTTGGTATTTTCTTCTAGGTACTCAAATTATTATGATACCTCCTTTTAAGTTTTAAAACTTCTCCTAAGATAGCCTCTTCAGTGTTTAATACTACTCTATTCTATTTCATGTTTTGAGACAGGCTATTGCTACATAGCCCAGGCTATCCTCACACTCATGACTCACTTGATTCTGCCCCCAACACTGGGATTATCAGCATACACCACCATGTCCTGTCCTTATTTTTAATCTTCGTACTAGATGAAGTTATTTTCCAACTTAATAGACCTGTTGCATATTGCTTCATTAGTGTATCTTATTTCCCAAATCACATCATTAACTCCTGTGCTATGGCTTAAATCTGGAATGTCCCTGAAGCATCACACAAAGGCTTGGTCCCCAGGGTGTCACTACTGGGATGAAATGGAAAGGGGCAGGGTCTACATGGGAATTTGTCACTATTGTTTAAGTAAGCAAACACAGCATCGGTTTGCCTTCTAAATGTATACATTTGTATCCATGGACAAAAGCTGCTCCGCCTTAATCAGAGAAGAAGCCTTTCTTTCCAGTGAGTGGTAGAAAATGTAGACTATTGACAGCCCAAGATGATAAAACTCAGGGGTTGCGGAGGGACCAGTTTTTAACAACACATTATACCATTCCTGACCGCTATGAGCACCTGCACCTCCATGTGCATACATTCATGCAAACACACACACACACACACACACAAATAATAAAATAAAAATAAGTCCTTGAAACGTGTTACACAACCCTCTCTCACTCTTAAATTTCTAGAGGGAGGTTGTATAAACTCTAGGCATCTAAAGACTGCATTCACTTAAACAGGGTAAGTTACCAGTATGAAACCTTGAATCAATTGATCTTTGATTATCATATCTATTAACAGGAAACAAAACCTAAATTCTATTTTCTAAATAGTTTATCTAATGAGGATATAGTGAAGATTAAATATGATAAAACAGGGTAAAGATCCATTATTGTGGAGACGGTAGCTCATATCTATAATCCCAACACCAAGAAGGCTCAAACAAGAGGACCTCTATACATTTGAAACTAGCCTGTGCTACAGGCCAGTTTTAGGCCACCCTGAACTAAAAAGTGAGAGCTTATTGTAAAGAAAAGTCTGTATCCTAAACGAGAACTATTATTGTCAGCACTGCTTTATTCTACAGCTATGTCTGGAAAATAATTATTTCACCTAAAAGACAGAAATTACCATAGATTCATTTCTCAATATGCTGTGTCTCCGTCTTGCATTATCTCTGGGTTTGAGATGAGCTGTGCAAGTTGGAAGAGATAAACAATGGAGCATTGGCTTCTTCACTGTCATTTCAGAGGGAACTGGCTCTGTCTTGGTCATGCCTTCTGCTTCTGTTAGTTATATTTCATCTTAAGTAGCAATATGGCACACACAAACCTCATCTACAGTCTGCTTCCTCAACCAAACCTATTAAAGATTCAATACAGATGGGGAAATGATAAAAAGTGGACTTGCCAATCCCAGGCTACAAAGACCCTGGTTTTTGCTTTGTTCTAACTTTAAGGAAAAAAATCAATATCTGAAACATGATTCTGAACATGTTGTACAGAAAGACAAGTTAAGAATATCAGCATCTTATTGGAAAGTCTCCCACTGCCCACATTGCAGATTGGCATAGAATCTGTTGAAGGATCTCAGCCCTTTTTGCAATTCTTTTCCTCAGCACACTGGCATGTGTCAGGAACATCATCTCGTGAGCACTGTGCAAACTTCAGTAGACAGAGTGACCAGATCATAGCCACAAAGGTCTACTGTAAAGCTCACTATTTAGTCTGTAATCTTCACAGAGTACTCCTTTTGTGGCAGCTCAGGGAGCTTTCTAACACCAAACAGATTTCTTACTCCCCCAAATCCCCCTTCCTCTTCCAAAATCAAGAGTTTCATCAGTGCTGATTGAATTTGCAAGCAGCAGCTTAAAGTTGATCCTTGTGACTGAGCATAGACACACAAGCTATGTTTTCTCAGACCCACAGATCCAGTACTCTGGCATCCAAAACATCACAGCCAAGGATCTCTGAAAAGTAGTTTATCAAGCCAGGCATGGTGATATATGCCTTTAATATCAAAACTCTGGAGGCAGAGGCAGGAGGATCTGAGTTTGAGGTCAGCCCAGTTTGCAAAGTGAGTTCCAGGACAGCCAGGGCTGTTACTCAAGAAACCCAGACTTGGAAACAAAATGCAAAAAGAAAAGTGACTTATCAACCTCATCAGCTAACTGCTGCAGAAGGGACAGGTGAATTGATCTATTCAGCTGACAAAGGACTTTTGTGATCCAATCCTGACTGAAATTTTTATAGAGCAATACATGTCTCACATTAAAAAGAAAGAGAGAAAGAAATCTTTGTATAAAATATTTTCTGATGACCAAAGGAAGAGAAATAATGACATTTCCTAGAGACATTAAAACTAGAAAAAATACAAAGATGCAAAGAGAGGACTTTGCAATATATCTACCTCAGTGTTCTGATTTATGCTATTTCTTTTATCTCTTAAAGAAGATAAGTGCTACCGGCTCACACTGTATGGATAGTAATGTGTAATCAATTCTGTAATGTACATCAAAAAGACTTAAAAGTCCCTCTTTTTCCATTTAGCATCTGTTTAAAATAAAACCTCTGTTAATACTTCATTGCATATTCTTCTAGATTCTTCTCTGTATATAGGGGCATGTATGCAAGTGTATTTATCAAGTAGAGTATTCTATGTATATTATTCTTTAACCTTTTGTTAATCTCAAAAATGTTAAGATCGTGTTTGTCAATTTTCTTAGTAACTATCTATTAAGAAGCCACAGTTTAGCCTACCTATTATGAATAACATTTAAGTTGATTCCAATATTTTATCATGACAGTTCCACATCTGTGTAATTGCAGCAGAAAGATATTGTATAGTTATCCATATTTTTCTAGGAAATGTTAATCAAATCCTTAATATGGAATTGCTGAGTCCAAAAGAATATCCACTAATATTTTGATATGTAATAATAAAATTTGCTTTGAACTGTTGCAACAATTTAAATGCTGATGAAAAATATACATAGTAAACTAGTCCATTTCCACCTTTTAGCACCACATACAGTTCATCTTATAAATGCATTTTCATGTTGGCATTTACAGTCTCTTATCAAACACTAAACATGGGGTTTGGAGGGTGGCTCAACAGGCAAGACCACTCATTGTACAAGCATGAGGACCTGAGTTCAAATCTCAAGCAACCACATAAAAAATCTGGGCACATCTGGACACAATGGGGTAGAGAGATAGAAGGATCTCTGGGGGTTGCTGACTGCTAGCCTAGCCCCAGCCTCAGTGAGAGACCCTGTCTGAAGAAAATAAAGGTGAAGAGTGAACAGAAGCCCTAGATCCTCCTCTGCCCTCCACACGTGCATGAACAAGCACACCCACACCCACACAGGCAAATACATACATGTATACCATACCCAATCAAAGAAAAATAAAATTGGGACATGCCTATTGTTTACAAATGATGTGAAAATAGATTTAAATTTTTGATTCTTTACTTCAGTTAGTAAAATCATTAAAATGACAGCCTGATTGTCTTTTCCTAAGCTGTATCCTCTCTCGAATATTTGAAAGCTATGTAAGAATTCCTGGTCCATCTTGTTGGCTGATGCTTGTGCCTTGAGTTTCTGTGCTCACAATCACTCCTTCCAATCCCTAGTTTATTGATGGTGGTGTCTTCTCTTTTCAAGAAGAAAAGCATATTGAAACACTATCTTCAATTGCTTCTCTTTCCCTTACATGCTAAGACTGATTCAGGCTAGAGTGACAGAGGACAAAAGAATTCAGTGCAGTCCTATACTCTGGATTAGCACTCAACACCAGGGCATTCCCAACCACAGAGCTTGCCCTGCCTTTCTAAGACATAGCCCCATTCTCTGCAGAGAGCTACAGAAGCCACACAAGCTTCGTTCAGCACCTGGACAGCTCCCCACCAAGCTCATCTAGAGAGAGCCCCCTAGCGGTAGCTTTACTTGTTACACCAGCCCAATTATTCTTAATTTGCTCAGAAAAAAAGAGGAAAAAAAACCTCCCCGATGTTGTTAGAAAAGATAAAAGCATCTTTTAAGAATATAGAAAATATTTTTGGTTGTGAGCTTAGCCTTTAACGGCTGGCAGAGGTACTGGGGGAGACGACTGAAATCGGGGGTGGGGAGAGGCCTTTTCAGAGGTGATATTGAAACTTAGTGCTGTGGAAACTCCCTGGAATCTATCTATGAGTGACCCCAGCGAATACTCCTAGTAATGGGGAATACAGAGCCTGAAGTGGCCATCTTCTGTAACTAGGTAAGGCTTCCAATGGTGGGACTGGAATCACAACTCAGCCACAAAACGTTCGACCTACAATCTGTCCTGCCTGTGCTGGAGGAAAGGTGGCACAGAACTTGTAAGAGCTGTCAACCAATGACTGGTCCAACTTGAGGCTCAATGCCAGAGGGAGCCCACACTTGACAATGCCTAGGTGGCCCGGAGCCAGAGGCTGGATAGCCCAGAGACCTAGGATAGAACCAAACACAACTGGCCATAAATAAATAGTCAATGAAATTATTCCTAATGATCTTCTACTATACTCATAGATTGGTAGCCAAGTCATCACCTGAGAGACTTCATCCAGCAACTGATGGGAGCAGATGCAGAGACCCACCATCAAACTTTGGTCAAACTCGGGAAACCTGGCCATAGAGGGGGAGGAAGGATGGTAGGAACCAGCATGGTTGAGGAAGCAATGGGAACACAACCCACAGGAAAAAAAAAACTGAGAAAGGCTCATGGCAGGTCATGGAGCCTGCATAGCTCTGACCTAGGCCCTCGGCATATATGTTATGGTTGTGTAGCCTGATGTTCTGTGGGAGTGGGGGTGTCTCTTTCACCTGCTCTTGGGACCCTTTTCTTCCTACTGCTTTGCCTTGCCCAGCCATGATGTGAGACTCTGTGCCTAGTCTTGCTGTAACTTGTTATCCTACATCCAGTTGGTATCACTGAAGAGCCTCTTCCTTTCTGAAAGGAAATGGAGGAGTGGGTCTAGGGGAGAAGGGCAGTAGGTGAAAGGTATTGGAAGGAGGAGGGAGGAAAGGCTGCAGTCATGATGTAATGTTTGGGAGATGAATAAAATTTTAAAACGAATATAGAGAATAAACACCCAAGTTCCCACTACTCCTTCCTCACTGGTAATACTGACAACACAGATATATCTGCATACCTGTATACCTGCATAACATCATCTTTTGCTTTGAGGATACATTACTTCTAGACACATTAGTCTCTTTTTTTTTTTTCTAGAAGACTTCTCATAACTGCAGCACACGTATATCCTCATACTCCCACATGACAAGATGGATGAGTAGCTGATAGTGTGTGCTGATATTGTACTGGTCATGAATCCTGACTCTGCTGGTTCTTAATTGTATAATCTTAGCAAAACCATTAAACCTTGTGGCTTGCGAATGCCTCATCTCTGAAGAAGGGATTATAAAAACATGTGCCTCTCAGAAGAGAACCAGTTTTATTTAGGGTTGTAGAAGGCTCTCTCTACTCCACACCCAAGGCTGTATGGGCAGCACTGATTGTTCTCAAGAATAATTATTTTAGAGAAAGAGGACATTAAGTTGGAAGTGGGATGGAAGTGTTCAGGAGTTAGAGAGAGGCAGTAGGATGAATATGATATAAACATTGTACACATATATGAAATTATCAAAGAATAAACATGTTGCTTTTTAAAGTATATGCTTCAGAAGAAATGATAAAATATATCTATTGCTCAGTAATTCATCACTGCTATTATCACTACTGTGACTAATATAATTAGCTGATAGTATTCTGCAATTATGATTAAATGTGTTTCTCTGTATTCTTCCATTGAAACCCAGACCCCAATTTGACAGTGCTTAGACATGGGGTTGCAGGAGGTGGTTAGATCATGAACGTGAACAGCTTTGGGGGTTGTATTAGTCAGGGCTCTCTAGAGTCACAGAACTTATGGCATGTCTCTATATATTAAGGAATTTTTTTTGTAATGACCTACAGTCTGCAGTCCAACTAATCCAACAATGGGTAGCTGTGAATGGGAAGTCCAAGACTCTAGTACTTGCTCAGTCCCATGAGGCTAGTTATTTCGCCTGGTCTTCTGTATAAGCTGGAATCCTGAAGTAGAGGCCAACAGATGTCCTGGCAGGTAAGTGCAAACAGGTGAAGAACAGCAAGTCTTCCTTCTTCCATTATCCTTGTGTAGGCTTCCAGCAGAAAGTATGGCCCAGAATAAAGGTGTACGCCACCCCTGGATTTGGGACTTGCTCTGTCCCAGGCTGACCTTGAACTCAGAGATATGCTTGTCTCAGTCTCCTGGTATTGAAGGTGTGTATTGCCTTGCCTAGGCCTAAGCTTTTCATGGCCACTATGCCTTTCAAGAACGCCATGTCAAGATCCAGGTCATAAACTTGTATCTTCCAGACTCAAGATGGTGTGCCCTTTATTTCTAGATTGTAGTTTATTCCAGATGTAGTCAAGTTGACAACCAGAAATAATCATCACAGGACTCTAAGTTAAGAAACCCTAGAGTTCACTGGTTCCCTTCTCAATGCAAAGACACATTAAGAGGAACTATGGGTTGGGAAAGGGGCCCCATGCCCCTCCAAATCTGCCATTACCTGGATATTGTGATTTGCAGCCTCTGTTAACAGAACATAAACACTTGTGGTTTATACCACTCACTACATGGCATTTTCATTAAAGCATCCTGAACATAACAAGACACAGATAATAAGCATGCCATGGACCTTATTCTATGGGTTTCAATTACATTTTCAACAGCTTCAGACTGTTGTACTGTATGTGTTTACCATTTTTGTTATTATTGTTGAGGTGCTAACCATTGAACCCAGGATCTTATATACACTGGCCAAGAGGTCTGCCAGTGAGCTACCTTCTCAGTCACGTTTTCTGAATTAATAGGGTGTTAGTTCTCAGGGGTGCCTTAATTACTTTTCCTGTCATTTTAATAAAATCTACAACAAAAACATTTTTAAGTCATATCACCCTGGACCAAGAAGGCCCAGTTAGGTCACCTCACTATTCCACAGAATTCGTTTAGTCTTTGCAGTGTAAGAGGTCTTTCATTTGCCTCTTCCTCCCAGCTCTCTAGCTTCTTTCGTCTCAGAGCAGCCCATATTATGGCTTCCTTTAGGACATCTAGAAGCACTGTGTAATGAACCAGCCTTGCTGATTACTGGGGCTACAGCTCTTTCAACGGTGCAGCAAACAACTGGCACTGTATGTCATCCTGAAATAATCAAAACGATGTGTGTCTGTCTTCTGAGATTCATTTAGGAGGATGAGAAGGTAGATGACAGCAAAGCTTTAGCTCCATATCAATGCAGTAGCCAACAGGGACACCTGGCAGTCCCTTTGCCCCTTACATCAGCAGTGTTGTGGATCTCTATGGTGGGTGTCCCCTATGGAGGTTAAGCTTACCATGCAATCCCCCTTAGTGTGTATCAGGGTATGTGAACACATGTGCTATATGTGCACATACATAGAGAGAGTAGAGGACAACTTCAGGTGTCGTTCCTGGAACTATCCACACTTTTATTTTTGAGGCAGTGTCTCTGACTGAATCACAAAGTGGGCTAAGCTGACTGGACAGCAATCCCCAGAGAGCCGCTTGTCTCTGCCTCCCGGTTGTAATACCGCAGGCACAGGTAACTGCACTAGCTTTTCTAATGTGTGTTCTATGGGTCAAATTCAGGTCCTTGAGCTTTTAAGACAAGGACTTTACTGACTGAGCCATGTCTCCAGCCTTAACCCTCCTCTTTAATAACTTGGTTCTGTTTGGACAGTTAAAACAAGTATATACACAATAGTGTTGAGGTCATGAAATAATATATACTCTTAGGTGCTAAGTGGAATATACAAAATATAAGGTCATCCTCTCAACCTGGCTGCATAGTACTAAGGAGACAAACGGTGAAGACACTAAACTCTGCCCATGCCTCACGGAGCCTGTGGGGAAGTGTCAGCATCTCGCCCACATCTGTCTGACTCATTCACTCAGAGGCTAGACTTCCAAATGAAAAGGACTTGGTTGAGGACAAAGAAACCAGGAAACAGGAAGAAATGGGGTAGGGCGGCAGTTAAGGGCGCTGCTGCCCAGAGAACTTGGATAGAGCCATCTCAGCATCCACAGGATGGCTCACAACAATTTGTAACTCCAGTGCCAGGGGATCTGATGCCCTCTGCTTGCCTCCATGGGCACCAAGCATACACATTGTACACAGGTATAAATGCAGGCAAAAAACACCTAAACGCACAAAAATAAATAAATCAAGAAAAGCAGAAAATAGCTACAATACACCCCAACCTGCAAGAAAACATGCCCAGAAGGTGAAAATAAGCCGAATATGTCATAAGAGAAAGGAGGTGGGTCAGACTGACAGTGGAAGAAGGGGGAATTTAATAGGAATTAGGAGCCAATAACATCATTGGCCTTGAAATCATCAGGAGATTTGGAAAGTCTAAACAGAATGTGATGATCAACACGGTACCTGGGAGGCCTGGAACATGGAAGTTAAACCAGAAGTCACTGTTTAACACCGGGATGTATGGTACACCCCTGTATCCAGTGCTCAGGAGGCAAGGCAGGAAGATCTCAGGTTTGAGGCCAGCCTGTGCTACATTGTGAATTTTGAAGCCAGGTCAGACTGCACAGTGATGGTTCATAGTGAACAGAACAAGTCACAGTTTATTGCTAGGGGCGTGTAACTAAATGGTAGAGTATATGCTAGTATTCAAAAGGCTCTAAACTCCTAGCACCAAAAACAAAGCAAGTTGATGTAGGGATGAAGAGATGTTCATCGGTGGTGAAGAGCACAGAGTGTTCTTGCAAAGGACCCAAGTTTGGTTCCTAACACCCATGGCAGGCAGTTCACAATATAGACAACTCATATTGTGTATTTATGTGTCCTGAGTGTGCATATGTGCATAGTGTATATGTATGTGTCCTCGAGTGTGCAGATGTGGATCCACAAGTCTGTCGGGGGTGGGCAGAGCACCTGCTTCCACCCCATACTAGAGATACACTCAGCTTGTTTTTCCAGCGTGTGCTGGAGCTCTGAACTCAACCTCCATGCTTACACAGTAGGTAGGTATCTTCCCTCCCCCTCCAAATGGGGTTTCTAAACCAAAAATTGTTCTTTCCTTTGACCCAACTAGAGGGTTCTTTATGTTTAAATATCTTCTGTGTGTGCTATAAGCTACACCTGCTACCTGACTTCTCCAGTGTGGGGCCAGACATAGATATTGAGATTACTTTCCTACATTTAAATAAATACAGTGAAGTCCCTTTGGGGACAGACCGTTTTGATAAGAATCTTTTCCTACATGAAGTTCCATCTTGGAAATTCTCAAGGGACCTAGAAAACAGTTCTGTTCAATCAGCAGTGTGTGCCTGGTTCTCCTTGCTAAGTGTCCTCTGGAGTATAAGTTGAAGCACAAGTTGGATTTTGTCGTTGATGTTGTTATTCATAAATTAGATTTTAAAAGCAACATCTGTGGCTGAAGAGATGGCTTGGCAGTTAAGAGCACTTTCAGAGGTCCCACGTTCAGTCTTGGCACCCACATAGCAGCCCACCACTGCCTATAACTTCAGAGGGTTTTTTGGTTTTTGTTCCTTAAGTCAGCAATAAAGACTCTTGCCACCAAGTGTGAACACCTGAGTTCCATTTCTGGATCACACATGGTGGAAGGTGACAACTGACTCCTACAAGTTGTCTTCTGACTTCTACACACTCGATATGCCCCCCCCATACTTATAAACCAAATACATAATAGGTAGGTAGGTAGATGATGGATGGATAGATAGATAGATAGATAGATAGATAGATAGATAGATAGATAGATAGATAGATAGATAGATTCTTAAAACTTCCAATCAATAGTGGACTGGAGAAATAGCCCACTAGTTAAGAGTGAGTGTTATTCTTCCTAAATTCAATCCCCAGCACACACACTGAGCAGCTCAGGACCAGCTGTAACTCCAGTTCCAGGGGATCTGATGCCCTCTGCTGGCCCTAGAGGAACTGCACCTACCTGCTCTCTCTTCCTCTCTCCTCTTCCTCCTCCTCTTCTTCCTCTCTCTCTCTCTCTCTCTCTCTCTCTCTCTCTCTCTCTCTCTCTCTCTCTCTCTCTCTCTCTCTCTCTCTCTCTCTCTCTCGGAACACAGTTCAGCCTGTTACAACCAATTTCTAAGGGGACTAGGAGAGTGATTTAAAAACAACAGCAAACACCTTCCAACTAAAGAGATTTTTTTTTAACCTTAGATCAACACAAAGCTACAGGAGCCACCTGTGAGCATACTGAGACCTCACCCTCTTTCCCTGAACTCAGACACTGTATTTTCTGATACAATTTCCTACTAAGGAGTAGAGACAGAGGTTTGAACTTGGCAATGTATGCACCAACAGAAAGCTTCCATCAGGTCCGAAGGGTGAAAATGAATTCACGTCCTAACTACTTCTCACATGGGACTGCCAGATAAAAATGTCAACTGATATTGTAGGGGAAATATGTCACTTTATTTAAGTAATCTTAAAGTCAGTCATAGCTGACACCACCTTCCAGAACTGAAGTTCCCAAAAGCATATTTGAAGCATAAACTGATTTAAAGGAAAATGTTCAGAGAAACTCACTGTAGAAAAAGTCTATCACTGATTTGCACATAGGCAAGTCTTTGTTAGAAATATGTTATCAACAAACTAATTGGTATTACTATCTGTATCTCAGGTTATAAGGAAAAAGTCCCAGGGAGAGAGAGATGACTGATAATAGATTGTTAAACCTTGGTTAGTTTGGTTCTTGTTTGGGTTTGTTTTAGTACCAACCCCTGAGCCATTTTACCCCACCAAGTTTTCTATCGTCTTATCCTGGGGATTGAACCTGCGGCCTTGCATGTGCATGAGGCCTTGAGCTACAGCCCCAGCTACTCTGTCAGGCTGCTTCATCTTCTTTCCAGATTTACACAATTGACAGTGACTTCATGGACCTCATGATATATTCTCTTTCTAGCAAGGAACCAGACTCCTCAAGAATTTCTTTTCAGCCATTTGCCAGATGGATTTAGCAGAGGATTTACTCCTCTAAATCCCTCAGGATGGAGTTAATGGAACTACAGAATGCTCCTGGTTGGGAAACCTTGGCAGTATTTTTCCCAGAAAAGAGGTACTCCAATATTACCTTACAGTTTAGGAATCAGTGATAGAAACTATGAAGAGTGCGTGGCCCCTACCTGCCTCTACCAACCAAACTGGCATTAGTGGTTTATCATGGTTGTACCCTTCTCCACAGAGTTCAGGCTCAGCCTCAAGCTCCACCTCAACATTCCAGCCAAGCCAGTCAACTGAAATTCACAAGAGAGCTAGATCTAATGGGGTCCACCTGTAATCTCAGCCCTCGGGGGAATAGGATTTGAGGCAGAACGGTCTCAAGTTCTAGGCCAGGCTAGATACATAGAAAGATTCTGGTTCCAATAGTCAAACAACAAACAAATGTGAGATGAAATCCATTTACCATCACTGGTACAGGAAAACACCATTTGAGCCTCTTCGACATGGAAGCCTTTTTTTAATTAGTAAAATGTCTGATATGCTGAAATTTTTCCTAAAATAATAGCTTCCAAGTATACCCAGCTGGAATTCAAATAGTTTTATGTAAGTCAAGATTTAAGTCATAACCAAGAAGAATCTGTAATTAAACCAGAGTGTCGGCTAAATAGGTACTTGTGTCTGCTTTGCATGTAACCATGGAAGCATCTAAGGCTACTTCCCAGGAATGAAATTATCTGAGACTCAAATTGTTGTCTCCTTTTATTGCACCTTGGGTCTTTAGTATACCCAAGGCAATCCAGGCTCATCCAATTAACCAAAAGAGCTATTAAAGTCATCTGATTACAGATCTAGGAAGATTACCTTTTCTCCTGTCCCAAGGAATATATATATATATATATATATATATATATATATATATATATATATATATATATACATATTTTAAACTCGGGTTCTCCAAATACAGAGACTCACAACTGGACAGAGAATGAGAGACCAGTTCCAAATAGGATGTGTTCATGAAACCCCACCCCACCCCCACCCCCCACCCCCGGGGACTCAGGAAACTCTGCAGAAGAGGAAGCAGAAAGAGCCAGTGGGGAAGGGAGCCAAGGAAACAAGGTCTTCTACAGACAACAGGACTGGTGCACATATGAACTCAGAAACTGGGGCTGCATGAGCAGGGCCTGCACAGGTCTGGCTTCACTAAGTCAGATGGGGGCAGGAGAGAGGGGTCCCAGGGCTGAGAGAAGTGGATGGAAGCATCCATCCCTGACCTAGGCTATCAACATTGATAATTGATCATAAAGGAAAAATTTTTTCTCTGAAGTCGTCTCATTGGGCATGCAAAGCACACTTAAGGGCAGGCCCCCTATCCCGCAGTAGATGACCAAAACAAAAGAAACTCAGTGGTGTTGGGGGCAGAGTAGGGTGTCATGATGCTTTGAGAATTTTCTTTTAAACCCTACAGGTCTTTTGCTTACATGTTATGTTCTCTGATTTTGTGTCTTCATGGGATTTCTGTGTCTTTGCACCACGTGTGTCTCTTGTGCCTTTCCTTTGGCTCTTTTTCTTCTGTTTTCTCCCATGCATGTTTGCTTTTAATTTTTGTTTGTTTTCTAATGAGAGAGAGAGAAAAAAAGGATATAGATTTGGGTGGGAATGGGGAAAGGAAGGATCCAGGAAGAGTTAGGGGAGGGGGAACTGTAATCAGAATATATTGTATGAAAAATATCTATTTTTAATTTTCAAAAGAGACAGGTTCTCATACAATCTAGGCTGGCTTTGAACTTGCTGTGTAGCTGAAGATGCCCTTGAACTTCTGATCCTCCAGCCTCCACCTCTCCAGTGCTAGAATTACATGCTTGAGTAGCCAAGCCTGATTTATGTAGTGCTGGAGACTGAATGCAGAGCCTTATTCATGATAGGCACACACACTCTACCAACTGAGCTGCCTCCACATGCCCATCACCATTTTAAATTTTGTTTCATTTGTGGACTGCCAACTTATTGAATTCCTATTCTCTGCAAACATATTGTTCTGTGCTAGAGATAGCAACAGTGAGCATGCAGAAAGGATCTTACAATGTTCAATCGATCAGCCTTCGGTCCTCTTCCTGCCCTGGTCCACAGCCAAGGTTGGAGGAAAAGGGCTACATATTTCCAGACACACTTGTTGTGGATGCTGCTACAATAGTTCCAGAAACTTCCTACTCTGACTTTTGAACCCTATAGAACATTTAACAGCTAGCCTGCTATAATGAAAGAAAAAATTGATTCTCTTAATTAATTCCGTGAATGCTGTGTCATTCCTTGTAAGCATTTTTTAAATTATAATTAAGGGTAGCATACTATTGTGGTTTAGATACGAAGTAGAGTCCCCTGCAAGGGCTCATGGTTTTGAGACTTAGTTCCCAGATGGTGAATCCAATCACTGGGACATAATTGAATCAAGAGAGCTCTGACTTAAACAGTGAATTAATGTACTTGATGGAACTGTATAATTTTATGGCATTGGAAGGCAACGGAGACTTGGAGACCCACAGCATTGGACAAGCTGAAACCTTGGTATCTGTGAGTCAAAATCAATATTTCTTTATTTAAGTTTAAGTCAGTTATTTTATTATAGCAGCAAAAGGTTGATAATACACAGACACACACCCACATACTTGAAAATGTATCCATTTATTATAAAATCAAAATATACAAATGTGGAAGACATATATGTTTAAAATGGGAGAGGGGTAAAGAAGATATATATATATCACCAGGGCACAGCAAAGCACACGGCACCAAGTAGGCTTCTGATGAACATTTGAAGCATAAATAAATGAGTAACTGAATGACTTGGAATTCTAATGACAAGATCCGACTTTCTGTATTTATGGCTCCCATTTACTTCCTCATCTGATTTAAGACAGCATGCTTCTGGCTTCTGTGCTCTTTAGAACCTTTTCAGTGTTTGTACCAACTTCTCCGGTGCGGGGGGTACCTGAGCTTAGGTGATTTCCTTTTTGACATTTTCATGCTCTAATGGAGAGAAAGCCTTGTCTGTGGCTTTGAAGAAGAATATAACCCCTGACCATGCATTTCTACGTTTTCGTTTCACAGTTTGGGCCTATGAGAAGTAAAAGACTAAACCTACCATATGTAATAGTGTCAAAGAACACTCTGGGCTTCTCCCTGAAAGGTCCAAAGATTCCAGTCACCCTCTCCAGACACATTGCCCTTCCAATCGGGAAGCTGCTACAGAAGAAACTGTCCTTAACTCCTGAGCCTGCTCACCCATTGAGTGGACCTCCTCCCAGGAAAGAAAGGATTACTCTAGACTGAATGTACATCCTTAGGTTCATGCACTGATTCCTGACCACCTGTGTGGTGGCATTTGGGAGTGGATCCCTAGGGAGATGGTTAGGTGATGAGAATGGAGCCCTAATCAAAGTGATCGATCAAGTGTATAAGAAGAGGTCAGAGAGCTAGCCATCTCTTGTTCAACCACATAAGATATTAAAAAGTAGGAGTCTGAAACCCTAAAGAGGACCATGTCCAGAACTCAACTGCGTGACCATTGTCATCTTAGACTTACAAATTCAAAAACTGTAAGAAATAAATTCTAGCTGCTTTTCAGCTTTCCATTCTACCATACTTTGTTGTAGCAATCCAATCCAACTAAGGCAGGGAGGGAACACGCAGATATCCATTTTTGTTCCCCTCAACATCCTTTCCCTTAAACATGGCAGAACTGACTGGAAGCCGTCTCCACACTCTTGTCAGTCATAAGTCCACATAGCCTAGAAGTGCTCGTGTGCAGTGAGCAAGACCAATTAGGTGTTTTCAGAATCAGAACCATGAACCATAAAACACAAAGTCAAAAGAAAGGTGTATGATCCTCCCAACAGTGTGCCCTGAAGTGCTCAGTTCCAGGTTCCTAGATCCTGGGGTCTTCCTGGATTCTTACCTTTGAGCTAATTTTGACATTTCCATCAAACCCAACTTTGGTTTCATGACTTGCTTATCTCACTTTAAAGCAGACTATAAAAGTTGTAGTAATAAAAAGACCATGATACTGGCATAAAAACAGATGCATGGTACTGCAATCTTTATATGCCCCAATACAGGGGAACGGCAGGGCCAAGAAGTGGGAGTGGGTGGACAGGGGAGCAGAGAGGGGGAAGGGGGGAGGGGACTTTCGGAATAGCATTTGAAATGTAAATTAAGAAAATATCTAATAAAAAATGGAAGAAAAAAAAGAAAAAGAAAAAAAAAACAGATGCACAGCTCAATAGAACAGAGTGAAGGAAAACATCAGAAATTAAGACACAGACATAGATGACAGGTGAAGCTGGACTTAGGTAGCTTGCTCCAGAGAGAGTGCACTGCAAGAAAAAAAAACAAAAGCTAAGAAGGGTAAGTTGGGTCACCCCAACATTTAAGAAAGGTGGGTGTAGGGTGACTTGAGAGAAAAAATGAGGCCAGATATCTTTCTCAACCACAGCATGGTCAGCATTTGGGTCCTCATGATTCTTTGTTGTAAGGCACTGCTGTAGGAATTCTATTGAGACCACATTGTATTCTGTGTTAAATTACTGCAAAATATGAAAAGCAGTGGTTTTCAGACTGTGTCTTGCCCTGAGAGGTTCCATTTTCCAAGAATCTTTTAAGTCCTTTTTGAGGGTGGAGAATGACTTCTTTCCTTTAGACATTTGAAGACATTACCTAACAACATTGCTTACACAGCACAGAATAATAAATGATTTTCCCCCAGGGGTGGAAAGAGTGTTGCCCTACAAATTTATTAAGGATTAATTGTAACTATAAGGATACATTGCAAAATTAAAACCATACAAGAGATGGTTATAGCAGCTGCTCCTCATGGGATTTCTCTGCGCTTTCTACCTTATAGAGTTGCGTGGATGTTATTCCGTGAGAGACCCTGAAACATATGGAACTCATGAAGACCCTGGGTACTTGGTCTTGTTGCAGCATCTGGCAGTGACTCTGAGGATGAAGACAGCATGGACAGTCCCCTGGACCTTTCCTCATCAGCAGCCTTTGGCAAGAGAAGGAGGAGAGGCAATCTGCCCAAGGAGTCAGTCCAGATTCTGCGAGACTGGCTGTATGAACACAGATACAACGCCTATCCCTCAGAGCAAGAGAAAACACTGCTGTCACAGCAGACACACCTGTCCACACTACAGGTCTGTAACTGGTTCATCAACGCCTGCCGCAGGCTCCTCCCTGACATGCTGAGAAAGGACGGCAAAGATCCAAATCAGTTCACGATTTCCCACCGTGGGGCCAAAATTTCAGAGGCTAGCTTTATTAAAGCTGCAATGGGTATCAAAAACTTCATGCCAACTCTAGAAGAGAGCCCATTTCATCCCTGCGTAGTTGGATCCAACCCAACCCTAGGGAGACCAGTGTCTCCCAAACCTCCCTCCCCAGGATCCATTTTGGCTCGCCCATTAGTGATCTGCCATACCACTGTGACTGCCTTGAAGGATGGACCTTTCTCTCTCTGTCAGCCAATTGGTGAGGGACAGAGTACAGATATACCACAAATAGCACCCAGCAACTTTATAGACACCTCTCTCTTGTACCCAGAGGATGCTTACAAATCTGGACGCAGTCCAAACCCTGGTCTTTTCAACACTCCTCCCCCTACTCCACCAGACCTCAACCAGGATTTTAGTGGATTCCAGCTTCTAGTGGATGTTGTACTCAAATGGACAGCAGAGATGGAGCTTTAGACCAAACTCACAGCTTAACCATTTTTCAAATAAAACAGTTCTCCAAAATATGTTCCTGATTGCCAGGGGTAATGGCAAGAGATGCATTATTTTATATATTTTTCTATTAATATTTGCACATAGGATTGCTCAAACAAAGCTTCCTGTTACTAAGATGTCTTCAATGGAATAGAGTCATTCCAAGAATTACAAACTAAAGCTACTGTAGAAACAAAAGGTTTTCTTTTTGAATGTTTCTTGGCAGTTTCTCATAATGTGAGACAGTTCCCAGTATCATGTGATCTTCTCCTCCAGACTCCTCCTTTTGTTTTTCCAAGACTGTGCAATACTTAGAAGCCCTCGTGCTTCTCTGTTGCTAGAAAGCAGACAACCTGAGTAAAGATGGTTTACATCTTGAATGGTCAGGTGTTGGACAGCTGGAATCAGTCCCCTAACAGACTTCTGGGGAATAGCAGAATTCGTGGTTTTCTTTTTCAAAACTCTACTTCAGCAAGATGTGAAGTACACAAAGGAAAATCCAGAAAATCTTAAGTACATACTTTAAAAACCTGTATTCCACCAAATTGAAAACTCTAAAAGAAATTGATAGTTTTCTTGATACATACAACTTACCAAAGTTAAATCAGGATCAAATAAGTTATTTAAACAGACCTACTAATCACTGGTGAAATAGAAGCAGTAATTAAAGTTTCTACATTAGGGTTTTTATTGCTGCAACAAAATACCATGACCAT
Organism: Mus minutoides; assembly: GCA_902729485.2. Lineage (NCBI taxonomy): Eukaryota > Metazoa > Chordata > Mammalia > Rodentia > Muridae > Mus > Mus minutoides. The sequence continues at coordinate 129,714 of LR749882.1, forward strand.
AAAGCCAGTTTGGGAAGAAAGTTTGGGCTTACGCTTCCATATCACTGTTCATTACTAAAGGAAGTCAGGACAGGAACTGGAGCAGGACAGGAACCTGGAGGCAGGAGCTGATGGAGAAGCCATGGAAGAGTGCTGTTTACTGGATTGCTTCCCGTGGCTCACTAAGCCTGCTTTCTTATAAAGAACCTAGGACCAGCCCAAGAATGGCACCACATACCATGGGCTGGGCCCTTCCTCATCAATTTCTAATTAAGAAAATGCCTAACAGCTGGATCTTATGGAAAGATGTTCTCAAGTGAGGTTCCATTATTTCAGATAACTCGAGCATCTGTCAAGTTGACATAAAACCAGCCAGTACAACTCCCAACCAAAGCTCAGGGCCAGATGGTTTGGGTGCAAAATTCTACTAGACTTTCAAAGAAGAATTCATGCTGGTTCTCTTCAAATCATTCCACAAAATAGAAATAGAGAATATTGCCCAATTCACTTTATGGGGCCACAGTCACCCTTATATCCAAATCATACAAAGGCACAACAAAGAAAGAGAATTACAGACCAATTTTCCTCATGAACATACATGCAAAAAAATCTTAATAAAAGCTCGCAAACCAAATCCAAGAACATATCAAAAAGATCATCATTATGATCTAGTAGCCTTCATCCCAACGATGGAGAATGGTTCAATTTACATAAATACAATCTACCATTTGAACAAACTGAAAGACCAAACCACATGATTATCTCGTTAGATAAAGAAAAGGCCTTTGGCAAAAATTTAACACTCCTTTATGATAAAGTCCTGGAGAAATTATGGATACCCACACACCCATGGACACCTATTTTTAATAAAGAAGATAGAAATGCACACTGGAAAAAAATACATCAGCTTCAACCAATGGTGATGGTCGAACTGGATGACCACACATAGAAGAATGCAAATAGATCCATACTTATCACCCTGCACATAAGTCAAGTCCAAGTGGATCAAGGACCACAACATAAAACCAGATGCATTAAACATGATAGAAAACAAAGTGGGTGACAGCCTAGAAGTCATTGGCACTCTCTGAACATCAGCACAGGACTAAGATTAACAATCAATAAATGGGACCTCATGAAACTGAAAAGCTTCTGCATTGCAGAGGACACCATCATTTAGACAAAGCAGCAGCCGACAGAATGGGGAAAAGATTTTTACCAACTACCAAAGTATATAAAGAACTCAAAAAAAAAACTAGATATCAAGAAAACAAATAACCTAATTTAAAATGGGTTAAAACAGATCTAGACAGAGAATTGGCAACTGAGGAAACTCATATGGCTAAGAAGCATTTAAAGGAATATCCATCCACATCCTTAACCATCAGGGAACCGCAAATCAAAACTACTTGGAGATTTCATCCTATACCCATCAAAATGGATAAGATCAATAAAACAGTGGCAGCTCATACTGGTGAGAATGTGAAGTAAGAGAAACACTCATCCATTGCTGGCAGAAGTGCAAGACTTGGACATCCACTTAGAAATCAGTGTGGCAGTTCCTCAGGAAGATGAGAATTGATCTACCTAAAGACCTAGCTATAGCACTCTCGGGCATATACCCAAAGGATGCTTCACCTTATCACAACCATTTCATTATTGATTTATTTATGATAGCCAGAAGTTGGAAGCAACCTAGTTGACCCTAAAGAAACAAATGGATTTTATAAAAAACAAAAACCAAACAAACAGGCTGGGCGTGGTGGCACACGCCTTTAACCCCAGCAGTTGGGAGGCAAAGGCAGGCGGATTTCTGAGTTTGAGGCCAGCCTGGTCTACAAAGTGAGTTCCAGGACAGCCAGGGCTATACAGAGAAACCCTGTCTCAAAAAACCAAAACCAAAACAAACAAACAAACATAGTACATTACACAATGGAGTATTACTCAGCCGTAAAAAAAAAAATGACATTATGAATTTCCTAGACTTAGAAAAAATCATCCTTAGTGAAGTATCTCAGACCCAGAAACCACATGGTGGCTCACACCATCTGTAAATGGGATCTGATGCCCTCTTCTAGTGTGCCTAAAGACAGCAACAGTGTACTCATATAAATAAAATAAATAAATCTTTAAAAAGAAAAAGAAAATAAGACTAAATCAACATGTACAAAGCTCACATGAACTCACGGAGACTGAGGCAGTACTCACAGGGCCTCAGCACTTATATTATAGCTTCCAGTTTAGTGTTTATGGGATTCCTGAGAACATGAATAAATGAATTAATGAAATCCTACCCACTAGGGTAAAGGTTAACAACGGAACTGTCATTTATACATGTTGTGGGTGGGAAAAAAAATCAGTCTTCTCCAATATAGTAACTCTGGATTATCAATCAATATCTGGTTTGACTTCAGGCCCACTCCACAAGATGGAACCAATATAGGGTACTTCTTGGGTGACAAAAAACTATAGACTAGATAGCCCAGAATCCTAGGGTAAAACCAAATACTACTGTTCTAAAAAGAGCGAGACAAAACAAAGCAAAATCCCATAGAAATAAAATGACTCCTACAGAACTTCTGCTGTCTCCCAGATCAGTGCCTTGCTTGGCCATCACAGGAGAAGCTTACTCCTGAAACAGATGGGAATAAACACAAAGACCTACAGCCAGGGGCTGGAGAGATGGCTCAGTGGTTAAGAGCACTGACTGCTCTTCTAAAGGTCCTGAGTTCAATTCCCAGCAACCACGTGGTGGCTCACAACCATCTGTTAAGGGGTCTGATGCCCTCCTCTGGTGTGTCTGGAAACAGCTACAGTGTGCTCATATAATAAAATAAATCTTTTTTTTTTAAAAGAGAGAGAGCTTAAAAAAGAAAAGAAAAGAAAAAAAAAGGACCTACAACCAGACATTACAGAGAGTGAGAGACCTTGGAACACTCATCCCTACATGGATGCTTCTAGCCAATCCCCTCACCCCTCAGAGATCAGAGAAAACCAAGGAAGAGAAGGCAGAAAGAGTACGAGGGCCAGAGTGGATGAAGAACACCAAGAAAACAAGTCTCATCAAAGCTCATGTGCACTCACAGAGCCTGAAGCATCATGCACGGGGCCTGCACTGGTCTGCACCAGGTCCTCTGCACATAAATTACCGTTCCCAGCTAAGCGCTTTCATGAGAGTCTGAGTGTGCGAATGAGTGGCTCTCTGATTCTTGTGCCTTCTCTTGGGCTCTTTTCCTTCTGTTTATTTGTCTTGTCCAACTATAAAGTGACAGTTTTTTGTTTTATCTTATTATATTTTATTATTATCCCTTAGAAGCCTGTTTTCTAATAAGAAACAGAAGAGAAGTAGATCTGTATGGGAGGGTGGGGGAGGAATCGGGAGAAGTGGAGGAAGGGGAAACCATAAAGAGGACAAAATATGTGAGGGGAAAAAATCTATTTTCAATATAAGGGGAAAGATGTATCAAGAAAGTGTGGCAGATACACGCAGTGGAACACTATTCCATCAAAGCAGATCGAAGTACTAGTAGATATTGTAACATGAATGAATCCTGAAATCCTGTGTTAAGGACTAAGGCCGTTGCCAGAGGACAAGTTGTTCACATGAAGTATTCAGGTGAATCTGTAGAGACAGAACATGGATTGGTTGGTGCTGGGAGCCAAAGGAAGACAGCAGTGGGCAGGAACTGCTGCATGGTTAAGGATTTTACTTGGGAGAGATACAAATGTTTTGTAATTAGATTGAGTTATCAGCTGCACAGTATTGAGAATGTAATTAATGCTACTGAGCTGTTCACCCTAAACCAGCTAATTTATGTTACAAGAATTGCACATTAAAAAAGAAAGAAAACACCTCAAGGAAACCTTCCTAGGAATTTGCTGTTTCAAGAGATACTTTATTAAACATTTATACACATGCAAAAAATGTATCCCAAATTAAATAATTCCTTTTGGAAAAAGGCCCAGAAAAGGATATAGAACCGTTTATAACTTATTAACTCACAAACACACTGAATCTATGCCAGGCTTCTGCGTAATGTCATTCCACTCAGTGTTTGGTTCATTTGGGGCATTTTCCAGGCTCGTGGATGCTAGTCACAAGTGACGTTGGGGTGTTTATAGTTAAATGTCCATCTTCGCTTTTCGGTTTCTGTGAAGACTCCCTTCCTGACAGCCTCAACTTGTGGCTTATGAAACAGACAAATTCTCAGGGTCTTCTCACCGATGCCTGATGGTTTACCTCCTTGGCCTGAGGGTGCATCTCTTCTGCCTGATGGTTTACCTCCTCAGCCTAAGCATTTTCTGGGGCTTTCATCACAAAATACCAGGGATCTGGTGGCAGAAGTTTAAAACCTCCTGGGGACCAAAAGCCCCAGGTCTAAGGTGGTGACCGCTTTGCTTCTCCTGAGGCATGTGTCCTTGGCTTGCAAACAGCACATTCATCTCTTGGGGCTTTGCATTCAAATCTCCTCTTCTAATAAGGACACCAGTCGTCCACCCCAACTTAATTACTTCTGCAAATGTTCTTGTCAATCAAACATAGTAACATTGAGGTACTAGCTGGGCAGAGCTTCAACACATGAGCTTTCAAGGAACACAGTTCAGCCTGTTACAACCAATTTCTAAGGGGACCAGGAGAGAGAAATGCCCACGAAGGAGAAGGGACTTGTACTTCTGAGGAAGAAGGATAGAAGCAAGCAGTGGAGAGGAAAGAGGGATGGGGAGGATGGGCGTGAACTACCAGCAAGGTACAGCAAACACAGGCTCTGTGTGCTAACTTAAAATTATTGTCAAAGTTTTAAATCATGAAAAAACAAGCAATTTCTAAAACTGGTTCAATGGTCCATAAAAATTCAAACAATAGGACAGTAGTAAAATGCACTCAGTCCATCCTTGGGAAGGGGCACGTGTACAGTTCCAAATCATATTACTCATTTTGCTTCTGTGGCCAAGAGATGGAAAAAGAATATTAAATAGGTGAGGCAAGGTGGTGCAGGGCTTTGATCTCAGGCCTTAGCAAGCAGAGACAGGTGAGACTCTGAGTTTGTGGCCAGCCTGATTATGCAGAGAGATCTCTGAGTTCCTGGCCAGCCTGGCCTATAGAGCAAGTTCCAAGATAGCCAAGACTACGAAGAAAAAAAACACATTTCAAAACAGCTGTGGATGTTGCTCACTGTAGAACATTGTCTGATATATGAGGCTCTGAGTTTCACCCCCAGCTCCACTCACATACAGAGAAGGGGCTGCTTTTCTTTCCCTGTTGCTGTGGTGAAGGGCCTTGACAAAAGGCACTTAAGGAAGGAAGTGGCTATTTTGGTTCACAATTCTAGGGTGCAGTCCACAGTGGTGAGGGTGGCATGGTGGTAGGATCTTCAGGCAGATGCTGACACTGAACTCAGGGAGCATGGAAAAAATGAATGAATGCTTCTGCGCTCAGCCCGCTTCTTCCATTTTATTTGGACCTGGACCCATGCCTCTAGGATGTAGTGGCCCTTTTTAGGTTGTATCTTCACACCTTGATTAGCCTAACTAAGACAATCTCTCATTGACAAGCTCAGAGGCTAATCTAATCTAAAAGAGTTCTCAGGAGTAAGCCTGGGGGTTTGCACCCTGTGATTCTGAACCCTGTGGAGACAACAATCAACACTAACCACTATACTAAGCAAGTCCTAACTATCAGTAAACATCCCTATAACAGAGGTCTACAATCTGGGGGGATGCACTTTTAAGTATGGGTATATTTTATTTTTAATAATCAATTAGTTTTTGGAAAGCTCTGGATTACTCTCAAACAATTTCAACTTGTAACCCGAGGTTGGAACTTACATATCCTGTCTTCTTGGAAAGATACAGAAATGTGTAAAATAACAGCAGTTATTCTAATGACGAATAATGTCATTGGGTGTGACTAAGGTGATATAGTTACATGAGAAATAAATTATAACAGAAAAACATATTACTGTATACTTTACCCACTCAGTTTCATTTGAATGAGCTAAGAATGAGTGACTGACTGTACATAGTTGCCAGTCAGCAGGCCACTCTGCTCATTGGCTGAGATCTGGGGGAGTGAAGTTAGGAAGGGAAGAAACTCACATTCTAATTTTGTTTTTCCTTTTATGTATACATTTTTTCTCATGAATGTGTTTTCTCTCAATCAACACTCCTTTTGTGAAATGTGGGAAGGGGAGGGAATTTGGGTCCTAGCCTGTGTCTATGGCAACACAGCCTTCTAAGGAGGTTAGAGAGCATCAGTCCGCTATGGATGCCTCCCAGAGAGAGGAGGTAATCAGCTCCCGTTTGTCTTCCGTACAGAAGGATTGTCTTTCTTTCAATGGAGGGTTGGAGTTTTTTAATTTTTGCCTTTGCTATCTGCACAAGCAGAGCTGGGTCTCACAATTCATAATTACTTTCTTTTCTCTCTTGTTAGCTACACATTGTGAACACTGCAGGGAAGCAGAATTGTTAACGCTAATTATTTTCATCCTGATTTATTATTCAACTTTGAAACTGTCAGCCTCTCCGTGCCTCTGCCTCTATACTTCACTTTAGAGGTTATAGGTTAAAATGAAGATACACATATCAAAAATTTCCATAAACAACTAATTTTAATTTTTATATCCTGCTTTAGCAACTTTTTAAGGGAAAAGTAAGGCTCTGTGTTGGTCAATTGTTCATCGGCTTGACACAAACTGAAGTCTTTTAGGAAGAAAGAAACACAATTGAAGAATTACCTCCATCAGATTGGTCTATAGGAAAATCTGTGGGGTATTTTATTGGTTAATGAAAGGTGTGGGAGGGCCCAGGCCACTGTGGGCAGTGCCATCCTGCCACCCTGGGTGGGTAGGAAGCATACTTAGCAAACCAGTAGCAGTCTTCTGCCATGGTCTCTACTTTAGTTCCTGGCTCAGTGTTCCTGCCTGCCTGATTCTTTTGGTCTGGTGTTTCTGGTGTTTTTACGGCAGTAAAAACAAATTAGAACAGGCTCAAATCATTTTATAAAATTTGTATAACCTCAGTACGAAGGCAAGAAGACTAAAAGAACACAAGAAAGGAAAAACTCAAGCCTTATCATCATGCACACCAAAAGAAGAAAAGGCCTAGGTAGGGTTGGTGGTATGCTCCTGGCATTATGCATATTCATTATGACCAACATGTTTATATAAAAGTATAAGTTGCAAAATATATATATAAACTTCTCTAATGTTAGAAAAATGTATTAGTATACTTCTGATATTTATAGATTAAAAATAAGAAAAACAAATGATTTACCACTAGATTAAGGAAAAGGTTGATAAAACTAACATAACAAAAATTTTCATCAGTATCTAAAGGAAAGTGAGCTTGTTTTAAACTCAAGCGGATAAATACAATACATCACTGGCAAATATCCTCCATAATGGTGATATGCTGAGCACTCCTGTAAAAACAAGAACAACATTTGTCTTCCTAATATCACTAATCTACCATTACACCTGTGATCCTTCCTAGAAAGGTAAAGCAAGAGAAGACACTAGGGAAGACGTAGATAGTAAAATATAGATAAAATTAAGGCAAAGTTGGGGAATAAAGACATATTCAAGCAGAGAGTATGGTAGGGATGGGGAGAAGAAGAGAGAGAAGGTTTATCCATGGCAAAGTGTGTGTGGTAAAGTGTAACCTTGTAACCCACTAAAAAGCAAAATGAGAGAAGACAATAGGCCACCTGAGGTGTGATAGAGCAGGATAAAGAATATAAATACAGGAGGTTAAAGGTTTAAGTAGAGATGGAAATGCAAAAATGAGAAAATGAGGGGAAGACAGAGTTAGCCCAGACTAGAGGTGTCTATGTCTAAAACTAACCCCGGGAGGAAGGATTTGTTTGGTTTACACGGCCACATCACTGTTCATCATTGAACAAAGTCAGGACAGGAACTCAAACTTACTGCCTTGCTTCTTAAGGCTTACTTTCTCATAGAACTCAGGGCCACCAGCCCAGGGGTGGCACCATACACGACGAGCTGGACCCTCCCCCATCAATCACAATGAAGAAAATGCCTTACAACCTGATCTTTATGAAAGCATTTTCTCAATTTAGGTTTCCTTCTTTCAGATGACGCCAGATTGTGTCAAGTTGACAAAAAACAAAACCAAAAAGAAACAAACATCAATAACAAAAAACTACCCAGCATAGACTTTTATCTCTCTAGAGCCATAAGTCCATAATAAACAATTTCTCCAATAGGTTGCTTTGGTCCTGATATTCTATCACAGCAATACAAAGGTAATAAATACATATCGTGCCACACAGAGAAACCCTGTTTAAATAAATAAATAAATAAATAAATAAATAAATAAATAAATAAAGTGGGATGGTTTGAATGAGAATGGCTACCATAGACTCATATATTCGAATACATGGTCCTCAATTAATGGAACTATTTAGAAAAGATTAGGAGCTATTTTGAAGGGTGTATGTCAAAGACAGACTTTTTTGAGGTTTTAAAGGGACATTTTTTCTGTACCCCTCTCTGCTCTCCTACTTGTGGAATAGTTGAGATATGAGATCTCAACTATTACTGCCACCATTGTTGCTCTGCCATCATGGACTCTAACCCTCTCAAACTGTAAATAAGTACCAATTTAACACTTCCTTTCATAAGTTGCCTTGGTCAGAATGTTTTGCCACAATAGAAGAATAACAAGTAAGGCTAGAATAACAAGGCTAGGGAAGTCACAGGCCCTAGGATGGACTATGCAAAAATATAGTACAGTTTATGGGAACAAAACATTTACTGCCTTAAGTGCTTGTTGGCATAAAGTTTTGGTCTCTGTGGGAAAGTACTAGCCCAGCTGAGAACAAATAGACATAGATCCTGAAGTCAGCAGAGAACAAATAGCTATAAATCTTGTGGATAGGTGCCTAATAATCCATTCTGTTCTGATCTTCCTGCTGAACTCAACCCAGTCAATATCCTGTTCCTGGGAAAAGGTGCATTGCCCTAGACAAAGTGACCTCCTTCCCCCCTTCCTGCTCCTATGAGTATATAACCTGTGTGGGAAAAATTAAAATTTGTCAGGACTCTTGACTTGCTGTCCATTCTTTTAGTTTCTTGTCCCCCATTCTCTTCCAGGTGCCCCTCAAGTCCCCGTTCCACTGTCCCACGGGTCGGGATAGGATTAAAGATTCTAATATGAAAACCTGACTTGTAAACTTCCTACAAGATGAGACAAAATATACAAACAATAAAAGAATATTTATGTCTTTCACTGTACTAAAACTATGAACCTGTGCTAACAAATACATGATGAAGAAGATGAAAAGATCGCTTCTCGGCCTTTTGGTTAAGATCAAGTGTAGAAAATGAAAAGAAGTCCAGATGTGGTGGATGCCTGCAATCCCAGGACTTGGTAGATGAATCAGTTCAAGTTCATTCTCAGCTAAATATTGAGTTCAAGGTCAGCCAGGGTACGTGAGAACCTCCTTGGAAAAAGAAGAAGAAGAAGAAAACAGGAAGAAAATAGATAGGTATGTTACCACATGACTGTAGTTCTGACACTTAGGAGACTGAGCTAGGAGCATTACCTGGCAGAAGCCTGGTCTACACAGCAAGACCCTGTCTCAAAAAAACAAAGATACCCCAGGATGTTGGAGGTACCAATACCATGGGTTATTTGCCAAGAAAAGCTGCAGGTATGGGCATGAATGGGCCTAAGATAGGATCAAGAATTACCTAGGATACAAATCTCTGGGCATGTCTATGAGGGTGTTTTTAGATTGGATGAGTTGAGGTGGATGGCCCAACTAAGAACCTTTCCATGGGATCTGAGTCTTACTTGAGAGGAGAAAGGAACAAACACTAGTCCCTGATCTCCTCCTCTTTATGTGTGTGTATATGTTTGCGTGTGTGTGTGTGTGTGTGTGTGTGTGTGTGTGTGTGTGTGTGTGCGCGCGCGCGTGTGTGTGTATGGTGACTGTGCATACAATGGCCAACTGCCTAAAGTATCGGTGTCTGCCTTCTCCAGCACATAAACAGTATCCTCAAACTGTGAGCCAAAATAAGCCCTTCCTTTCTTAAGTTGTTCTTCTTAGGAATTTCATCACGGTGGTAAGAAAAGTAGCATACACACATTCGTGCACACATGCACAAACATGCGCGCGCACACACACACATATAAATGAGGTCAAGAATTGGGTAACTGTGATTAAGCTTGACCATGTGGTTCTTAAGCCTTTGAAACTCATTTACAGGAGAAATGTAGAAGAGTTTGGAACTTAAAGGATCATTTTGGTAAGAGTTTGGAATATCAACATGCTGAGAGAAACACAGGCAGCAGAGGCCCAGTTCTTGAAGTTTCAGAAGGAATCAAAAACTCTGGATTGAGGCCATTCACATTGTGTCCCGGAGAAAACTATGCCTTCATTCTGCCCATGTCCTGAGAAGTTAAGTGAAGCTGAACTCAATAGATAGGGACTAGTTTGTTTGGCAGAAGAACTATCAAGACAGGACAACATTCAGGCTGTTCCTGTTCATTGCTCCTATCCAAGTCTACATGAAGCAGAGCACAAACGAAGCAAAACCAAATTGAAACCATGCATTACATGGGGAAAGGAAAGAGTATAAAGTTGTAGATAAGGCCGGTTGTTAGAAAGAGCATCGCCATTAAAGAGAATCTCCTGCCCCACTGGGGCAATGGGCAGGAAGATACCCTGAGTATAAGACTATATGCTGAAAGCTCTATCTTGTGAAGACTGAAATTCATTTCATAGGAGGGATCCTGAAGTAAAAACGTTTCTGAACGGATTCCTGAGGCTGCAGAAAGCACACTGAGACCACTGCAGTTTCAGTTCAAGAGGATAAGGCTACATCTTGAGCTGGCAACCAGACTTTTCAGACTCCCGTTTCTGGCAGCAGAAATCCGGCATTGTAGAGTTGGCTTAGTAATTAGGAGCACTGGCTCCTCTTCCAGGAGACCTGGGTTCAATTCCCAGCACCCATATGGTGGCTCACAGCCATCTATAACTCCCGTCTCAGGGGATCCCATGCACGCCTCAGGCCTCCTCAAGCACTACATGTAGTACATGTAGTACAGACATACATGCAAGCACAACACCTATAGACGTAAAATAAAATGAAAAATGAGACTTATGGATTGTATGTGAGTAAAAAGGACAAGAACTTTGACCAAAGTATGGATACTTCATTCCTTCTTAGAATAGAGAATAAAACACCCATGAAAGGAGTTACAGAGACAAAGATTAGAGCTAAGATGAAAGGATGGACTATCCAGAGACTACCCCACCTGGGGATCCATCCCATAATCAGCCACCAAACCCAGTCACTATTGCATATGACAGCAAGATTTTGCTGAAAGGACCCTAATATAACTATCTCAAGTGAGGCTATGCCAGTGCCTGGCAAATACAGAAAGGGATGCTCATAGTCATCTATAGGATGGAACACAGCGCCCCCAATGGAGGAGCTAGAGAAATTACCCAAGGAGCTGAAGGGGTCTACAACCCTTTAGGTGGAACAACAATATGAATTAACCAGTACTCCCAGAGCTCGTGTCTCTAGATGCATATGTAGCAGAAGATGCCCTAGTCGGCCATCACTGGGAAGAGAGGCCCCTTGGTCTTACAAACTTTATATGCCCCAGTACAGGGAAATGCCAGGGCCAAGAAGTGGGAGTGGGCAGGTAGGGGAGCATGGCCGGGGGAGGGTATAGGGAACTTTCGGGATAGCATTCGAAATGTAAATAAAGAAAATATCTAATAAAAAAAAAAGAAAGAAAAATCCAATGCTTCTGGCCTCTGAAGGTTCACATACACAGACCCCACACAGAAACACATCCAACAAAAAAAAAGATCATCAAATCTCTACTAACTCCTCAATATACTTCCCTATAGCGTCATCAAATGGAAGCGTTTTCTTAGTTGAGATTCCTCCTCTCAGATGACTACAGTTTGTGTTAAGTTGATGAAACTAGTAAACCCATATGCTAATTTTTACCTCACTCTCCTTCCATACCAAAGTGTAGTCTCCAAGGAAGGGTTTTATTTGTTTATTTCATAATATGAACTTGAGTCTGTCAAAAAATCCTAGAAAGTCACAAAGGCTGTCTTAGTTAGGGTTTTTATTGGTGTGAAGAGACATCATTGCCAAGGCAACTCTTATAGTCCATTATCATCATGGCAGACATGTTGTTAATGGCAGACATGGTGCTGGAGAAGGAGCTGAGAATTCTGCATCTGGACCCACATATAGCAGGAAGAGACAATGAATGCCACAGTGGGCCTGGCTTGAGACTCTGAAACCTCAAAGCCCATCCCTAGAGATACACTTCCTCCAGTGAGGACACACCTACTCCAACAAGGCCATACCTCCTAATAGTATCACTTCCTATGAGCCTATGGGGGCCATTTTACTTCAAACCACCACAGAGGCCAGCACAGCACTTTTGGATGCCTTTGAAAGTCATAACTGTTAGAAGTAACAAAAATACTCTAAGGAGAGACATGTATGCCTCCCTTTGTCTGATAGACTTAAAATGGTACTTTACTCATAAACAATGAAGTCACTATTTAGATAAAAGACCTGGAGCAAAAGCTTATACCCTGCATGAGCTCATTGATATGATGCTATAGAATAGGTTAAGGTATTCTAGGTAAATAGAAATCAGAATGATTACCTGTGTGGGTTGATAAACAGAGAGACAGGAGAACTTTCTGAAGTCATAAACATGTTTTATATTTAAGTGGAGGTAAAAAGGGGTGTTTACAATTATCAAAATTTCTTAGTCAATTAGATTTGTATATAGCTACAATCTGTGTTTTAATGTTGGTAATTTTTTTAAAGATTGATTTATTGTTATATCTAAGTACACTGTAGCTGTCTTCAGATGCACCAGAAGAGGGCGTCAGATCTCGCTCGTTACAGATGGTTGTGAGCCACCATGTGGTTGCTGGGATTTGAACTCAGGATCTTTGGAAGAGCAGTTGATGCTCTTAACCACTGAGCCATCTCTCCAGCCCCTCATTCAGGATTCTTTGCAGGTAACTTCAAAATCTATGAAAATCTTAACCACTGGGAAGATTCTCAATGTCAAAGTCCCCAGACTTCCCCGGAACCTGGCTGGAAGGGTGGCCAGTTATGTGCTTAAGGCGAAAGATTAATGCCCAGCACACATACACCAATTAAAGAACCCTCAAAATCATGTCTACAAAGGAAAGGGACAGCCTTTCTAGCCATAATACAAGCATGATTTACACAGCACCCTAATATTGTCGAAACTCAGCATAGAAGAGCCCCTGCCACATCAATCCACTCTAGGTTCCCAAAAGACCAGGGGAATACTGGCTTTACTGGACTGGGCCCCTTACTATAGCTACACAGTAGAGATGAGTTTCCTCAGGTTTGCTCAGAGAGCAGGAAAAAAACCAACCTCTCCAAACACCTAGACAGTATACATATAGAATAACAAACACCTTTATTACACTATGCATGAGGCTCATTTGCCTTTCCGGGCTTTGATCTTCCACAGAAAGAACTCCAGCTCCTTGCCTTCGAGCACATAGACGTCTGCTCTGCCACACTGGCCTGGTCTAGAGGTAACATAGGCTGAAAGAGAGCAGGCAGTCTTCAGTAAAAGGACAAGACAGTCCACACCACCTGTAGAAGCCCACACTGACCTGATACCCAGAGGCAGGCATTGAGGCCACCTATCTCCTCGGGTAACTTCTCAATTAAAGATTATTTAGTCCTATGTTTATGTGTATTAGTATTTATTTGCATGCATGTATGTGTACAATGTGTGTGCAGTGCCAGAAGAAGGTATCATATCCACTGGAATGGAATTACAAATGGCTGTGACAGGGGTGCTGGGATCTAAACCCAGGACCTTTGCAAGAGCAGCAAGTGCTCTCAACTGCTGAGCCATCTCTCCAGCCCATATTGGTATTTTTCTTGTAATGAGAAAAAAATCTCAAATGATCTAAAAATGTATAAATTATAGGACTCACACAATACTTCTTTGGTAAAACAACAACAATAAATGATTGCTAACAACAACCATAATAGTAATAGTAATAAATGATTGCTAACACACAATGCTATTTTAAAGAACTTATGTGTACTAAACTCGTTTAATCTTCACAGTAACTCTCTTAAGGGCTTAGTAGTATACATGTCTATTACAATAAAGAACAAAGGGAAGCAGAGAAAGTAATTCACCAAGATCACATAGCTGGGCGGCAGCAGAGCTGAGGCCTGAACCCAGGCAGTCTCCAATGCTTCGCTAAGTTACACTCTGCTCTCCAACAAAACAGAACACCCGTGCCATGCTTTTCTCCTTGTCTATAGGGGACTCACAACTTGTGACCTCAAGGGTTTTTTAAAGCTATGGAGGTGCTCAGCGTGAACTAATAACCTCCAGGAACAATTTGGAGCAAGTTTACTGTCAATATGACCATCTGCGGAACCATGAAAGGCAACCTATTTTTTTTTTTTTTTTTTTTTTTTGGTTGAGCTAGGTTTAAACCCCGGAGAGCCAGCAGATAACTCTGCAAGGGACAGAAGGCCCATTTGCCACACTCCCAGACACCAGGCTCCTGACACGAGACCCCAGCTCCATAATTCTATGTCCACCAGTCATGTAGAGCAATACCCCAAGCTCCTGGTATGCTGTCTGGAATCCACCCCCACAGTTACCTGGCAACAGCCAGGTGTGCTCCTCCCCACGGTTACCTGGTAACAGCCAGGTAGGCCTGGCCCACTATAAAAGGGGCTGTTTGCCCCCTCCTTCCTCTCTTACACTCTTATTCTTACTCTCTTACTCTTGCCCTCTTGCTACCCCCCCACTCCGCATTCCTTTCTCCCCTCTTTCCACATGGCCATGGCTGACCTCTTTTTCCCTACTCTCTCTCCCTCTCTCTGCCTTTCTACAATAAATGACTTAAAACCATGAACAGCCTCTTCTTATCAGGATCTGCCACGCTGGAGCAGTGGAGCAGTTGTTCCTCTAAAGAGCCATGCATCTAATCTCCTTCAGGAGGACTCTCTGTGTTCCAAGCCATGGCTTCCACCAAGCCAAGCCACCTGCCCAAGCAAGCCAAGGACTCTCCTCCCTGTGGCCATGACTTTTAGCCCACAACCACCCACATGGGTTCTTCACATGAAAAGTGTGCTTTCTCTGAACAACCCATACTCCCAAATAACAAAGGCATCCAGCACTTTTCTGAAATAAGAACGGAACTTAAGGAAGCATGGGCAGTTACAGAACGTCATTCCTGAGAACTTAGATTTTTTTTTAGTTCCTCTCTCACACTAAGCTCAGAGGGTAAAGATGGTTGTTATGTATTTTGTGGGGCTCTGCATCACAGCCAGGGCCTTGCACACACTCTCAGGTGCTCTATTGCTGCAATGCATTCTTTCATCGCTGCAACAGAATACCCAACCTATATTAGAAGGTTTAGTTCTGGCTCACAGTTTGAGGAGTACAATCCATTGTGATGAGGAAGTCATGGGGACAAGAACCTGAGGCAACTGACCATATTGTATTTTTAGTCAGGCAGTAAAGAGAGATCAAGGCCGGTGCTCAACTCATTGCATCCTTTTTATTCAGTTGGTGACCCCAGTTGAGGGAACGGTGCTGCCAACATTTAGGGTGGATCCTCCTCCTCCTTGGATTGACTAACTCAATCCAAAAAACCTCACAGGCACAACCAGACACTTGTCTTCTAGGTGATTCTAGATCCAATCAAGTCGACCGTCAAGACCAACCACCACAATCGCTGAGCTGCATCTCCAGCCTTGTTGAAGAGTTTCTCACCCTCTGTGAACAGGTAGCTTGCCAGGAACTTGAATGCACAAGAGATGAAGATGAAAGACAGAGCACACAAAAATAAGATGGCCCTACTAAGCACAAGGTAGTTGAGGACCAGAATATTTGCACAGCACCAATCAGAACCCAGATTATTTACTAGTTGCAAAGAGGAAGATAAGTATTTATAATGCAGAGGTAGGGCAGCCACCATCTTAATTCTTCTGGCTTTGCCAGGAAGACAGTGGGACAACCTGACATGATGCACAATGAGCTACGAGATGTCACCGTGGGTTACTGTCGAAATGCTTGAATTGAATCCAAAGCGCCAGGGGATGGGAAGAAGGGCTGAGGAGTGCTGTGAGGAGCAGGACAAACCCAGGTGGCTGGCCACTGTACACAGCAAACACCTTTTCCTGTTTTCAGGTGAGGGTCGAAGAAGCACGTTGTTGCAGGATATTTGATCACATTGTGAACTCCTAGACGGTGAACTGGGAAAACCTTGTTGTGTTGTGGCTCAACCCTAGCATACACCTTTAATCCAAAGAGCTTTCTGTAAACAGGATTAAGTAAAGTCAATGACAGGTCAAGAGACTGAGCAAGCAGCCAGTTGACAGGGAGTGAACGGGAGAAAAACCAGAAAAACCAGGAAAGAGAATAGGGGGTCTTTGAGTTGAAAGATAGTTTAAGGCGCTGTGGAGGAGCGTTTTTTTCCTACTGGGACCTCAGTGGAGGAGGAAGTGGGTGCTTTCTCTGCCTCTTTGAGCTAGCAGGTTTTCACCCCTGCATCTTGTTGATGCATCTGGTCTTTGGTAAACTTGAATAGTTGGGATTTTTGTTTAAGAACAACATGTAGGTTACTGTTGTATATTAAGAGAGAACCAACAAAATGATAGAGGTGGGGGCAATTCAACACTCTAGTCATAAAACAATGCCAAGGGCCAACAAGAAGCAATGCTGTGGTAGCTTACACCTGTAATCCCAGCATTCAAGAGAAAACTGAGACAAGAGGAATGTAATGGTCCAGGATTCGCTGAAGAATGGCACCCCAGATTCAAACAGTATGTAAATGCAGAGTGTTTTATTCTGCAGAAGTCCAGCATGCTGAGGTCTTCCCATTACCAATATAGAGAGACCCTGAAGTGAGCTCGAAGGCCCAATTTAAAGCACCTCAGGGGAATCCTGGGGTAGGTGGGCTTTGTCTTGCTCTGTCTCTAAGGACATTCCATCACTGGGGCTTGGGGGCTGGAAACTGTTGCTGAGGAATCCTGGGGTAGGTGGGCTAGCTCTAAGGACATTCCATTACTGGGGCATGGGGGGCTGGCTGGAAACTGCTGACCCATCGTCCTTGTTTTAGGTCGGGTAGTGGGACAGTTTCTGACTAGCTGCCTGAAGCTTGGATTTTTAGGCCTAGTCTCTTTAACTGCCAATTTGAAGCCTGTCATGGAATCAGTCTAGTCTTCTCATTCTCCCCTTTCAATAATGGGCCATCTCGAATCCTTGAGATGTTTCTGAGACGCCTACACTAGCAACTCCAGCCAGCCCTATACCAAGGAGAGAACATAGCGCAAATGGCCACCCTTTTAACCCAAATGTTTGGAGTGCTAGCTGGTTGAAGACATCCTCCACAGAGCAATAAGTCATTCTGGGTACAAGCTGTACAGAACATAAAAATCCTCAATCAGATCTATAACTAGGCCATATATGCATGAGGTAAGCCCCAACGTACAAGCCCACCAAGCATTCTCTGGGGGCAGCATGCATCCTGCAACAGTAGGGGTTACAGTGTAGTTGCAGAGGTAGGAATATGCTGGACTACCTTGTTTCCAATGCAGAGTCCCTGTCCCGAAACCAACAGTTCTGCGTTGTGTCGGGGGAGAGAGGAGTTAAGAACCAGCAGTCCAATTGGCCTTCTTGCCAGCCACTGTGAACTTGATGACAAGGTTGTTGCATCACCCCCTGGGGGTACCCAGATAGTAAGGAGGCAATGGCAGGTACAGCAAAGTGTAAGCAGCAAGCAAGCAAGATCAGGAGGGCTGGAGTTGCAGTTTCAGGGCATCGACAGAGTGGGGGTGACCTTCTGTTCTTCCTGTGGCTGTTCTTCTGGAATCTTCTGGAAGTCTCCTCCACAGGACCTCAACTGCCAGATAGTCTCTCTCCTGACAGCCTTAATATGGGAGTGATGTATCCACGTCCTAACCCTGACCACTTTAACTGCCTCAGGCATGGTCAGGATCACAGTTTGTCACCTGGTTCAAAGCTATGGGGGTTAGGGGGAGGAGCAGACTCATAAGCCTGGTGGATGGCAGGCCAGAGTTGCTTCTGGATCCTATGGAAGGCTTCCAAGGATTTTAAAAACTTATGTTGGTCATACTCAGCTAAGATATCAGACTGGAGGTTAGGCAGCAAGGGAGGGGGCTTCCCATATAGGATCTCAAAAAAAGGTGGGAGACCTAAAGTGTAGGGGGTGTTTCTAGCACTATACAAGGTATAAGGTAGAAGGGATGACCAGTCACTGCCAGTTTCAGGGGTTAATTTGGTCAAGGCCTCCTTCAGGGTCGATTTATCCTATTTCCCCTTCTAGCTTGCACAGGGCTCTGAATTAAATCCCAAGCTGTAGGAAGCCCCAGTGATGAGACCGGCGGGAGCGCTGACCCAGCGCTGAGACCAGCAGGCGGGAAGGCCGATCCAGTGCTGAGACCGGCAGGAAGGCCGACCCAGCTCTGACCGGCGAAAGGCCGCCCGAGCTCTGACCAGCAAGGCCGCCGGGGCTCCGGCAAGGCCATTCAGCTCTGGGAGCCTGCGGCTCCGCCCCATTACAAGATGGCGCAGGACCGGCAGACTGCCAGGAAGGAGAGCCTAGTGCGCATGCGCAGCTCTCTCCTCAGGCCCTCCTCAAGCAATAGCCCCTCCCGAAGGGAAAATATGCTAATGAGGCACTGCTTGTGGCACCAATGAACAGGCAATATGCCAATGGGTGTGGCTTGTGGCACCAATGAACGGGCCACATGCTAATGAGGTGTATCTTGGTGCACCAATCCACATCCACTACGACCCCCCCTCCCCCTCCCTGGGAGACTATAAAAGCAGCAGCTCTGCTGCTGTTCAGGGTCCTGGGAATCTACTGTCAAGGTGCTCCAGAATAAAGCTGACTGAGAAGATCCCGGGGGTGGCATGACTTTCTTGCTGGTTGAGGGAGGGGCGCCGCAAGTGGTGCCGAGAACCCGGGAACCGAAGATGATCTGAACTCTTCAGGAACTGAAGAAGATCTTCATGGGATCTGAACTCTTCAGGAACTGAAGACTATCTTCGTGGGATCAGAACTCATCAGCTACGGAGTGGCGGTACCGGTAAACTTCCCGGAATATTTTAGAGAGGTTATGCTTCCCTATATTGTTGACAGCAAAAGGGAGGCTAGAACCTATTCTTAAATATTAAGGGGGAACAAGAAAAGAGGATTTACCCCTCTCTCAAGGAATTGCAGCTTTCCAACCTCGACTCCTCTTCGGAAGAAGAGGTGGATGAGGAGGCTGTTAAAAATGAGAGGGAGCGATACCACTTAGATGATAAAGAGTATCAGCTCAAAAGTAAAGCAAGAAAAGGTCAGAAGAAGATAGACCTCAGTAAAGTTCCCAGGTAAATGGGACAAGAGAAAGTTCTCGGGTAAGAGACGATAAAGAAAAGGAGTGCAGTTAGAAAAGGAGTAAGTAATCATGGGTGCTTCTCATTCACACCCAATTTTTTTGGCTCTTCAGGAGCTGCTTATATCAAAATTTTTTTAAATCAAACAATCCACCTTTGAGAGGTTTTTGAAGGAGTGTGATACCATGGCCCCTTGGTTTGTGGTATCGGGAGTCTTACTGTTCCCTGCTGGGACAAACTTGGCAGAGACCTAGAATTTACCTGGAATCAGGGCACATTGAAAGCAGGTGTGAAACTAGTGTGGATGCTATGTTTTTTCTTAGGATTTTTGGAACCAATAAATCTTTGCAATTGCCATCCTCAGTCATGGAAAAGGAATGTTTTGTTTAATGTATCTTTGAAGGGTAACTTTTGTTCTATAAAAAGAGCCCATGTGGGATGCATAAGATGGTTTCTTTGGTATCAGGATGGAGTCCTGTGGCTTATTCCAAATACGGGTATCCCACAAGTAAAGCAGCACCTTCTAAACCTAGGTGGACAGCTCGATGCAGAGCTGAAAGAGAGTGGCTGTTCACCTGGACAGGATGTTAAGATTAATATCTATAGCTTTTTGAGATTATTTAGGAGCCAAAGAAGGAAAAAAACAGATAGTGCCACAAAAGGTAGAGTTTAGGAAGGATAATTTGAGGACTTTAAATGATTTCCAAAGATTATTAGGTGACATTAATTGGGTTCAATGTTACCTGAAGATGCCAAATTATGAATTAAAACCTTTCCATTCCTATCTCTGTTTAATCCAGGTCATGGCTAGGTCCAGACCTGGTCATTTCACAGTCGAGGGGAGCGGTTTGTGCTTTTTCCTAGGGACAAAGAACCAATCTGGATACCCGAGAGACTGATACGAAGAGTGCCCCCTCCCTTGGAAGACGCAGCAGGAGTTGTTGGAGTATCTTCAAGGTAACTGGACTGTGGAGGCAGAACGACTGTTCCGGAAGCTCCTTATCCAGATTTCCATCCTGAATAGCACCAGAGTCGGCCCTGTCACCGTGAGAGACGTCACCTCTTGGCTGTCCAATGCCTTTTCCTTTTCTAAAGAATGGGCTGTGTTGCTTCTTTGGGGTGTCCTGGTGTTTGCGGGTTGTTGTACTTTGCCTCTGGCTGTTATGTCGTATGAGATGCACTCAGGCTCGACAAAAGGTTGTTGTTGTTCGAGCCCTGACGGCCATAGATAAGGGCATTTCGCCCGAGTTCTGGTTGGTCCCTCTTAAAAGTCTGTAATGATTGCCTAGCAGACTGGTTTACCGATACTTCCTCAGTTTAGGGGCAGACCTAATGACTCCCACTATACCACCTCAAAGGATATCGGAGTAAGGAAACTTAATTTTGCTGACAGAGTGTCACAATACAGTAAAAAGATTTGACCTCTGCTACAACCAATTCCACCAGCAACACGCTAGTGGCATTTCCTCCTACTCCAGATCTCTGCAGAGACAGACTGGTGGTCGTGTCTGATGGTAGCCCGATTTCCTATCAGTCACTTGTCAAAGGCTGCTCCCTCACGCCGGGTGTTCGCTGACCAGATTTGCAGGACTTCATTTTTAATTAATAAAGAAGGGGGAGATGTAGGAAGCCCCAGCGCTGAGACCGGTGGGAGCGCCGACCCAGCGCTGAAACCGGCAGGCGGGAAGGCCAACCCAGCGCTGAGACCAGCAGGCAGGAAGGCCGATCCAGTGCTGAGACCGGCAGGAAGGCCGACCCAGCTCTGACCGGCGAAAGGCCGCCCGAGCTCTGACCAGCAAGGCCTCCCGGGCTCCGGCAAGGCCGCCTGGGCTCCAGCAAGGCCGTCTGGCTCCGGGAGCCTGCGGCTCCGCCCCATTACAAGATGGCGCAGGACTGGCAGGCTGCCAGGAAGGAGAGCCTAGTGCGCATGCGCAGCTCTCTCCTCAGGCCCTCCTCAAGCAGTAGGCCCTCCCGAAGGGAAAATATGCTAATGAAGCACTGCTTGTGGCACCAATGAACAGGCAATATGCCAATGGGTGTGGCTTGTGGCACCAATGAACGGGCCACATGCTAATGAGGTGTATCTTGGTGCACCAATCCGCATCCACTACGACCCCCCCTCCCCCTCCCTGGGAGACTATAAAAGCAACAGCTCTGCTGCTGTTCAGGGTCCTGGGAATCTACTATCAAGGTGCTCCAGAATAAAGCTGACTGAGAAGATCCCGGTGGTGGCATGACTTTCTTGCTGGTTGAGGGAGGCACGCCGCACCAAGCACTTTCCTTCACCCCACAAAAGGTATTAAATTCTCATGCAGACTACAACTGGGGTGAGCTTTAAACCACCAGTGTAATGTTAGTAAGAGAAGCCAGACACAAAAGGACAAACACTGTATGATTGTACTTTTACAAAATATCAAGATAGACACATTAATACTGACACAGGTGAAATTAAAAGTCTCTTGGGATTAGGAGAGGTAGGAAACATTATTTCAGAATTGTCTGGGGTGCTAAAGGAATTGCAAAAACTGTTTAGATGATAGTGTAGCAACACTGCCACCCACTGAATCATAGACAATGGTTAGCATGCAACTTTTTACTATATACTATAAAAAGTTTTTTAAAAATTAAAACTTAAATGCTTGTCAAGTTGTTAACAACAATTGCTTCTGAAAAGGTCAGGTCAAGAACTTTGGGGAGGTCATGGAAAGAGAGAAAGAGAGGGAGAGAGAAACAAGGGTAGAAGTTGGGCTGGAGAAACAGATCTATGGTTAATAGCACTGGCTGCTCTTCCACAGGTCCCAGATTCAATTTCCAGCACCAACCTGGATTCTGACACCCTCCTTTGGCCTCTGCAGGAACCAGTCATGCATATGATACACAGACATACCTGTGGATAAAACACCCATACACATAAAAAATAATAATAAATAAGACTGGAGAGATGGGTCAGAGGTTAAGAGCATTTGACCTTTCGGTGAACCAGGGTTCATTTCCCATGTCACATGTCAGCTTACAACCACCTGGAATTCCAGTCCTAAGGGATCTGACACCCTCTCCTCATCTTCATGGGAACCAGGTACACATGTGGTGCATAAATGTACATACAAGAAAAATACAAACATAAAATAATAGATAGATCAAAAAGAAAAAGAGAAAGAGAGAGAGGAAGAAAGGAAGAAAGGAAGGAAGGAAGGAAGGAAGGAAGGAAGAAAGAAAGAAAGAAAGAAAGAAAGAAAGAAAGAAAGAAAGAAAGAAAGAAAGAAAGAAAGCGAGCAGGAGAGAAAGAGAGAAAGAGGGAGACAAGGAGAGGACAAAAGGAGTAGAGATTATAATGTCAGATTCTCTTTCTTTCTTTCTTCCTTTGTTTCTTTCTTTCTTTCTTTTTCGAGACAGGGTTTCTCTGTATAGCCCTGGCTGTCCTGGAACTCACTCTATAGACCAGGTTGGTGCCAAACTCAGAAATACATCTGTCTCTGCCTCCCAAATGCGGGGATTAAAGATTTACACCACCACTGCCTGGCTAATGTTCAATTCTTGATTGGCTTTTTTTTTTTTCCAAAACAATATTCTCAGGGGGCTAGAAAGATGACTCAGTAGGAAAAGTGTTTGCTGCCTAAATGTTAGGTAGGGGTTGAGAATGGCTGCTTGCTCTCCCAGGAGAGGCTGTCACATACTCAGGTGGCTTCTTGTGAACCAATCGCCTAATGAATAAAGGAGCCAATCACTGGGCAAGTAGGCGGGGCTTCCAGGTTGGTTGGAGGAAGAGAGGAAGCAGGAGAGAGTTAGGTTCTTTTTGGAACAGAACAGCAGATGGGTAAGATGTAACTACTAGAGTTTCCCAGTATCATGTCAGATCTGCAAGGATTCGCCACTGGAGGAATCAGATTTTAGTAAGGCTTACAAGATTAGGTTTTGTTGTTGCACCCAGAGATTGAGTTACCATTGTTTCTGACCTAAGTTGTGTTGTGTTTTCCTTCATGCAGCAGTTCATCTGGTTCAAGAGAGAAAAGGTCAGGTAGTGGTGGCACATGCCTTTAATCCCAGCAGTTGGGAGGCAGAGGCAGGCAGATTTCTGAGTTGGAGGCCAGCCTGGTCTACAGAGTGAGTTCCAGGACAGCCAGGGCTATACAGAGAAACCCTGTCTAGAAAAAAACAAGAGAGAGAGAGAGAGAGAGAGAGAGAGAGAGAGAGAGAGAGAGAGAGAGAGAGAGAGAGAGACAGTGACCAAATGTGGCTTTGCCTGGGGTCTTGAGGTGCTCCACAAAGGCCATGGGGGATTTGAAGCATGGGGTTGACTCGCCAGCGGGAACCTAATGAGCTGGGTGGAGAGATTGAGGAGTTCTGAGTCAGAGTTTATATGAGATAAAAACAGGTCAGCCATTGCCTGCCAGTGCATGCCTGGCCAGGCTGCCGGGGCAAAGAGGCACAAGTCTGAGAGCATGCCAGCTCTACATTCGTCCTCCCTTTCCCCCTGTCCCCCACCCCCCGCAACAGGTAGGACTGAAGTTCATCTTCCTATGTGGGTCTGGTGTTCCACCAGTAATCTCTATTCTAGGTTGGCAGAGTATAATAGACACAAGGTCCTTTTGTTCACAGATATTCACTAGGGAAAGCAGGAATGTTAAACACACAAAAGAGGAGATGTGTAACCCACTTTCAACTTTCCAGCTGAAAATGGCTGTAGCTAATAGCCCTGTGACCTCTGTGCTATCTGCATGTCCAGGCTGCATCAGCTTCCCCAAACTCTGATGTTTATCTCTATCTCAGTTACTCTACAGTAATTCTCCTCCCCTAGGTCCCTATGAGTGCTGTTTGCCTTGAGTCTGCTTCCTTAGTTAATCTATAGAACCTATCCATATGGAAGATGTTACTTGTATTTTACAAGAGTTTAGATGAAATCTTGTCAAGTTTTGTTGTACACACTGGGTTGATTTATTTCTCACCATGTGCTGGCTTAAATTCGCCTGAAACAAGCCACTCAGAGCCAGACTCTCAAAACTGGAGCCAACACTGGCTCCTGAGTTGAGTTGAACTGACCTTCTTCCTTGCCTCATGCAGACAGACATTCTGCTGGCCCTGGTATTTGCTGAGACACACACACACACACACACACACACACACACACACACACACACACAGCAGAGATGGGGTAGGGCAAGCTGCCTAGATAGACTAGCTGAGTTAGCAAATTCTGGGCTCCACATGAGAGACCCTTCAATATACAAAGGGAGAGAAATTGGGGGGGGGGAACCCCACTCTCCATCCATCTCTGGCCTCGCACATGTGTGTGTGCACCCACTTGAGCACACATGCAAATTCACACCTTGCATGTATACACATACCTCACTGTCTCAAAGAAAAAGTAATACTTTCAAAATCATACTATTCCACCTCCCAGAAAAATGACTATCAATCTGCTGATTCTAGCCCCCCGCCCCTTTTTTAAAAATATATATAAGACATAGGCTTTTTATGTAGCTCTTGCTGACCTGGAATTCACTATTTAGATCATGGTGGTCTTGAACTCACAGAATCCCCCTGCCTTAACCTGAGTGCTGGGGTTAAAGACACGCACCACCACAGACAGCTAAACATGAACAGCGTGGTCAAATGTACACATGTATTCTTCCTCCCCGATTTGTTGTTTTTATCTTTTCTTCTAGACCATTTTGAATCAGGGTCTCGTGTAGGAGAAGCTAGCCTTGAACTCTTTGGTCGTCTGTCTTAAACTCCTAAGTGCAGGTATGCGTTTCCAAGCCTGCCTGTTGTTTGGCTTTCTAAAGAAATAGTGCCCTATTGTATTAGTCAGGGTTCTCTAGAGTCTGTTGAACTATTGGAGTGTCTCTCTATATGAAGGGAATTTATTGTAATGACTTATAGTCTGCAGTCCAACTAACACAACAATGGGCATCTGGGAATGAGAAGTCCAAGAATCTAGTAGTTGCTCGGTCCCACGAGGCTAGATGTTTCAGCTGGTCTTCTCTATAAGCTGGGATCCTGAAGAAGTAGGTTCCAACAGATGTGCTGGCAGGTGAGTGCAAGCAGGCAAATAAGTAAGCCTTCCTTCTTCCCATGTCCTTATGTAGGCCTCCAGCAGAAGGTGTGGCCCAAATTAAAGGTGTATGCCACCACATCTGGATCTGGAACTTGCTCTATCCCAGGCTGACCTTGAACTCAAAGATCTGCTTGCCTTAGTCTCCTGGGATTAAAGGCATATACTACCTTTACTGGGCCTAAGCTTTTCATGGCTGCTATGAAAAGCTTATGCCTCAAGATCTGGATCAAAAAGTCTGTGTCATCCCAAGTCAAGATCTGAGTCAGAAACCCGT
Organism: Mus minutoides; assembly: GCA_902729485.2. NCBI lineage: Eukaryota > Metazoa > Chordata > Mammalia > Rodentia > Muridae > Mus > Mus minutoides. The sequence continues at coordinate 155,465 of LR749882.1, forward strand.
GTCTTCCAGCCTCAAGATCTGGATCACAGGTGTGCCCTCCATTTCTGAACTGTATTCATTCCAGAAGTTGACAACTAGGAATAGCCACCACACCTGTATAGCCTAGGCTGGCCTCACACTATGGAGGACCTCCTGCCTCTGTCTTCTAAGTGGCAGCAGCTGTGGTCACAGAAGTGTACCAGACATCAACTGTTTCTCTGAAGCTCACTTTGTTTGGTACAGGATTCCAAATGTGTGTGTGACATGATGGCTTTTGAGGACTTCTGCTGCATAGGACTAGACTATCCTCCAAGCTCAGCTACCACCATCTTCAGGATGCTTAAATGGGCCTGTCTGCATAAGATAGCACTTCCTCATAGCAGGACTGGATAGGGTGGTTCATGGGACTCCCTCCTGAGTATCCCACTCAGCCAACCAAATCCAATACTGCTGTAATGACACTTGGGCTCTGGGAACTCAAGGGGAGCAGACGCCCAGGCTCAACAGCCAGCCGTGAGGTTGTCGCCTGCCTTGCTAGGTGCAGACTTTCCAATGAATTTACATTCGGATTGCCCAAGCTCCACCCTGAAAACCGTCATGCATGCTCCGGAAGTGACCCTAATAATGTCTTTATTATTGGGATCCTAGGAGGAGGGAGGTAGACATTGCCTTCTTATCCTTTACCCTCAGCAGCTTCTTTATGGAAGTGACATTTGTTTATTTTTATGTGGGGGTGGGGATGGGGGATAGGGATGGTGGTGGTGATTTTGAGACAGGGTTTCTCCGTAGCCCTGGAACTCACTCTGAAACAGGCTGGTGCGCGGGTGCGCTCCCCCACTCCAGTCTGACACCAGGATTGATATAGCTGCAGGAGGCTTAGCCCCCTGATGTGGGTACTGGGATCCTCTGGAAGAGCAACAAGTGAAATTTTTGGCTGAGTCTAAAAGCATCAACTGGGGTTATTCACATATTCACATTAGACATAGACTCTGTAATTTAATTGTTCAGTGGTCAGTGACCCAGGCAAGTCCTTTCGCCTCTTCGTGCCTCAGAGATAGTACTGCTAACGACGAATATACGAGTTTGGTCCACATTGTGATTGTTGCTGCAGTATTTAAAGAACTTCAGTCAGTTAGGTGTGGGTCGCACTAAGAGACAGAGACATACTATGTGTCCTAGGCGTCACAAGTCCTTCAACTAAATAAACCTCTCCTCCAAATATAAAATAGGATGGTTACATCTGTTGTTTTTGCCTATTTGGAAACCTCCATTAGAGCCAAGGCGGCTCCCCGAGGCTGGCGGCGATCACGAAGAAACCGCAGACGCCCCCGGAGAGAGATCTAGAGTCCGGAGAGGCCGGCATCAGCGAAAGGACCCGCCAGCATGTCCCACTCTGATTGGCTCGGCTGGCCCCCGGCAACCAATCAGCGTAGCGTTTGTTGAGCGGCGGCGGCAAGCTGGGTACACAAGTGACCTGAGCGAGCTGCGGGTGGGCGGCTGGGCCATGAACCTGGGGTAAGCCGGCGGGGACTCGCTGGGCTGTGACTTTCAGCTGGCGCGTGGCGGCGGGCGGGGTTCCGGGTCCAGCGCGGACCGTGGTGTTGGAGCGCCTCGGAGGGGAGACGGCGCCCCAGAGGGCGAGATGCTCGGGGAGCTACGGCTGCCCGGCACTGAGTTGGAGCATCCTGAGCTGGGGCTGGACCGAGTCGGGGGTGCGGTCTTCATCTTCAGAAGTTCATTGTTTTAGAAAGACCAGCCATCAGACCTAGACTTAACCGCGCATCCAGAAGCTGAATGTTAGTTTCTCTTCTGGGAGTTTTGAAATCAATGAGGCAGCCTGACCCGTGAGCTTGCGGGACTGTAGAATAGAGACTTGGCAACTATAGATTCATTCAAGAGGTTGCCTTCTAACGTAACCATGAGCTGTTTGTAGTCTTGCAACGGGGTAGCCTCTGACAACCTACATCTCCCAGATTGTTTCCTTTAACAAACGCAGGCACTTTGATTCCCGCTACCAAAGCAACTGTGTCAGTTTAAAGTTGCTAGTCAACCTGCTCGCCCTTAATTTCTTGGTTTGGTATTTTCTCTTTGACGTTGTCGTCATTACTGTTCATAGACACATAACGCCCACCCCCACCTCCCCGTAAAACTGAAATACTGTGTGTGGAATCCCATCAGAATTTTGTTGACCTTAATAGACAACATAAGTTTTGCTGGTAGTGTTTACCGTTTCTTTATGCTGGCACTTTTGACATGTAAAGTGTCATGTTAGCCGAAGTTTATTGTTTATTTATTATGATAGTAATAGAGTCACTAAAGCAACCATGTAGTATATGAAATAGTCCAAGTTGTGTGGAATTCTGTACTTAAGCAGCCGTCACATTGGTGACCATTTTAGCCATCTTTCAGTCGCTTCTATTCCTCCTTGTTATGTGTCAGTCATGAAACTGTAAAAAAAAAAACTAAACTAATAAATAGCATATCTATGTCTTATACCTGGCTAAAGAGTTCTGGTAGCAGCATGGGACTTTTGGTATAGAGCTGCAGGTTAAAGGATGCTGCAATAACTGGGTTGCTTTATTTCTTACCAGTAACAAAAACCAGGTTTCAGGTTCAACATGACACATGCTGGCCTCACTGAAAAGTTGTAAGAAAGTCTTTTGTATTTTTTTCCTCCTGGGTTAAAAAATATATATGTATGTATGTATATATGTATGTATAACATACTTTTTAAATACTTATTTTAATTTTATGTGAATGGGTATCATGCCTGCATGTAAGTAAGTCTGTGGGCCACTTGTGCTGGTCTATCTCTCCAGCCTTGAAAAAATATTTTAAAATTTAAAGACTACTTTGAGGGAGGTTCAGGCAGGTGGATCATGAATTCAAAGCCAGCCTGGTCTACATACATAGTGAGTTTGAGGGCAGCTTGGGCTATGTGAATTAAAAGAAACAAACAACCCAAACCCCTGCTTTGATGGTCATGTGATTCCTGTATACATTCAGGGTTCATATAAATATTCCTGGCTGCTATTTAGTGAAAGTTGTTTAATTAAACTTGTCAAAACAATTTTCTTTTATATTGCAGAGATGGTTTAAAGCTTGAAACTGAATTATTGGATGGAAAAACCAAGTTAATACTGTCCCCATATGGTATGCTGTGTTTTTGGACATCTAAAATGTTTAAGTTACTACTGTCCCCATATGGTATGCTGTGTTTTTGGACATCTAAAATGTTTACGTTTGTATGCAGACTATGTGGTAGTTTAATGTTTGTTTTGCTTGTAGTATAGTTAAATGACACTTAGAAAAAGCCTTTTTTTAATGTCTACAAATTGATATTTTTTCCAGGTAAGGTCAGATTGTGACAGTGATCATTATTGTCTATGTTGGCTCATAAAATATATTTCATGTGTAATGTTTTTGGTGTTACCATACCTTGTTGCTTAATAAGTAATACAGGTAGAGTTCAGATAATTCTTAGAGATTTATTTATTTATTTTATGCATGTGAGTATACTGTAGCTGTACAGATGGTTGTGAGCCTTTATGTGGTTGTTGGGAATTGAATTTTAGGACCTCTGCTCGCTCCGGTTGGTCAACTTCACTCACTCAGACCTTGCTTGCTCCAGCCCAAAGTTTTATTTTTATTATACATAAGTATACTGTAGCTGACTTCAGACACATATCATTATGGGTGGTTATGAACCACCATGTGGTTGCTGGGATTTGAACTCAGGACCTTCGGAAGATCAGTCAGTGCTCTTACCCACTGAGCCATCTCATCAGCCCTGAGTTCAGATAATTATGTTGTGTGAAAAAGTTAAACTTATATAGTCCAACCACAGTTGCTATTAGTTTTTAGACTCAATACAGTTTTTTTAGTCTTCTCCGTCAATTACTTGCCTGATCACCACCACCATCTGTTTATTGTCTCTCCTTGGAAAGAATATTGAAATAAAAATGAAATGGGAGTGAGTATTTGAACCACCACATTGTAAAAGTGGGGATACTCCAGTGGGACTTGTGGTTAATGCTTTTGGGGTAGTATTTTTATCCTAACATCCTAATCCGTTCTTAGCATTTTCTTTTATCAATGCCTTAATATGTTTTGGGTTTTATAGTTTAGTAATTTTATTTTCTTTTGTAGAGCATAAATCAAAAGTTTCTGTGAAGGTAAGCCAAGTGATTTTTTGACCCTACCTGTTTTCACGTGAAAAATGCACTTTCCATTGGTTTACTTACCGAGTCACAGCCTCTCAGTTGGACTCAGTGCAGATAGATAGGCAAGCTAGGCCGCTTTCTCTGGAGGATTTCCTGTGTCTGCTTTTTACTTGCTAGAATTGCAGATGAACCTTTATATGTACCCACCATTTATGTGTGCTCTGAGCATCTATATATTGGTCCTCAGAGTTTCACAGCAAGCACTTTAACCACTGGGCTGGCTCCTAACCTGAACTTTGTCTTTATAGTGTAAGAAGTATTGATGAGCTTGGTTTAAAAAAAAAAAAAAAAAAAAAAAAGAGCAGCATACTATTAAAAAGGTGTTTTATGGCGTAATCTCTCTCAGTAAGCCCTGGGGAGATTTGCACCTTGGTTGCTTTTTTGCTCAGTACCTGAACATAACTGAATCTTTATAGGGAAGTCTCACACACACACACACACACACACACACACTCTCTCTCTTTCTCTCCCTCTCTCTCTGATCTCTGTCTCTCTCTTAGCCTGCTTTCATTATTCCTTGTTGGTAGTGTGTAGAATTAGACTAACATGGCACGATGACAAAATTTTTGTTTTTTTTAGAAGACTTTTCTGCATATTACTTCTGGCACAACTGCAATGTGGCAAGATAACCATAGTTCTTTGACTCCAGCTGGTAGGTTTTTCCAGCAGCCATGAAAGCTCTGACATGGCCTAGAGCCTCAGTGGCTTTATTTGTCCCCTTCAGGAGAGGGGACAGTTAGAAAGAGCCACCCGTGTCTTCTAGAGGAGCATGGCTCAGGTCTTTCTGTACTGAGGAGTTAGATGGGCATTAAGAGATGCCTAGAAAAGAGGACACTGGAGAGCAGCTCCTGTCAGTGTCGGCTCGTGCATGAGGTGGCTCTGTAATTAGGAGCTTAGAGATGAGAGAGGTAGTTATTAGGCAAAGAAGTTGGAAAGTATAGTCCAGGCTTGCAGGAAATATTACAAGATACCAAGTGATGAGAAATAAGTTGACTGTTGAGATGGTGAATTTGGGGATGTTTAGGATATAAAGCTTAGGTGGAGAGTTGGAACTGATGCTCAAGACCTTGCAAATGCTGTCATGTACTGTCAGGGAATCCATTAAAGACTATATTAAAAAAAAAAAAGGGAATTTCACTGTATAACGCAGGCTAGCGTAGGACTCTGTCGTCTTCCCTCCTCAGCCTTCGGGGCTGGGATTACAGGTATGCACTACCAAGCTTAGATCAGTATAGGATTTGTGATAAGGGAAGTATCTATAATCTGATTTCTCTTTGGAAGAAAGCACAGCAGGTAGCTGGGGGCACGCTTGAGTAAATGGTCAGCATGGCTATCTGCCTGCAGCTTATCAAAAGAGAAGGAAAGACAGATGGATGGGAGCGCTTGGGACACCTAATCCTTCCTGACAGCAGGGTTCTTTTCTTAATCATGTTCTTGTATTCCCAACACTTGTCATAAAGCTAAGCACATAAAAAGAAAGGGAGTGCTTGAGGGATTACAGGAAGGAGAGAGGAGAGAAGGATGTAATATGCTAGTGAAGACCTGAACATAGGCCTGTCGACATATAAGTAGCAAAGATATTTCCAAACAAGAAGCATTCAATATATGCTAGTTAGCTAAGGGAGACCCTGACGGAAGAGGGTCAGATATGATCCCATGGTTACTGGGAGTATTTTTGAGAAGGAGGCTAATTTGTAAGCAAGGATAAAGAATTCAGTGGCATAAGAGGTGCAGTTAAGGATGTTCAATTTAAACACCGACCCTGCTGCACTCATGTTGTAAGTTCAGGGGACAGCCGAGGTGACAAACAAAACAAAACTCTGTTTTGTGGAGTTTACACTGGGATGTGGAATGCAATAAACTAAGGTAATCAATCAATCAATCGATCAATCACAAAGGAAGAAGGCAGGGTCACAGAGGGAGGGAGCCTGGCAGCAGTGGGAAGGGATAAGCAGGAGAGGGAGAGCAGGAGCTTAGGGGAGGGAGGTGCTCTGGGTGATGGGGGGCTGGGCAAGCAGTGAGGGAAGCAGCTGTGTGGACTGTGAAGTAGCTCTGTTCTAGCAAGAGCCACGGACTGGTGCTGCAGCCTTGGTGAGGTTGTGGAGCATCTAAGGAGCTCATGTGGTCAGAGGCTAAGATAGAAAATGAGGACAGGGGCTGGCAAGATGGTTCAGCTGGTAAAGGTGCTTGCCCCAAGCCTGATCCCCAGAGCCCATATGGTGGAAGGAGAGAAACAACGCCTACAAATTGTCCCCTGCCCTCTGCCAGTAAAGAAATAGTAGAAAGAAAATTAGGTTAGATATAAATAGACAATGGAGGCAAAGAGGCAAGAGCAGATTATGTGAGAAATTCAACTGTGCCTCCGAGCACAGGAGGCTGCATGGGAAGCTTCTGAGGACAACAGTGTGCTCTGCCCTCCAGGTTGTGAATAGCTGGAGAGAACAGGCTGGGAAGGAAGCAAGGGTGGAAGTGGGGTAGCAGTTCAAGTAGGAGCTGGTACCTGGGGGCGGAGAAGTAGGGAGTGATGCTGGGGCGGGGTGGGGGGGGTGTGCCGTAAGACAGCAAACAGCATTGACCTGTGCTGTCTGTGAGGCTGGAGACATGGCATTGACCTGTGCTATCTGTGAGGCTGGAGACATGGCAGTGACCTGTGCTATCTGTGAGGCTGGAGACATGGCATTGACCTGTGCTATCTGTGAGGCTGGAGACATGGCATTGACCTGTGCTATCTATCTGTGAGGCTGGAGACATGGCATTGACCTGTGCTATCTATCTGTGAGGCTGGAGACATGGCATTGACCTGGGCTGTCTGTGAGGCTGGAGACATGGCATTGACCTGTGCTATCTGTGAGGCTGGAGACATGGCTCCGCACTTCAGAACACTTGATACTCTTGTGGAGGACCCAGGTTCACTTTCCAGTACCTGCATGATGGCTCACGACAGTTGATGCCAGGCACACATGGTGCACACATTACTCATAAACAGAACATTACACATAAAATAAAACCTAAAACATTTTAAAAATGTAAATATGGGATATGTAAGCAAAGTCAAATATAACTGCAAAATTTTTGGCATGGATAGCTGAAATGGGTTGTTTATTTTTTTTTAAGATTGATTTATTTTATGTATTCACCATTGTTCTCTTCAAACACACCAGAAGTGGGTATCAGACCCCATTGCAGACTGTGAGCCACCATGTGGTTGCTGGGATTTGAACTCAGGACCTCTGGAAGAGCAGTCGGTGCTCTTAACCACTGAGCCATCTCTTCAGCCTGAAATGGGGGGTTTTATTCTGAGCAAAAGGGAGACATGCTTACTTTGAAGTGTCTTTTGGAAATGCATTGTGGGATGAGGAAGACAGCTTAATATACTGCTTACTGCATGAGCTTAAGAACTCTAGTTCCATCCCCAGGGCCCAAGTGAAAAAGCAGGAACAGTGATATTGGAGAGGCAGAAGTCAGTAAACTCCTGGCATCTATTGATAATCCAACATAGCCTACTTGGAAGTTCCAGGCCAGTGAGAGAACCTGTTTCAAAAGCAAGGTGAGAGTCAGGCATGCTAGGACCCCAGAACTCAGGAGGCAGAGGCAGGCGAATCTCTGAGTTTGAGGCCACTTTGGTCTACAAAATCAGTTCTAGGCCAAGCAGGGCTATATTCTGAAACATCGTTGTCATCATAATCATCATCATCATCTTCTTCTTGTTGTTTTGGTGTTGGGGACTGAACTCAAGGCCCAGATCATGCTAGGCAATTCTCTAACACTGAGCTATACCCAGAACCCTCATTTTTTACTTTTTAGTTTTTATGATGACAGAATGTCACTAAGTTGCCCACAATCCGCAATGTCCTGCCTCATGTTCCAGAATAGCTAGGACTACAGGCATACACCACTAGACCGAGCTTGAGGTTAAACATTTTCTAGATAGTGAAATAATAGCATGCTTGTGTTCAGTTACTTTTGATCCAGCTGAAGAGAAAGTTTTTACGAGAGAGAGAAAGAGGAAATTGCCAGGAAGTAGGAGAGATTGATCGGTTGATCTCCCCTGCCCCTCAAATGAGATTTATGGCATTGTAGAGTTGGCTTAGTAATTAGGAGCACTGGCTCCTCTTCCAGGGGACCTGGGTTCAATTCCCAGCACCAATCTGGGTGGCTCACAGCCATCTATAACTCCCATCTCAGGGGATCCCATACACGCCTCAGGCCTCCTCGAGCACTACATGTAGTACATGTAGTACAGACATACATGCAAGCACAACACCTATAGACGTAAAATAAAATGAAAAATGAGGAGACTTATGGATTGTATATGAGTAAAAAGGACAAGAACTTTGAGCATAGGAGTTAGTAGAGATTTGATGATAGATTCCTTTTTAAGATCATTTTTTAGTTGGATGTGTTTCTGTGTGGGGTCTGTGTATGTGAACCTTCAGAAGCCAGAAGCATTGGAGCTGCAGTTGCAAAAAGTTGTGAGCTGCCTGACCTGGATGCTAGGAACCTAACTCAGGTCTTTGGTTTTCTCTAAGAGCATGACATGCCTTGGCCACTATCATATCTCCCCAGCCCCAGTGATAGAATCTTAAAGTCAGCATCTAAATATGTCAGTATAAGATATTCAGTGAAATTGCTAAATCTTCAACTGAGAATAGAATAGGAGAAATATTAGGTCTTTTGAAAATGAGAAGAATGAGAGAGTATATAAATTTGCTAAATGCAGGACTGCCAGGTAACCTATTTGATATTCTTGGTTATGGGTATAAATGAAATTAGTTACCATAGTTTTTCCATTGGTCCTTACATGCTTAGTTAGGGTTTTACTGCCTTGAACAGACACCATAACCAAGGCGATTCGTATAAGGACAACATTTAATTGGAGCTGGCTTAGAGGTTCAGAGTTCAGTCCATTATCATCAAGGCGAGAAAATGGCAGCATCTATGCAGATGGAGGGCTGGAGGAGCTTGTTCCAAAGGCAGCTAGGCCACTCCCACGGTGCCATACTTCCTCCAACAGGGCCACACTTCCTAATAGTGCCACTCCATGGGCCAAACATATTAAAACCACTGCACATGCTATGGAGAACTGGACGTTTCTAAGAGTTAGGATTTGCTTAGTATGTGTGATAGACTGCAGAATGAAAAATAACAAAAGAAATGATTCTAGTTGGTGGTGACACTGAAGATCTTTAAGAAGAGAAATGAGAGCAGGCGAGAGGTTTAAAGATGGGCAGGTGGTAGAGCCCACTCAGGTAAACAGGACTTGGAGCTGGAGGTGGGGAGAATGAGCTGGAAAGCAGGAGTGATCAGTCATCATTATCCGGAACCGTAGAGAGCTTGGAGTTGTGGCTCCCACAGGGTCAGCATAGGAGAGGGAGGCCATGTGAAGAACAATATAGGAGGAGGGTGGCCATGGAGAGTAGAACAACACAGCAGCCATTAACACAAGACTGGGACTGGAGAGAGGGAGACCAAATAGCTCAGTAATGGAGGGATAAGGACCAGTAACCTAAAAGAGGCAGTTTGTGTAAGTTATATAATGTAATGAGACAAAATTCAAAGCTGGCATAGAATGGAGATGACCCATAACATACAGTTTTATTTGTATTCTTTATTATCTGAAGTCAAAGTCATTTCTCATTGTTGAATCTTTCAAGGGGGAGTCTGCAAAGTCGTATGGTTGTGGTATCTAAGCAAACAAAAAAGTTTGGAGGCCTGATTTATCACCGATTTTAAATGGTGATTGTTAGCTGGATGTAATGGTTCAGGCTTCCAGTCTCAGAGGGGATGAGCAGAGAGAGGCCAGGTTAGGCCGCATAGTGATGCCGTGTCTCCAAACAAAATGATCATGTCAATTTTTTATGCACTGTTACAAAGACTAAACTTGTGTTTTAACAGATGGGAAATAAGTTCAAAATTGCAAAATGTGCTTTAACAACAAAACGGACTGGACATACTTTAAAATCAACACAAAATACTTATATTGGGAATGAAAACCTTTCTCAAAAGAAGATCTCTACTTTAGACCCTTCACAAGCAAAACCTGAAAATAGTAGATTGACATTTTCACCCAGTACGGATAAGCAGTATTCAGAAAAAGACAGTGTCCGTGTTCAAAAGATTTCACCTACAACCTCTAATATACGGAAGATTATAAACACTACCAGTACTTATCCAGTGGCTAAACAGGAGCCTTGCAAAAACCACCCCACAACGGAGAGCATGAACAGCGGCTTGGCGTGTCTCACACAAGACCAGCTTCGGCAGATTTTGATGCTGAGTGTGAACCAGGGAAATGGATCTGTGTCCCTCACTGAGAATGGGGAGGAGGAAGCAAGTAAGGTTTTCTTAAACTGTTAACTTTTTTTTCCCCATTATGCTTTCGAATTTCAGATTCATTACCTTTGTGTGTGTGTGTGTGTGTGTCTTAAAATTTGATTTAACATATAATAATTATAGATTATACATAATTTTAAATTATATAAATTAAATGTAAATTATTTTGGCAAGAGTGAATGAAGGTTTTTGTTTTGTTTTGTCAAAGAGACTTCACGTAACCAGACTGGCTTCAAACTCAGAGCATAGCTGAAAACCGAGCTTGTGTCTTCCGCCCCACCTCCTGAGTGCTGTCTAAGTGTGCACTACCCTACCTGTGTATGCAGCGCCAGGAGTGGAACGTACAGGCCGGGCAGAATAGGCAAGCCCTGGATGTCCTGGAACTCACTCTGCAGACCAGGCTAGCCTCAAACTCAGAGATCCGCTGTCCTCTGCTGGAATTAAAGTCACACCCACACCCAGCACTTAGATTTGTTATTTGATGTAAAACATTATATGGCCATGACCATGAATCAGCTGTAATCTCTAGGTCCCATTTTTTTTTTCTTTTCTCTTGATCTATTTATCTGTTTAGAGTAAGGTCTCATACAGGCCAGGCTGACCTCGGTATCCTGTCTTAAAAGAAAAAAATTATGCAGTTTGTTGTTACTGCACCTATTGTTTCCAGGGTGGTCTTGAACTCTTCCTCCTGACTCTCCTGTCCTTATTCCCAAGTGTCTTTGAGACTATGGGTTTTCACTGTGTGCTGGTTTTTCTGGTACTGGGGGTCAAACCTAGGCCTCTGTGCCTGCAAGGTCAGTGCTTTACTGACTGAGCATACTCTAGCCTGTCGGGTTTGCTTTTGAGATGCCCTTCTGCAGCCTAGGCTGCCCTTTAACCCCTGATCATCCTGCCTCTCCCTGCTGCGTGCCAGGATAATGGGTGTGTTCCATCATGCCTGCTGCTGCTGCTGCTGCTGCTGCTGTGCTTGGTTTTTGTTGTTTTGGTTTGGTTTTGGTAGATAAAGGATTGTATTACAAGTTTGTTGTTGTTGTTTGAGACAGGGTCTTACTGAATCAGAGAGACCAGCCAGCTTCTGCTTCCTGAATTCTGAGCCTCCCTCCACAGCTGCCAATTTTTATGTATTTCTTTTGTTGCGACAAGGTCTCACTCTGCATCCTAGACTGGACCATGACTTGGTGTGTTGTCCAGACTGGCCTCAAAGAGTGATCCTCTTGTCCAAGCCTTCTGAGTTTTAGCTGAAGATTATAGGTGTGAGCCATCATGCCTGCTAAAGCATTTCTTTCAACTATATCGGATAAAGTATTTCAATCGGTGTGATTTTAAATCATGTGTTTTACTTCCAGGTCAAGAGAGTTTACATTTAATCAATATTCCTAGTCAGCCAAAGGATGTGAATGTCACAGGATTCCTGCAAAACAGGGAGGCCATTTCCCCTGTCGCAGGTGACCATGAGCATGTCCACCAGAGAGCTCAAGAGGCATTTCAGCAGTGCGAGCAGAAAGCTGCCATGTAGGTGACGCCCGTCTGTCTCTGGGGTATAGATCTGTAGGCTATATATCTGCTTGTCCATTGCGTGTATTGTACTCTGAAGACCTAGCTACTTAAAAGCTTATTACGTAATATTTATGTAGCCTGTCACATAGAAACATAATAAGGTTCCTGGCTTTTTATATGTATGTTTTCTTTTAGAGAGAATGAATGGAAACCAGCTGACATATTCAGTACTCTGGGGGAAAGGGAACGTGATAAAAGTTTGTTGGAAGCAAGAAGAGCCCAGTGGAAAAAAGAGCTAGGTAAGTGTTGTACCTTTCATTATAGTTCTGTTAGCTTGTAGAATATTGTTACTGCTCAGTATATTAAACCTTGTTTGATAAGATTTGACATCTGTAGTTCTTTGCATACTCCTAAGCAGCGTTGGAATTTCACAGTGCCCTGTGTCTTTGGTGCTTTGCAGTGCACCAGAAGCAGTATGCACACTGGTATCTTTCTGGAGCTCTGCATATGCATACTCCTAAACCTTTTCTATTTATTTATTTTCATTATGGAAATCTTGTGGCTTGAGGAATGGCTATATTAAAAAATTAGTTCACTTCAGGTGTGTGTGTGTGATGGTACTGGGAGCTTTATTTATTTATTTTTTAATTATCAAAGGTATACATAGATGGGGGGGTCAGAGAATAATTTGTACAGGGTTAGTTTTCTTTTTCCAAGCGCCTTTACCCAGTGAGCCATCTCAGCAGCCCGTAGCTTTAGCTCCTGTCTCCCTTCCAGCAGTTAGTGAGAAAGGACTGCTATCCCCACATTGAGCTAGAGCTTGCCCTGAAATAGGCAATACTGTTACTCCACTTTACAGAAGAAACCAAAGTTTTGCTGGTAAAAGATCAGCTTGTCCATTACAGAGGTAGGAGGGGGTTGAGCCTGCAGCATGTACCTTCTAAATCTGTCAGGAATAACGCAGGAAGGTCAAACTGCAGAGTGGGTGGCAAAGCCAAGTACTCTGAGAAACTGTTCCACACTGTTGATAACTGTAGTACAAACACTGTTGGAACACTTGAGTTGGATTCTGTTTCAGTGTTTTCTGTGCCACCACATCCTTCAGAGTTCCCTTCTGACTAGTCAGGCTTCTCCTCCCACACAAACAGCTGGGATTAACTGTTTCCCTTTGCACTCTGTAAGAGCTCATGATTTGTTTCCATGATTTTTTTTTTTACAGTTTTTGAACATTTTTTGTAAAAAGCATATTATTTACAGATGAACAGGTTGCTTTAAAGAAGAAAGAGAAAGAAGCTTCCCAAAAATGGCATAAACCTTGGAAGCCATCTGACATAGAGTGTGAGAAGTCTCAAGTCTGTGACCAGTCTAAGGTAAGTATGTCAAGTCCAGTTGAGCGCTCAGCTTGTGTCTTTGTGTGCATTAGCAAAAGACATCTTTACTACAATTTCTTCTTCTTCTTCTTCTTCTTCTTCTTCTTCTTCTTCTTCTTCTTCTTCTTCTTCTTCTTCTTCTTCCTCTTCCTCTTCCTCTTCCTCTTCCTCCTCCTCCCCTTCCTCTTCTTCTTCCTCTTCCTCCTCCTCCTCCTCTTCTTCTTTCTTTATTTCTTCTTTCTTCTTCTTTCTTTTCTGAGTCAGGGTATCTCTAGGTAGCTCTAGCTGTCTTAGAACTCACTTTGTAGGCCTGTCTTGGCTCAGAGACCTGCCTCTGCCTCCCAACTGCTGCTGTTAAAAATGTGTGTCACCATGCCTGGCCTTTATTACAACTTTTAAAATGTGAAATAGTGTTCAAATTATACAATTTACTTTGGCAACTTGTTTTGGTTTGTTTTGGTTTGTTTGTGAGGCAGGAGTTTGCTATATAGTCCTGGCCTCAAACTTGTTGCAATCCTCCTGCCTCAGCTGCTTTGTGCCATATTCCAGGCATCTGTCATCATAAAGTTTATTTTTAGTGCTTACTGATTAAAAATGAAAACCTGAGCCAGGCGTGGTGGCACACACTTTTAATCCCAGCACTCGGGAGGCAGAGGCAGGCAGATTTCTGAGTTCGAGGCCAGCCTGGTCTACAAAGTGAGTTCGAGGACAGTCAGGGCACACAGAGAAACCCTGTCTCGAAAAACCAAAAAAAAAAAAAAA
>LR749882.1:169709-185364 GCA_902729485.2 Mus minutoides
TATATATATATATATATATATATATATATATATATATATATATATATATATATATTCGAGATAGGGTTTCTCTGTGTAGTCCTGGGTGTCCTGGAACTCACTCTGTAGACCAGGTTGGCCTTGAACTCAGAAATCCACTTGCCTCTGCCTCCCAAGTGCTGTGATTAAAGGTGTGTGCCACCACTGCCCGGCTCCCAAATTATATTTTTATAGACTGCTTTAAGTGAAGAATCAAAGAAAACATTTCCTTTCTGGGTACTGAGGCGCCTTGCACTATCTACAGTGTGTGTTTAAGACACAGTTCTAAGGATCAGAGCTCATCTCCTTAGTAGTGTGGTCAGAGTCTTTGCTTGACAGTATTGCTTCTTCTAGGGAGATCCACCTTCCTGGGTTAGATCTGTGTGAGTAACTTGGTAAGGTCTATACTGTGGAGGCCTCACTTCACCTGGTTACTGACTTGTTCAGGAAGCAGGACTGCTGGAGTCCCCTTGCAGTGCCATTAAACAGGAGCAGCAGAGAAAATGGATTGAAGAATTGAATAAACAAGTTGAAGATGACCAGCAAAGAAAAGCAGAGGAAAGAATGATATATTCAAAGGTAACCTGGGACCTAAAATTCCAAGTCTTTACTCACATGAACTTAGTTTCTAAAATTATTTAGCAAATTATACATTTGTCTTTAGGAAATTTTCTCTGAATGCACTTAGTGTGGTTTTATATACCTTTTTAAAACTTTAGAAATGCATTTAAAAACCATTTTCTAAGGCAGTTCTCTAATTATATAAGGAATCAAAATATAAACAATTTTGTTAGTTTTTATGATGCATATACTACCAAATTTCTTTTAAAATATGAGATTTTTAATCCCTTCTTTTTGTCTGGGTGTTTTGCCTGCATGTATGTCTACACCACATGCATACAGTGCCCACAGAGGCCAGAAGAGGGTGCAGATCCCTTAGAGCTAGGGTAATAGTTGATGGCTGGCTGCCATGTGGGTGGGTGCTGGGAACTAGGCCCTGTCTCTTCCTCACAGCGCTGCTGGGACACTTACTCACTGAGCCTCTGGCTCATCGGTGGTGACTTCCAGACTGTGTTTGTTGTTTATAATTCTGTATGGGAATAGTTGAAAGTTCTGAGCATTTCCTATTTGTCACTGTTAGGGTGAGGAACATGACAGATGGGCAATGCATTTTGATTCATTAAAGAGTCATCCTGGTTCCCAGTCTCGACTGTCCTCTCAGTTAACACACCAACACCTGGAGTCGCTTTGTGTGTCTCCCGACACTCAGGAACTGGCTGATGTCAATAGTGTTTACACACCTCCACCTAGAGTCCAGGTGGAGCCTTCAGAGAAAGAACAAAGAGCCAGACCTGTTCTGGAGATGGCTGTATCGCACAGCCCAAAAACAAAGTAAGTTGATTTTTTGGTGTTGATTCCTTTAAGAATGTCCGTTTGTATAGAACTGTCACTGTGTCCGGTTAGTTTCAATTTGGCAGTCTTTGAAATAGAAATGCTTAGCAGATGTAGTTTAAGCAAAAACTGGTCAATCTAGTTTCTAGAGTTTTGAGTAACTATGTGTGCTTCTTCACAGCTTTCTCCGTTCTATGACTGCACTCTTGGATCCAGCACAGATTGAGGAGCGGGAACGACGCCGACAAAAACAATTAGAGCATCAGGTACTATGTTGTAAAACATTTGGTGTCATTTCCATAGTGTGCTTCACACTGTAAAACAGTGTTCTCTGCCTTAGGTCATGATCCTACATGACCAGCATACACCTCGGTAAATGAAAATTTAATTTTTTTTCCTGAGACAAGCTTTAATGTCATAGGCTGATCTTGAACTTGCTGTGTAGCCAAGGCTGACCTCTAATTCTTGATTTTCCTGTTGCCACCTCCCAAATCCTGGGATTTCACGCATATACCACCACACCCAGCTAGAAATCCTGATATATATTTCCAGCTTGGGTCCAGTTATATCATGCTGTAAATCTAGTCTCTTGACACAGCTGGATCATATCAGAATTAAGTTAGGGCTGAGGACCAGACAGTATTATTACCATGCTGTCTGCCTTTCAGAGGAGCCTTTAAATGAGTGTATGGTATATGTGACTGGACTATAATTAAATATTGGCTACTTCCTCAGAGGTTTTTTAAGGTCTGAAAGAAAACATTCAAAAATCAAAGTAGACTTCTGACTGTGCAGTCTAGTCATAATATAAGGCTGAGAGAAAACTCATTTCAGGCTGACATTAGAGGGACTTATCTGAGTGACTTTTTGATGGTTTTCTCTGAAATGAGAGGGGCGGGGGATGAGTTTTCACCATCTGATATAGCTCAAATGTCTTCTTACCTAAGTCTTCTAAGTAGCAGGGGCCTCATTCAGCAAGTATTCATCCTAGATAGGCACTCAGCCCGTAACACTGTGCCCAGCATAGATCGCACTCAGCATGTAGCCTCTGCTCAGTAATTCATCTTAAATATTTTATATGAGTAATCTGGGCTAGTTAATTTTCTTTCTTGAGCTCAGTGAAAAGCTGAGAGCTTCTCCCATCTATCAGGCAGCATGCTGAGTGTGGAGGGGATTTCTTTAGTTGACTCTCCGTGTTACACAGGCTCAGTAAAGCACAATTCTCTCCCAACACTGCTCTGTGTATAACTGATAAATTATGTTCTCATCATCAAAGCCAGTGTTGCATGCATTTTTATTTGTGACAGTAACTTGTAATTATTTATGACTAGAAAGCAATCATGGCTCAGGTAGAGGAGAACCGCAGGAAGAAGCGGCTAGAGGAAGAACAAAGAAAGAAGGAGGAGCAGGAACTGGAGCTGCGCTTGGCAAGGGAACGGGAGGAGATGCAGAGGCAGTATGAAGAGGACATTCTGAAGCAGAAACAGAAAGAAGTAGGTTCTTGTAGCATGGAAGAAATGAAGAGGCCAAGGTCTGTATTCTTAGAGATATTACAGCCGAGTAAGGAAAGGGCTGCTTGGGGAGGGCCAGATGGCAGATGCTGAATGCCTGGCCTGTGAAGGGGAGGCGGTCAGGGTAAATATAGCACTGTGATCTGGATACATAGAACCTAATCATTCTAGGTATTAGGCCTGCAAGCATGGCTCAACAGATAAGGGCTCTTGGCCACCAGTACCTGGAACTCATGTGGCAGGAGAGGACTCTGAAAGTTGACATCTGACCTCCATATACACACTGTAATGCCATTACCACCTCCTCACACCCCTAAATAAATCTAAAGTAATAATGATTCTAGTTATTAAAAGGAGTAATGGCTGGCTGGAATTGTGATGAAATTCCTCGCTGTGTTAGAGGCCTCTTTGGGCTCAGTAACAGCCTTTTCGAAGAGTTGATTTCTCACTGTGTAGCAAAACCCTCCATTACTGATTCAGACAGGGTAGGTAGGGTGGTCCAGGGGCTATGTCTGAGCTGACCTAAGAAACAGCAGATCAACCAGTAATAATTCAGATGTCAACTTTAAAAACACAAAGTCTGCACTTCCTTGCCAGTTTTCACTTGGCAACGTTTTAAAAATGGGACGTGGATAGGGGACATACAGCCTGCACTTCAGTTTCATTGAGTAGGCCGAGACTGCTAGGCATGGTGGTAGTGCTCACCTGTAATCCCAGCATTTGGGAGTTCAAGGATAGCCTGGTATACACAGTCATATCTAATATCAAGAACAAAAAAAGCATGTTAGAATGATAATCTCTAGAAGGCCAGAACTTTGTCCTGTTGACTGTTCTCCAGCTGGTATTTAGACCAGTGTCTGATCCGTAGGGAGAGCATGAGCGCTTGTACTGAATACAACAGTCACATCATTGAATGCACTTGGTAATTGTTTTCCTGTGTTTGTCACTCTTGATAGGAAATAATGACTCTAAAGACAAATGAGCTATTCCACACAATGCAGCGAGCTCAGGAGTTGGCACAGAGGCTCAAACAGGAGCAGAGAATCAGAGAACTGGCTCAGAAGGGACATGATACATCCAGGCTGATTCAAAATCTTGGTGGTAAGGGGCTAATCAGAACTTATAGTTTTGATTTTAAAGATGGTTTTTAAATACTTGCCTATTTTAATCCCTTAAAAACACACATTAACTAAGTTTTTTTTAAAGGAATTGAGTCTTTTCCCCAAACCATCCTTACTAATTTAGAAAGCTGACCTAAACCATCACACTTTGCATTATCTTCTCTATAGAAATTTCTAGTCATCCTGAAATAGGTAACATATGTACTTTAATATGCATTCTTAGATTTTTAAATTCAGCAAGTGCTAAAAATACAGGTAACTTTTTATAATAAATTTAGGCTATAATCTTAAGTCTCACCTTTCAAAAATTTTTACTACAGTTAATGGTGATTAAGTCAAAAAGTCTAGCTTACTTTCATCTTTCAGTGTAAGGGCTCAAACCCAGGGCCTTGTGTGCTAGGCACACCGTCACTCCACTCTGTCCCTAGCCCCCACATGAGTTTGTTGGTACTCTTTAGATGTCACTTTCAGGTCTGTTTCTCATTGCTCTTTGACACAGCACAAGTGGATAAGGCATCCACTATCATCTCCAGTTCCCACAGCGACCCTGAGGAGGCTGCTGACGAAATGCGTGCAGCCACCACTTCAACAGCCTCTCCCAAGAAGGACACGGGCGTGCAGACAGGTACTCATGTGACGTGTTCTAAGTTCTGGTTCATGCTTAAAATGAAAACATCTGATGGGTTTTTATTCTGCCTTTATGAAAAGGTCTCTTGTAGCCAAGGGCGACCTAGAATTAATCTTCCTGCTTCTACCTGCTGAACACTGGGATTGAAGGCATGTAGCACCATGCCCCTTTATGTGGTACTAGGGGACTGAATGCAAGATGTAGAGCATGCTGGGCAAGTGCTTTACCAACCTGAGCTACTTTGTCTCTAGCTCAGAAATTTAACAAAATAAAGGGGATCTCTTTTTAGTTTTGGGTTTATGATGAGATCTAACTCACATAGACAAAAGTTCTCTCCCATCTTTTCTTTTATAGTTCAGGGAATTAGGGCCTTATACATTCTAGGCAAGCATTCTACCAGTAAGCCAAATGTCTGACCACATCTTACCTATTTAAGGGACACTATTTGGTGCATAGGAGCTCACTGTATAAACCAGACTGGCCTTGGACTCCAGGATATTTCCCTGCTTCTGCCTTCCAAGTTCCACATCTAAAGGTGTATACCACCATGCCAGCTGTTTTGGGTTAACATGCTCATACCTTTGTAGTTAAGTATCACAGTCTTAGGACCTTTTCAACTATTCAAATTTTATTTCCTATGTTCTTTAAAAATACGCAACACTTAATCAAGTTGCCTGTTATCCTTGCACAGTGGCCATGCTAATTTCATTCCAGTTTTGTTAGTGTGTGTGTGTTGTGTTGTGTTGTNGTGTGTTATACTGGATTTTGCCTATGACTCTATGAATATTTCAGTTATTTATACCTAGGACTATTGTAAATAGTGCCACTATGAATAGTTATAAATTTTCTGTTCTCTTAGAAAGGAGTTGGAGTTTCCGAGTTCTGAGAGAGGTGCATTAAGCATTTGGGGAGCTGCTGAGCCGTCATCTAGAGCACCTGTCTCACTAGTGGTGTAGAGGTCTTTCCATGGCCTTGTAACACCTAGATTCTGATCTGCATCACCCCAGTGACTGATAGTGTACATGCTTTCATGTGCTTTCATGTGCTGGCTTTAAATTTTAAAAAAGGCAGCATTCATACTGGATACCCCTGAATCATTTTTTAAAGTATTTATTTTTAATTCAGTTTATATGTTTGAGGTCTGTGGGCTGTATAAGTGAGTGCAGGGCATGGAGACCAGAAGAGGGTGTCAAATTTCCTGGAGCTAGAGTTATAGGTAGATAGGTACTGGGAACCAAAGTTCAGGGGCAGTATTGCTCTTAACTGCTGAGCCAGCTCAGCCCCTGGATTTAGAGATTTTTGAGGCAAGTTCCCCAGAGGCATCTTATTGAAACCATTTTTGTTTCATTTTCTTAGTTCTGTGAAGTCATTTTATCTTTTCCCATTTAAAACTAGTTACCAGTTGGCCTTCCTGTTAAGTATTTATGGCTCCTGATGATCCTATACTAACTTTTAATATTAAGTCAAAAGATCACATTGTCCAAGCTACTCTGGAGTTAAGAGATGTTCAAACTCAGAATATCCACATGGTACTCAGACTTTTCCTGGGGAGATGTAACATATCCCACACAAAAAAAGAACCCAAGAGACCAGAGTTAGAATTGCACTGATGTTCTATTGGTGAACTAATGTATTTTTGTTGGGATTACGGGCCAGGAATTACTATAGAATATTAGGGATAACTCAAAATCAGCTGTATTACCAAAGATCCCACCCCCAAAACTGCTGTCCACCCTGAAACTGCAACCTAGAACTCTGCCCAGGTCCACAGTCAGGCTCTCTGCAAGTCTGTTGGTCACTCTCCTCCTCCAGCAGGTGTTCCTTGCTGGGAAGGGTCCCTCAAGATCTTCCAAGATATTTCTTTCAGACATAGGTGGTGTTGTTGTTGTTGTTGTTATTACTATTATTATATCTCTTGAGGCTCAAGAACCTCCCTCCTGGAGTAAACAGCCATAAACACATCACTATTTTCTGCCAGTTACTTGAGATTTTAGTTTAGTACACCAAATTAGCCACAGTTTACATGAAGTGATGGTTTAAGTATGATAGAGCATTATGATATTTGTGGTGCCACTGACATGAACTTTTAAAAACGCTTTATCAATGGTGATATAAAATGTAGAAAAGTTTTTACAGTGGCTCAAAAAACTTACATCTAAAATAAAACCCAAAAATCCAGGTCTTCCTGAAATAATAGGAACTTGGGTTCACAACAGCATTACTTAGGTTACCTCTAACTTGTGTCTGTAAAGATGAATGAAATTAGGCATACCTTATAGAGTGGAATTAGCGTGAGGGCATTCTGGCTTATTTAACTAGCATAAAGTTCTCAACGTTAATAAGCCAGTCTATCACTTTTAAATTTTTTTCAATTTTTAGTAGGGTGTCTGGCCTTCACTGGAACTTGCTTCCTGGAACTTTGTAGAGCAGGCTGGTGTTGAACATCTTTTAATCCTCTTGCTTCCACTTCCTAATTTCTGGGTGTGTAGCACTGGGCTGTTTATATGGACTACTTGGAGTAGTCATTTCTAGAACATCAAAGTTAGAATAGTGGTTTTGAGCTTCTTTTGAAGGGGATATTAGCAGTTCTTTAATGGAAATAGCTTCAATGAGGACTAAATTCTTAGGGATGGAAGGATAGCACAGCAGGTAAGTGATTGCCACCAAGGCCAGGGACCTGAGTTCCATCCTTGGTTCCCGTATGGCAGAAGGAACCAACCTTTGTAAGTTGTCCTTTGACTCCCTTGTGCATGATATGGCATGCCTCACCACACCAAAGAAATGGATGCTACTGTGAGTCATTAAATAACTGAGAAAGTCTATTTTATGTTGTTAAAATTAATAATTTGTAGGCCGGGCGTGGTGGCGCACGCCTTTAATCCCAGCACTTGGGAGGCAGAGGCAGGTGTATTTCTAAGTTCGAGGCCAGCCTGGTCTACAAAGTGAGTTCCAGGACAGCCAGGGCTACAGAGAAACCCTGTCTCAAAAAACCAAAAAGAAAATTAGTAATTTGTAATTTTTATTTAGATGACATAAATTTAGGAATTTTCAATGATGCACTACCACCCTGTGGATCGGTAACAGAGAGGGGCATTAGAAACTTTTCTTCTCCAGAGATTTCTGCAGAATTCAGTGGACAGATTGACATTAGAAAAGAGAAGCAAGAACTAAGTATGGATAAAGGCACTAATTTAGACAAAGAAAACAGCTGGCATAATGGCCAGTGTAATCAGTACAGAAGAACAGAGAAACAAACAAAACTCACGAAGAAATGTCCTAAGAAGCCTGCCTGGAATATAAACAAACCTCTCAAAAGGTACATTCCTGCATCAGCTAAGTACCCTGCACATCTCCAGAAGGAGAAAGAAGACAAAAAGGTACGAAGGCAGATGGAGCTGCTTCACTTAGTGGAGAGAAACAATCCCGAGAATCTCTCTAATAGAGGCGTTTCACCAGAAGTTCTTGCTTCATCTCATGGAGAAACTGAGTCAGAGAGCAGGTTGCAGCTTATCAAAAAGGTAAGATTCTTTTATTTCAATGTTTCTGAATTCAGAGTAGTTTCTGGAACCCATGTTTACACAAGGCCATGGTTCATCTAAAGTAGGTTATAGAGAATTATGTCAGAGGAAGACAGCCGTGCTCATTGTATGAACTGTGTATGCTGTATAGTCTGTGACTTAGCTAGCTGCATCAGAAACTGTGTAGCCCCAAAAGCAAATATAAATAATGAATATATATATTATATGTATATATACATCTTTATGCAGATAAGTGCTTTCTTTACTCAAATGCATATGAAAATATCATACATATATAAAATACCACTTAGATATAAAGAAAAATGAAATCAACCCTGTTTCAAACAAATAAGAAAAAAACAAACAAACAAAAAAAAAACAAAAACAAAATCATCCAATTTGTAGGGAAATTGGTGGATCTGGAAAGTATGTTGAGGTAACCCAAACTCAGAAAAGGGGAAAAACAAGAAAAAAAAAAAAAAAAACAAAAGATGAGATTCTCACTCATATGAGGATGTATCCTAGCTTACAACATGTAAATATGGAAGTATAGTATAAAATTTAGAAAGGAGATCAAGAAATAGGTAACAAAAGGATTAAATGTAGGCAGGAGGATACATGAATCCTCAAAGAAGATTAAAGCTTATTTTGTTTGTTTGTTTTGGGGGGTCAAAGTATAAAACCTTCAAACCGCACTAGGTGTGGTGGGGGCCAAGTCTTTAATCCCAGAAGTCGGGAGGCAACTAGGAAGTTTGAAGCCAGCCTGGTCTACAAAGGAAGTTCTAGAGACTCTGTCTTGGAAAACAACACAACAACAAAACCTAAGCAAACACCAGAATGACCGGTCACCCTAGTGGAGTAAGTAGATTACTCCAGTGTAGTTTTGGGCTGGTCAAGAGTTTTTGAATGTCTTCCTTAAAGTAACTGTATGAAGTTTTGTGTGTTAATGAGAATACTGCTATTAAAATAAAACTCCTATTATTAGGAGGCATTCCTGGACTAGCCCTGGGACTATGTAGACATGCTCTTATTATTTGAGTATGTCTGAGAAGTTGGTGAGATGCCGATGAAGGTGTCTGCCACAGAGCTTGATGACCTTAGTCACTAGGACAGAAACAGCTCCTCTGAGTTGTCTAACTTACGTAGACACACTGTACATATGCATGCACACACAGAAATCATGTTTTAGAAGTATTTGGGGACTGTGAAAATGTTACTTACTCTGTCTTTGCTTGTACTATCCATCTTTAAGGTAGAAGAACCTGTGAAAACTCCTTCAGTTAGTAAAGAAAGGTATGTATATTACTTATTAGTGCTGCTTTGTGGGATACAAAATATCCACTCAAAATCTGGGTGACAGCTTCATGTGCAGATGAAGGCAGTAATAGGAAAGAGGTATGGCTTTCACTGATTGAGTAAAGGTTTACTATAAAGTAGCTTTTAGCTGCACTGGGCCTGAACAGGTTTGAGTTTTCTATTAACAGGAGAATAGGAGCCTGGATAAATCAGACAGGAAAATAGATTGGTGAAAATGGTTTAAAAAAAAATCCAGTTAATTGGTTGGGAAGTTTAGACTAGTCAAATATTTTTATTCTTTATCTTTGTGCATTTAGTTTGAGACTTGTCTCGAACGGCAACTTTTAGTTCATATAGCACAGGCATCACTTTATGATAAATCATATCAAGAAAAATGTGGTTGAACCCACCCAACATTGATGACTTAGAATCTAACTCCCCCGCCCCCACTGAAGTGTGTGTCTGTATGTGTATATACACACAACAACACTGCACTCTATTGTCCTGCTTTATGAAAAGTTATAGACTGCTNCATCCCTTAAGGACCATGTACATCTTGAATGGACTGCAATGTGGTCAGATATGTTTAAAAGATGCAGTTTCTAGAGGCCAGAGAGGTGGCTCAGTAGTTAAGAGCACTGGTTGCTCTTCCAGAGGACCTGAGTTCAGTTGCCCATACCCACATGGTGGCTCACAACCATCTATGACTCCATAGAATTTATTAAAGTTTGTTTGTTTGTTTAATAGGTTTCAAACATCACCAGCAGTAAAAAGCAGAACTCAACAAATTCAAAGTAATGTATTACACTTACCACTAAAAAACAATGACTATGAAAAGGAGACTCTGACTTTAGGAGATGGTCATGCTAAATTATCAGATGAGATGTCTGAGCCATCCCATTTTATTCCCTACGTTCGAACAAATGAAATCTATTATCTTGATCCAGATGCACCCTTGTCTAGGCCTTCAACCCAGGACAACCAATACCAAAAATCTCATGGTAAGTTAAGTAGCATTATAATAAGCAAACAAACCTGAATGACCTCCCAACCCTAAATTTGCTTCAATATTAGCCTATGCTTTAACTAAGTCCTAAGTAATTTATTTGACTATTGTAAAATTTATCTGTCCTTCAGATTGTGTCCGAGAACAAGAGCTATTTGACTCTGACCATATCAGGGATCCACTTCTTAATCCTAAATTAGTGAAAAACAGGGACCGACAGCAAGCTATCCTTAAGGGGCTTTCAGAACTAAGACAGGTATGCGCTCTTCACCAAGTAACTGTTTTTAGATGTTTGTTCTCTTTATATGGTGGCAGTGTTTGCACCCCAGTTTATAACAGTTATGTTTTCAATTCCTATATATTAACCTTGAGCAGAAATCAAAAGAACCTTTTTCCTTGTATTTGCTCTCAAATTACCGTTTTCACCTACATAATCAACATTTGGGAAACAGGGATTCTAATCCAGGTTACATACAGTAGTTCTGAGAATCAAAGTCCCGAGACAGTTTGCATATTAAGACAACTTTTATTTAAAAATATGTACATTTAAAACATCAAAACACAATAAAGTGCTAAAACCAAGAAACAAATATACAATTATGCTTTAATGAAATTTAACCAATATGGTCCATTTTTTAAAGTTAAGAACAGAATAGATCTGTTCAAAGAATGAAATTATACATTTTTACTACCTTTTACACAGGCAAAACTAAAAGCTGCTAATATGCTGAAACCTATCCTGGGGCTATTATATATATATATTTGGGAGAAATTTGGCTTGTGTGGTCCTTACCCTTTACCGACCTTCCTAAAGCTAGAAAACCACCTCTGCTCAGACACCATTTACTTGTGTCCTTTAAGAACTTACATATAGCTAGCTTGAGCTCAGGACTCAACCTGGGTAAACAAAGGAGCAAGAGAAAGGGATGGGATGTTCATGCTTCACTTCACTATTACCCTTATGCTGTTTAGCAAAGCCACTGGGAATGTTAAGACTCTTACTGTGTCTTCTCATGATCTTAAGAGCACTTGAGAGTAGATTTCACTTTAGAAATCCAATAGTGGTAAACCAAAAAAAAAAAAAAAAATCTCTGTTGTTTTCATAGTAGAAAATGTTCTAGCTAGACAACACTCAAATTACAAGAATTACTTAAAAAAGAAAAAGAAACTTAAGCTATGTCTAATAACAATTCTATCCTGAGTTCAGTAATATTTTGTATCATGTATTAAGAGGAATATGAAAGAGAAAAAAATATTTAAGCTGGTTATATACCTTCACTAAAATATCAATGTGATTGCAGGGTCTTCTCCAGAAACAAAAGGAGTTGGAAACGAATCTCATACCCTTAACTGCAAACCAAGAAGATAATTTTAGTTCTTCGTTTTAAATATGCTCACCACGCAACAGCATTTTTCAAGCACACAATGACAAACTTTACATTATGTAGTGAAATGATGTATTTTCTAAGTACAATAAAAAAGTTTATAGTTTAAAAAAAAAAAAATCTCTGTCATGTTAGGGTATAAAAGTACTTTCTACTTACCACAGTAGAATCTGGAGATTCCTGACCTGTTAACAGCATAGCTCATTTGTTCTGTTAGAAGTTCTTTTAGGGCATGAAAAGTACTATTAACACAAAGATAGACTCTTACTGAAATAATACAAATTCATTTCACTCTTCTGTAAATTTGGATTTCATCATATTAAGGTGGAGATTCTAGTTTTCACAATTTTAAATTTAACATTAGTAACAGTAGGCAAGAGATGAGGGTTTAAAAATCTATCTCCACATTTAGTGTAACACCAAGTTCTAATTAAAACTTCAAGATCTGTTCCAAATTATCCAATACTATTGAAAGCAGAAGCTCCATTTGTAAAAGTTCATTTAACTAAAGGATCACACAAAATAGTATTTATCAAAGAGATCTCAAAAAGTTAACCAAAATTTAAATGAAGCAAATGTTTTCACAGCTAAACCTAAAGACTAAGAAAATTCTACTTGGTATTCTGTACAATAGATTTACTACCTAGAATTCAACTGTACTGTTACATATAGCTTGAGGTACTAAGCCAAAATCCTATAAATATTTACACTGCTGGCTTATACCTGTGTAAAAACACTATACAAAAGCTTTAATCAAAATAAATAGTTGACATTTCAGCAAAATTAGTTATGATCTGACATTAAAGAAAGTCATTACTATTTACCATTCTTTTATAAACATCAAATTTTACATATAAAACAGACTTCAATTTGAAGCCCAAGAACAGGTAACAAATGTAAAACTGAAAAGTGCTAACATGAGATAATCTGATTACAATATGTCAAAAAAAATTTATTTTCAATTTTCAGATGCTTCAAATGTTATAGGTCATCATGATTTAAATAAACAGGAAAGGAAAAAAATTCAGAAAGGCCAAGAAACTTGTTTATAAATCATCAATTCATTTTTAAGAAACTGAAAAAAGTCCACAACAACCTATTTTTTTAATTACTGTAATTTCTCCTTGAACACATCCTTAACTTAATGGAGATTTCTCTGTATCCAAGTTTTTGTAAGCAGATAAAAAGTAATTTTCATTTTCTTGAGACTGAGTTGATGAAAGAGCATATGGTGTCCCCAGAAACGTCTGGTGCGTGAGAACATTAAAATGACTACACTGATGGGACATTTTTAACTGATTTTGGTCAGCCTGAAAGTTGCTATATGCATCCTGTTCTGCTGAATTGCTGTTCTCTCCTTCAGAGCATACTCTATCAATAGGAGCACTCTCTTCACAATCAATTAAATAAGTCTTATCTTCTAATAAACTGTTTTGCACATCAAGAGATGACTGCAATTCAATTTCAATATTCTTTTTTTGATCTGTTCCACTTGATCCTTTGGTTTCTCCCGCCAATATTTCTGAATGAACATTGCTGAATACTTCTATATGTGAGATTTCATCCCCTGAATCCAGAGACATATCCTCTTCATCCTTTTCATCGTTTTCTAAAAGAGCTACATTTAAAAAACAAAAAGCCCTTCTCTATTGTAATACACAATTTGTTTAGTTATTAATTATACACTACTCACACAATATAGTGCGTCAGGATCTGCAAAGTCCACAATCCCTTAAAGCTTGGTCTTCTGCCACAAGGTCACTTAGTCACAACACTCACACTAGGTGTGAGTGTCCAGATAATCCGATGCTAAAAGCTTCTGCGAAATGTGTTCACGTTTAATGCTGGGAAATCCCAACTCCCAGCTCCAAAGGGGTTAATGTCAAAACAGCATCTAAAGTTATACGGTAATTCAGTATTTCATAAGACAAATATGAAATAAAATTTCTGACATGTAGCTGCACTGAATTACTAAACTGGTTAGCTCAACTGAATGCTTAGTAATCTCTGCTTTTCACCAAGAATAAGAACAGCTTTTATTTTAAAGTCTGGAACAAGCAGAGGCCAACTCACGGAAGACTGAAGGTAAGATATTCTCACTACTTAAGATATTAAACTAGCACTTACATCTAAAGACCTTTGTAGCCCAATAATCCCTTTATATGGCTTAAGAAAAACTGACAGCAAACACCAGGCAATAAAGCTTAATATACATATATGTTGTCCACAGTATAGACTAATGAATATATAGCCTATACAGTAACAAACCACTCGTACTAACTATGGTATAAAATCAATGAGCAGATCTTGTACATACTGTTTTACAGTGATGTCACTGTAGGTAAATGGTTTCAAATAAACATTTTATTATTGGATAAACAAAACCATTCCTTATTCTGCCTCACCTAAAGAAAATGAAAACTGCTGAAAAGTTACCTGACTGGGACTCAAGATTCTCATTAGCACCAAGCAGCGGCGGAAGATTTTCTTCTGTAATTGAGTTGTGATAGCCCACAAGACTTGTAAAGTTTTGCATAAAGTCTTCAGTAGTTGCAACTACAATTCCATTATCTGTATAACTGGAAACCATCTTGATATTCTTCTCTAAAAAAAGGAAATGTACATAAATTGACACCTGCCCTCAACAAAATCTTTTCCACCATATGTTCAAAACTATGACTTAACACCCACTCCAGCCCCTCTCCTGTATCAGCAAGAGCATGCTCCTACCTGTTAGAAAGACTATGTGTCGCTGCTGTATGTTCTGAGACTGAAGCCTAATAAGGCAGTCCATTTCTGGAGCATTTCGAGTTTGT
The DNA here is from genome assembly GCA_902729485.2 of Mus minutoides. Taxonomy (NCBI): domain Eukaryota; kingdom Metazoa; phylum Chordata; class Mammalia; order Rodentia; family Muridae; genus Mus; species Mus minutoides. Next base: position 184,401 of record LR749882.1, read on the forward strand.
GAATCACAACTGTGATAAGACAAAATCTCAACAAGATGTTTCTTCTGATACACATTCAGAAGAGTCAGCAGACTCAGAGCTTTCGTGTTCATTCTGTGAGAGTAAGCAGAAGTTCAGAACCTGAATACTGGCAATTGTTTTCTTAATTAACAACCATTAAAAGTGTTACATGCCTGTAATCCCAGCACTTGGGAGGCAGAGGCAGGCGGATTTCTGAGTTCAAGGCCAGCCTGGTCTACAGAGTGAGTTCCAGGACAGCCAGGACTGCACAGAGAAACCCTGTCTCGAAAACCAAAAAAAAAAAAAAAAAAAAAAATCAAAAAAAGATCAAAGTTGTTTAGCTTACTGTTTGGTATAAGAATGTTGGTTAGGAGAGAAGAAAAATGGGAATTGTGCATTTTGTTTTTTGAGGAGGATCTTGGACTTCAGACTAAAACCTGAACCTATTTACTATTTACTAAGTAAAATTTAGCTTTATTGATTTCAAACTTTAAGGACATAAAACAACAAAAAAAAGGTGTGCACAGTGGCATAGGTCTATAATTATATGACTTCAGGAGGTGACAGCCTAGGCTATACGGTCTCAAGTATAGTATAGTATAACTCTTCCTAACAGAACACATGGCTTTTAAGCTATTTGTAATAATACTTAAAGGTAAAATCTGGTAAAAGCTATTAATTGTACATAAAGGAGGATGAGGGTTACATTACTAAGCCTGCAGAAAATATAAACCTTTGGGTCTTAGTATTATGCTCTATATGAAATCAAGACTTGGGGGCTGGTGAGATGGCTCAGCGGGTAAGAGCACCCGACTGCTCTTCCGAAGGTGATAAGTTCAAATCCCAGCAACCACATGGTGGCTCACAACCATCCGATCTGGCTCCCTCTTCTGGAGTGTCTGAAGACAGCTACAGTGTACTTACGTATAATAAATAAAATAAATCTTAAAAAAAAAAAAAAAAA